>JBAIZL010000004.1:98399731-98464731 GCA_036971475.1 Prosapia bicincta | reverse complement strand
GAAAGACCGTTCACTTTCAAAGATCATCCAACCACAATGTTCCTTTACTTCCCACTCTGACTTGGATTTGTGTATTGGCATAAGTAATTCATTACTTCCAATAACGAACCCTTTTAAGACTCATGAGTACGTATCTCTTTCCCTGATAGCATATATGTTCATTTGGAATAACCTTTCGTCCGTTCCAATTAATAAAGTGTCATTTTTCAGAAACTAGTTAATTTAATAACGTAACATTTAATTATTTGTGTACGTTTGGTTACTTCAAAGTCAAGTATATATAAAAATATAACATTTCGCAAACCTAAACATTATATAAGTTTAATAAACATACATGGTTAGACGTTTTTATACACACATTTAGGAAACCAAAACTTTTCTTTTACAGAAACTAAGATGGCCACATCTCTCACAGCTACTGGTATCGTCTGGGCGTTTCTATCTCTAGCAGCAGCTTTTTTGTGCTGTTCTGGATTTTACTTGCCCTTTTGGATTCAGGTAGTTAAAAAAATAAATTTTATTATTTTTTTAATACAAATAATGTAAAGAATGTTAGAATATATACTGATTTTATTATTATTATTATGCATTTATTTGAAATATAAAACTGTATTTGTAGATACAAACAGATAATTGTATTTTGTATGTAACCAGATGTTCAATATTTTAAATAATCATAGCAACAATGCTACATTGTAATATGCATAAAAAGTTTTAAATATTTCTATAAACATTTTAATAATCTACCTTAATTTGTTCTATATCTTCCAATTTTTTTTTAACACTGAAATATCATTATCATATTTTTTTAAAAATATCAATATCATTTACACTGGTAAATTTTAATGAAAATATTTTTTCGGGTTTCATTAAATCTGTATTTTGTGTTTTTAAAAGTAACATATTTTAGTTGAGACCCTAACGGTTCATAAAGTATGATGTGAATTAAAATAAATGCTAGGAGAGGAGGGTAGGTAGTGAAAGCTCTAACATTCAATTAAGAGTTACATAGCACCATAATGGATTTTTAACGCATTTAAAAGCGACACAAAACCAAATTAATTTAGGTAGTAATATTTTTGCGAGAATATGAATTTACGTGTTTCTGTGAGTGGTTTTGTGGTACTTTGGTTAACTAAGGCTTTTATCTCTCCTCTTACGATCCAGGAAGGAAAGAGATTTTTGTAAAGTATATGGTAAAAAACTTATGTTTATGTATTTCAATGTATTTTAATGTATCTCAATATGAGAAGAATAGGGATTTTATAAATATATCGTGCCGAAAAAATAGGGGATAACGAACGGTTACATACCACATCGTTTTACATATGTTATTTCACACGGTATTAAATCAAAACTGGATGATATGAAAAAAAGATAATATAATTTCCGTGTACCGTAAAGCTTGATCCCCACACTGATAAAACTTGTAATTTAGCCAAGGAAAATTTCAGCATCTGAAAAGAATAAATAATATCTATGAAACCCTCGTGGTCCTATAATGCACATACCTGGCACGGCCGCTTTCTTATCCACTCTTTGGTTGAATTGTTTCCCAATATTTTTTTCAAACCATTAGAATGTAATGGGTAACTAGAATACCGTTAACTTTTAAACTCTTACACCATAAGACATTTTAAAGTAGGTTAAACAAAATATTGAGCAGAAGTTACTTGAAAAGTGTAACAAAGGGATATTTTGTTCGTACAATAAAAACTCAGATATTTACAAACAATGAACATAAAACAATTTTTCTAAAACAATGCCACGTCACTACCAATAAAACAGACAGTAAAGAAAGAAATTTTAGGTTTCATACAAATTTCTTTCTAAACTGATAAGTTTACTAATAAGAGATAAAAATTGGTCTTTTAGAAAGAAATAGAAAATTTTTCGAAAATCGTTCACAAATAAAATAATAATGTTCTTAATTTTTAAATCATAGGTTTTTTGAATTGAATTACGAAATCAAATGAAAGGGTTCCAAGCTATTTTAAAGCCAATTGTTTAATATGGGACAGGAATTGGTTTCAATCATTTCAAATTATTATTTCTCTACTAATATTGCAGTATTACCGCTTAGATTAAAATGTGACATAACTGACCATTTGGTCATCAACAACAAATCATAGATGAATCTCAACGAAAAATTTATATAACTAAAAATGTTACATATTATTTGATTCCATCCTCAACTTGAACTACTAGGTTAGCACTGCATAGGCTTTAGTAGTGATTATATTTATACAAAATTCACCTTTAATATTATATTACCTCGAGAAAGTTGGTGAGTTATCGTAAATTGAAATTTATACTTCCTAATACTCAACTATTTAGATTTATATTTACGTAAACTGTTTTAATTTCCATATCTATTCAACGGACGTGTAATTTAATATTTAAAATTTAATTCAGAAATATATATTTTGGTGAATTTTTAGTGGATTAGTTATCTTAATACCACATATCTGCACCTCATCTCTTTAATACATAATTTAACAACAAATCTATGTACTGTATATTTGGTTGCCATTACTCAAAATTCTATGCTTTACAGCCACATCTCTGTATCGCACATTTTGGCACCATATCTCTGTACTGAATATTGGATTACAGACGTTTCAATTTCCCTTCGGTACTCCTTTGTTTACCCTTTTCATCACTCGTTTTTCTTGTCAAAAGTGAGCCTGTGTCTACAGAGTTAGAACATTGAACCATTTGCTGGTTTTAGTGTTTAGTTTTTGTTTTGGGCTTATTTAAAATAATATTCGTTTATTTTGATGGTACTATAATGTGTCTTATACTACATACAGAAAAGTTGAATTTATTGTTTATTAACTGTTGGTTCAGAGGATTAGTCAACTTAAGACACTTAGTGGAATCCTTTTTTTGTTTGGAAAATAATAATAAGATTAATAATGATCTTGAAATATTGGACTATGGGTTTTACTGATTATTTATTAGAAATGAAGTCGACGTTTATTGGATCTTTGAAGAAAAACTAAACAGCTCTTAAAATCCCTCCATTCTTTGTCTGATAAAACTAAAGATATTAGAAGAAAGAGAGCGAGCGTCCCTTCATATTTTCGAAGAATAATTTTTTTCCATTACTTTCTTTATGGCGTTGGCCCTTAGTCATGTTTTTATGCTTATTTGCTACACTCATAATTCCTTACAAATTCAAGATTTCTTTATAAGTCAGAACATTATTGTATCTCCATTTAAATCTAGCCATGATATAGAATGTCTGACAATGGTAAAGGTTCGATTATAAAAACATTAGGAATTCTATTGGAGATCATTCGGTTGTTGTGAGTGTTGGGCTATATTTTGTGATGTTTCAATCCAGTTTAAACAAAGGAAGTGTGTTAGGTAATGGCTCAACTGAACACTGATCGCTCAATCCTATTTTTTTTGGAGTTAAGGGTAAACTTTTCACGTTTAAAAAAGAACACAGATCAACCGGTTAGTATACGTTAGAACACCTAGTTGCTGTATCAATAATCAAACCTGTCGTAGCCAGATGCTCTCCATCATAGATCTATTTACTATACACCCTTTTGTTTATTTAAACGCACAAATGTGTTGTGAATAAATCTTACGTGTTGTCACTTGACGTGTCGTGCTTTTACAACTTTTTTTTAACTTTTAGGGGTGTTCAACAAACTGTGCTATTCATTTGTATACCTGATAACGTTTATCACCACCGGGTATAAATATTTTTACCTAAATAAACAATATTAATTTAGGGGAAAACACCAAAAACATCTGTCTATATAATGAACTAGATAAAACCCTAGGATAAATATTGTTTTATCTTTAAACACCTTTTTACTGAAATTACTCCTAAAATACATGTTTTGACATTTAAAATTTTCAGGGTCGTCTTATGGGAAAGGTTGACGCATACTTCAGTTCTTTTCGTAGATGTAACTACCCACGAGTTACGTCACAAGGGGTTGTAGAAATAGTGATGGAATGCGGTCGGTATTCAAGGTAAGCAGCCTTTGTACCTAATGGTGAGAACATCTGTAAATATATTCCAAAGAGATTACACTGTGTAGAACTTAGGCTAAGTGAAATTAGAGCAATATAGAAATAAGTTTCTGCAAAAATATTAATAATACATGGAAAACCGTTGGGATTAATATTATAATATTTACTTAGATAGCTAAGATATAGTAAAACTAATTTACCTACACATATAGAGAATTTTGTAACCACAAAATCGCGTAGAATGACTCGTTTACTACGCTTGCCGGGTATATTGATCAAGTGAGTTACACTTACGCACGCACATACAGACAGAATAAAATATATATAATATATATTAGTTAATGTGTATTAGTTATTATCGTGATGTAAAATTGGCGTGAATAGGAAATTCTAATTACCACTAATTTGTTGTCGGTTTTAGTCATTTATAAAATTTAATTACAAATAAAGATAAACGTTTCTTACAGGGAAAACGTTTTTGCGTGCTTTTTCCATTCTACTCAGCCATATCAATCTTACCTACATTGGGAATTGATTTAGAAACAATTTGCGGTTTTTACAATTCACTTATTGCATGTACACATCCAAGGTGATATAGAGAGAAAACTCTATTACTATGGCCAATATGAAAATTGATTCACCTTTTCAAATCCTGTAGGAGGAATATTTTTCCCAGTGTAACATACAAAGAAATGTTATATAAAATTAAACAAAGTTCTTTCCTTAGTTTTAATTTCCAAATTTAAAGGCATATATTAATACTTTCTTGTTTCCTATAAGTGAGACATAAAACTTAAAAACTTGAACTGTACACATCTTCATTATTTTACTAAACCTTAGCTTTTGTTTCTCATAGATAAACAATCTACACGAACATGTTTCTATTGAGGAAAAGATGTATAGTTCTATAGTACCAAGCTTTCTGTATTTCAATTTTAGAATGTATTTCTGAAGTTATTCAGTACACATTTATCTTCTAACGTATTTTTTATTCTAAATAAGTTACCCTATCTTACAATATTTGGTTGGAACTAATAGTATTTACTGTCTATATTCTTCAATGTTCTGTAACCTTGACCATATTTTGAAGTTAATATCATTTCAACTAAAACGAAATAGTATCACCATTTCAGCTAATTTTTAGGTTTTTATTTACAATTATTAAACTCAGTAATTTATTAATCGTACGTTTCAAGTAAAGATCTATATACTTGTAGTAACAATATAAATTTTTAGTATTTTAAAAATACAATATAGTTTATATCCCCAAATATATCTTTGTACCACTATAATTACTGTATGCTTGGAATAGTTTCTTAAAACGTTTATAATTTTTGTACAAAGTAACACACACACGTGCGCACTCACAATTATGAAGGTAATTAAATCCAGCATGATATTAATTACATTTCTCATTGTAAATAGATAATTTATTGCAGGGCAAACCTTTTCAGTAATTTGCAATGAAAATTTCAAGGATGAAACATTTTATTCATAAGGCGTTGGGAACTTTATTTAAAGCAAGCTAACAAGATTGTTGGTAAAACATTTGCATTCTTAATTTCCCATTTAGATTTTAACAAATCCATTAAGTGTTGTAATGAAAACGCTGTACAGTATATTATTTTGTTCTCTAAGAACAGTTTAATATGAATGTTTTAAATTAGAACCAAGACTTATAGTAAAGGGTAAAACTTGTTTTGTTTTAAAGGTTTGGAGATATCCCGAGTCCCTGGTGGCAAGCCAGTACAGTATTAGTGGGCACCGGGAGTGCTTTGAGCCTCTTAGTAGCCGTAACGGCCATGTCTGCATGTTGCATTACTTACGTAATACACACAGCTACAGCCAAGATAGCTGGAACCTTGCAGCTGCTTGTAGGTATGTTTCTAGTTTAGAAGCTGTATTAAATACAAACTTTTTAAAAAAACTACTGCAAAAATGACCAAAACACACTCATGTTACACGCGTGCGTGTGTGATTGTAAGTGTTTGTGCATGCACACACAACACACTCACACACACACACACACACACACATACACACAAACACACACACACACACACACACACACACATACACACAAACACACACACACCCACACACCCACCCACCCACACACGAACACACACACATATATATATATATATATATATATATATATATTTCAGACTAATTTCAAATATACAATGTGTATTAATTTATTTTAAATACTTAAAATGCTTTAGATTATTTTAAAAAGTTTTTACACTGTATATTATTTTATATTTATCGAAGTGTTATTAAAATCTCATTTAAACAAATTAAAATTAATTAAATTGACAACTTATGTCAATAATGAGTTGCGATAAATGTTTGTTTTTAGCTTTGTTTTATTTTGGTATACCTTCAAATTTACATTCATGAGTCAGACGGACAGAATTTAACTTAAATTATTAATGTAATTTGCAAATTTATACTATACATTTGCATACGTCAGTGATTAAAGTAAATTTATTGAACCAATTATATTGGATTAAATTCTTATAATTTTCAGACTCGTCAAGAAAACATATTCTAAAAATTGGAATACAAATAAATCATCAGTTATCAAAATTTTTACTTCAAGATTTTACAATAAGATTTAAATAAATATATTTATAAATATTTATATTAGGATTAACCGACTTATAAAATAATGTATTCATTAAGTGTTCAATATTAGTGAATAGTAAAACTATTTTAAAAATGATAATTGTTAATAATATTTAATGCTAACATAACTCAGTATGGAAATAAAAATTACTGCACTATAAAACCATACATCATTATAAAATGATGAACAGTGCTTAAAATTTTCTGCTTAATTTTACAAGTTATTCATCAGCTGCAAAATGCCTCTAAATGAATATAAAAACCGATGACACAATTGTTTATAAATGCCGTATTTGCTTTTGGAAATTATCTGAATATTCCATTTATCTTCTGATAGGAAAATATTCTTATGGCGGAACTGAATGGTTGTTTCAATCCCAGAAAGTGCCGCACGACAGTAATGTAATTTTCAGTTAAACATTATAATTTTACTTTGGAATTTTTTTAATAAATTCGTCATTTCGTCAAAATAATATACCTGCGATTTAACTGAAGTGAAAATTTGTTATTTTTAAATAGTGAGTATTTTGATCGTTAAGTGCAAATTCATTAGATTTAGAAAAGAATAATAGTAATACAATTACTACAAGAATGAGAGACAGGGAGGGGGGGGAGAAAAAGAGAATGAGAAATCACAGTGTCGTAATTCAAGCCAGTGGAACAGTGCGGTAATATATTTCTCTGACAAAAGAGTGCAGTTTTGTTTAACTTTGGCTTTTTGTTCTTGATTCCAGCTTTGCTTGTAAGTGGTGGAGTTGCAGTGTACCCGGTAGGATGGGACAATAGAGAGGTTCGAGATTGTTGTGGTAATAGTTCTCACATATACAAGCTAGGTAAGTCAAACACTGACGGTAAATTCCTTAAACATATCCTTCTCTTGTGGGTAATAATCAAAGAACATATATTTGTCTTACGGACTGTATTCATTAACATTTGGTTCTTTTAAAAAATGGGAACATCTATATATTAATTATTTTCCTACATAAAATGTTTTATAAACGTGAATTTTAAATAGATATTTTTCAAGTTACCTCTAATCAATCTTCACTCATATAAACTAGGGTTAATATTACATTCAACTATTTATTGGTCTAAAAATCCCAATTTCTACGACGATTCTATTTAAAAAGGAAGAAAGACTTACAGAGATCTTAAAAATATCAATCTGTCATTTAAACTTGTCTCCTACTTAGATATAAACGTTTTCCTCTTATGACCCTTCTGGCAAACATCAAGAATATTGAGACCTATTTAGTTTTTGGAAAGTAAATACTTCTGGCACACTTCGTTTAATATTATTGATTATTATCTTATAATGAACTTTCTACTATTGCTGTTGCTTCAAAAATGGAGTGGTACAAAATACGACTCATTAAGATCTAGGTTGTTTCCCAGTATCCCCTGTGTTACTATATTGCTATCCATTTTCTTTGATCATAATGAGCAGATAATAATCATGGATTGAGTGTTAGTGTGGTATCTTTAAGGTTGGCCTACATCCTACGCACTGCCATTTAACGCAGGGGTTGATTGAGTATAGGAGTAATAAGGTATTACCTGGTTCTCTGAATGGGTCAAGCTTTCTGCTCACCTAATTGAGTAGTCAACTATTCTTTATCTCAACAAACGTATAGAAAATAATAAAAACAGTTTTTAATGTACATACCGTAAGCAAAATTTATATAGAACGTTTAGCTCTTGTTGAATTTTGACTCGTAATAAAGTAAGACAAATGGCCTACTTTGCACACCTCTGAAGTGGTTTGAAAAAAGTAACAAATGAGCGAAAGTGTTGGGTAGGATTACGGCCCCTGTTAGGCTTGATGGATAAGTTTGTACAGGACATCAACGCAGGCTAACTGAGTTAAAACATGTTATAGTTAATACTAAACGTTTACACCAATATATATATATATATATATATATATATATATATATATATATATATATATATATATATATATATATATATATATATATATATTTAAGATTAAATAATATACACTATTACAGGTATATTTAATTTATTAAATATTACACTCAAAGCTTTTCGTTGGTTGACATTACCAACATCCTCAGGAGATACAATACTAAGAATGTATTGTATCTTGTATTGTTTCTTAGTATTGTATCTCCTGAGGATGGTATTGTCAACCAACGAAAAGCTTTGAGTGTATTATTCAATAAATTAAATATTCCTGTAATAGTGTATATTATTTAATCTTAAAAATAATTCTAACAGGAAAACATATTTGGTATTCTAATATATATATATAGTTGTTCACAGTTGCACAGTTGTTCGTCTACTATGCAGATAATGCAGTAAATTTCAATATTCCTAATTTACCTAAAGTATTTGTTTACATAGAACGTTTTCACTAACATACATTCATTAGTTTATTAAAAACGATTATTAATTATTATCTATTAAGTTTTAAAAATATGTTATACACTTCATTTTCCAATAAACTGTAATTGTAAATATGTTTTTGTGTGCTACATTTGTTTACCATAGAGGTTTATAAAACTTTTACTTAATTTTCTTAACCATATCGTTCTAATGCTATCATGATTGTATAAACTGTTGGCATACAAAGTGTGTCTTTAGTTCATTTATTCAGAGTTATATGACAAAACGCAACTTACAATGCTCCTAATGTATCTGTGAAACATAGTTCAACAAGTCATAGATATAATGTTGTAATAAGTGTTTCCTGATTATTATGGCAATGAAATGACATTTGATTGGGAGTTGGTATTCTCTGTTTTTAGCTATTATCTATGAATAATTTGGAGTTCCTGTGTGGTCCTAAATCTCTTTCTAGACATTCGGAAGTGTGTCTAATCTTTAATGTCAACAGATTAAATATTTCACGTAGAACTTTCCAAAGCCTATTAAATATGTTAATAAATTAAAGCTTAAGAATTATATATTATAATGAAAAAATCCAGTATATATTTATACACAGTGAAAAATCTATTAAACGGACACATACAATTCTCGATATTTTGTCTGCCCGTGAGAGGTGTCTGTTTAGTGGAGGTGTGGTGAAGAGGAGCTGAATTTCAAAAAATCATTACAGTATTTATTCACTACACACCTATTTCTAATCCAATAAGTAATAGGCTACAGTATTTAATTAATATTCATTCTTTAATGTATTTAATATAAATAAAAATTTAGAGTATTTAATTATTAATGTAGACTACCTTCTTGTAAATACAGTATACGAGTACAGTACAATAAATACAGTACGGTACTGTACTCTTATTAAACATAAATTCTAAAGCAAATTTTAAAAACTCCGAAACAGTACAATAGTACAGTACTTTTTTTAAATTTGTGAATTACTGTAGAGCCTAGCCTAGAATACTTTAAAACATAAAGATTATTCGTCGTTTGTTTTAATGAGCGGTGGGACTGTACAAGTAGCCGCACTTTTGAAATCCCCCCAACATACTTTCGTTTTTAAAACACATCGTTTTTCCGGGTAGGGCACGGATAGAAGTCCCGTTTCATCGGCATTGAAGACATCATCACGTACATACGATTTGCTAATTCCTGGCAATTTGTTTCGCCATTCACTCACTGTAATTCTATCTACCGAAGCACTTTTGCCTGAAAATGTTTTACAAGAAATCATATATCGTGTATGGAATTTTTCGAGCCTCCATTAGATGGCTTGAAATCGTCACGAGGTCACTCGCAGCTTCCAAGGCCTATGTTTGGATAATGAGCCCAGACGTTTAAATATCTTGACCTCTAACCTTCTGGAACCAATCAAAAACTATTGTCGTACCCGTTCCATGCCCACTAGAGTTTCTTCGCACAGTTTGGTTTTCGTTTTCACTGAATTGTTTTAAAATCATATCTTGGTTTCTTATTATTTCATCTGCACTTGTTTTTAGCCATCTTAAAACGCTCTGCAGTTTTCCGAACACCACATTTTCACTGTCAGCATAAGAATTACGACGACTTTTCCACGTAGGCTCATATATATGCGAGGGCTACTACTAGGCAACTCAGTTATTAAGCCTACAGTTAATAAAAGCTAACACCTAGTATTAAATTAAATTTTCATATTGCATAAACACATATCTACTTGTAAAAAAAAATACTTAGAATTAGATATACGATTAAAAGGTAATAATTATGAAGTAAAGTAATAATACCCAACTTTATTATATTTATTTCTTAAAATTCTTTTTAATTTTTAATAATATGAAAAGGTAAATGTTATCTATGTTAGATCGAAAAATGCTCATAATAAAACAGCGAAATTAAGAATGCACCAAAACAGCAAAATAGAAGCATATTCGCAAATAGGAGCAATAATACCTCTTTTTATTAACTTATACGTCTATTCGTCCTGAGTGTAAAAACACGTTTAAACACGTCATTTCAATTTTAGACCATTTCTCAGGGAAGTTATTCGACCACCTCTGGTAGTCACGACTCCCTTAAACCAACAAAATAAATCATAAAGCCGCCCCTGTATCTTCTTTTTAACATTTTAAATTATTTATTTACTAAATATTTCATTGTTGTTTTATTTGTTAACCTAATATTGGAAGTTAAATCTGGAGCAGTAACGACAAATAGCTCTTGCTTAAACTCACGAAGAAATTTTGAGCATGGATCGTGTTTAGGAAACATTTGTTGTGTTGTGTATATTCGTACCGAAAGGTGTTTTTGTAACTGATGAACGCAGATATTTCTCCAGGCATTCAATTTGCGAATCTCATGCATCTACATCTCTTTACGTTTACACGAGTATAGCAACTCGCTCAAGTGTACTTCAGTGATGAGATATAGGTGGCCTCAGTTCCCAGCAGCATTAATTTAATTACTCAGACATTATCAACTATCCATTTATGTAATTTCTTATTGAAGATTGAAACAAATTTTTTTCTGCTCTGCAATTAAAGGTTTTATAATTTGACTTTATCGCCTTTAATATTACTAACTATAATATTTTAACATAACATTCATCATAAATTAGATAATCGTACTTAAATCACAACCGAGGGTGTTGCAGTTTTATTTTGCATTATCATGTTTCTGAAATATTAAAATATTGTAATATTGAGGTATAATTTCAGGTATAACGCTGATTTTTCACTAACAATTAACTCAAATTATATTCCGTCTTTAATACATTACCTTTAGTAAATTTTAATGTGTTAGTATACTTTTCATGGTCTTTATATTCTCACAGTAAGCTATAATTTATGTTAAATCAATATGCCAATCAGATTTAGTTCTTTAGTTCTACACACACACTCACACACACACACACACACACACACACACACACACACACACACACACACACACACTCACACACACACACACACACACAAACACACACACACACACACACACACACACACACTCACTCACTCACACACACACACACACACACACACACACACACACACACACACACACACACACACACACACACACACACACACACAACCACACGCAAACACACACACACAAACTCACACACACACACACACACACACCATACACACACACTCACACACACACACACACACACACACACACACACACACACACACACACACACACACACACACACATACACACACAACCACACACACACACACACACACACAATCACACACACACACACATACACACACACACACAAACACACACACACAAACACTCACACACACACACACACTCTCATTCATATGTATATATATGTATATATATATATATATATATATATATATATATATATATATATATATATATATATATATAAATATATATATATATATATATATATAAATATATATATATATATATATATATATATATATATATATATATATATATATATATATATAATTTATTTGGTTAATTTTGTAAGTTATTTAATGCTGAAAAGTAATAATTATTAATATTTTAATTTATTTTCCAGGAACTTGCCAACTATCTTGGTCAGTATATCTGCTCTGCGCCTCAGTGGTTCTTCTGATCGTGTGCTTTGCGCTTAGTTTCAGTGCGTCCAGAGTGAAGCCAGGCTGTATGAGGACATGAGATTTACAGAGAGACTGATTAAACTGGAACCGTTATTGAACGGACAACGTTGAGTGCAGTTTATAAGTTCGTAATGACGAAGTTTTATCAAAAAGAGTTACCATAGGAATATAAGTGAGAGAGGTTTGTTGTAAATAACGTGTGTAGTAAACTTCTAAATATTATATACATTTGGATTCACATGACGCAATGGTTGAGAAAGAGCTGTAGATTAGCAGTAAATGACAATGAATAAAAGATCTATAGAAGGAAGTTACCAGAACAATAAAATGATCATTATTGTGTTAAGTAAAATAAAATAAGAACTATTGAAATATAATAAATAAGAAATATAAATTGTATCCTATGATTGTATAATGTTTATGCAATCATGACATCGCTTTCTATGTAAAACATTTACAAAATGAATGAAGGCTTACCTACCGTAACAGTGTTTCAGTTGTTTAAACATCAAACATAAAGATAATTACTGTTCTATATGGTAACCAATAAGATACATATTTTCAATTCGCACAGAAAAGGTTGGGAACGTACCTTTATAATTCATTTAATAATGAATGAATATTCACTATTTATGTGACACATTATGCCTATATCCTACCAACATTGCAAATTAATTACTCTAAAATGGTTCACAAAAAATCTTAGGCCACAATAAACTAAAATCCAACTATCCTTATAAGAAACATTAGGTTATTTTAAGTATTTTGGTCTCTAAACAAAGGTCTTTGTGTTTTTATTATAAATTCACCTAAGTTTGGTACAAAATAATGACGTAATAAAGTAATAGATGCATATGTAAAATCTCGCATACATCCAAGTCTAATTCTGGAGGTTTTTATATGCGCCAATCATGCTTTACTTGCCCCATAATAACCGTACTCAATTGGAAACGCTGAATGTGAGCAAATTCATTTTTAAAATAAGTTTTACTTTTAGTAGTTCAAAGTCATTAGAAGAGAATACATATTATTTAATACATGGCTCTTATATTTATTTGACTTGATTCTCTACAAATAAATAATTTCCCAGCCAATTTTCTTTCTCTGAGCAACCTCTTTAGTAGACATAAATTTTCAAAACTCTTTTCTATGGTACTTTTCTTTGCAATGCTGTGACATTAGTGAAAACCAAACGACAATCAATGTGTTTCAACTGATAACAATCTGCAATTATATGAAAAATGCGTCAATCAAAATATTTACCTACTTTTCAATCATATTTGGAAAAACCTAACGATCATAATTAACCTTTGAGAGGGCGCATGTGGAGTTTTTATCCGTACGTATCATTATTTGATAAGAAAACATCTTTTCAGTTATCAAAAATTTATTTCCAGGCTGTAACTCCACAACCTGCATTCTATGAAACGGCCCAACCTATTTTTGTTAATTATTTCCAAGAAGCGTTAATGTGAATTTAATCTTTGTTAATTGCGGTCAGATTGCGGAGATTTATTCCGCAAGCGCCCATTCGTGTAACCTATTTGTCAGAGTTCCTCGTGCGGGACTTTTTACATTACACAAAACTTTGTAGGGTTAAATCATTACTGTTTTTGTTGTTATTATTATTTTAGTGTTGTTTGTCATTTTAGTATCTAAGTTTCACATTTTACTGTTGCTCCATTTGAAGAAGAGAGAGAATTTGTAAAATTCTGGGTAGTGTAGAAAAAGAGAAGAGTCAAGAAATATGGACTACCGGAAATTTTGTTAGACATTTGTTTGATAATTCTTATGTAAACGAATCTTTGCCAGATGACGAACCTGACGAAGAAGCCAATGAAATTGAAAATGAAACAAATGAAGACATAATACTTGAATCTGAAAATAACTAAATTAGCCAATTTGTTAAAAATCTGACAATGTTGACGTTGTAGAGAAAATTCCGCTCAATATCCGGCAGAAAGTGATTACAATGGAGTTAAACTATGGGAAAAAAGCATTTCCTAGTAACAACCGAAACATTCTGAGGTATACTGAACCAGTAAGACAATGGAGGACAGCCAGAAGAAACATAATTCTCATAAGTGGGTTATGTTCACGCTATACTAGTGGTGACTAGTGAGGTTGAAAATGAACAATTATGAGTTGTTTTTTTCAACAATGATTAAGTTTCTGCTAGTTTTATTTTACCGTAGAACCTATTGTGATATAAAGGCAATATTTTTTTTTCCATTCACTAATTTTTAGAGTTATATATCTGAAATAAAACATTTCTTATATTCACTAAACATTATAATAAATTTCAAATTAATATATGGACTATCACGCTTAGATATTTCTATGTGTAGACGTTTAATTTCTTTATTACAGAAAAATAACCCGCAAACGTCTCTCCCGTAATACAAACAAAGGTCTAGTATACATTAGTTACATGTTTTAAAAATTCAAGGTATTTTTAGAAACATGACGTTTAGAAATTCAAAATTGTGCAATAATGATTTCTGAAATTGTTTACAATGTATTTATATATTATTTAATTATAAAGTCAGCCAAATATGAAAACGAAAACCTTTTAAATTTAAAAGTTTTTTGTGCGGAATAAACCTCCGCAAGCGCCCTCTTCTCAGATGTTTAATTTTGTTTTGAACAAACTTATAGGGTAAATGTCTTACAATTTGGTACGACGAAGCATTATAACTTGGACCAATTACAAATTTTCAGGCAACCAGATCATGATCGAAATCTTCATGCCAACCCGATCTTTGTCGTTGGTTAGAGAGTAAAGATTTTTTGACGTATATTTTCAAGGTAAAAAAATAACATTGAAGGGAAGCCTTACATTTTCCTTTCAATGAAACATAAAAAAATGGCATTATTTTATTAAAATTACCGATCGGTAATTCCTATTGTTCCTATTGGAAAAAAAATTACTATTTTAATTACCTAATTTTCTAAAGTCAAAGTCAAACAATAATATCGAGTGGTATCCTCACCATTTCCTTTCGTTATAAGAAAGAATAATTTGGTTTCCGAAAAATATTCCAATTTTTATTGTTATTTCTTAGTAATAACGATGTTTTTCCTGTTATTGTGAGATCGTGCTTCAGAAATGTAAATAAAGACATTTAATATAGAGTCTAATCATATTTCATTCATTTATATATTACATTTCGATACTTTCTCGTGTTTCTTCCGTGACTAATGGTTCTAAAACAAAGATATTGAATTATTTAAAAATAAATTGTTCTGGTTTTCAAATAAATAAAGTTGGAAATATGGTAATATTATCTGATAAAACGTAGCATCTTGAATTTCTTAATACGTACATAAAAATATACAACAAAATAATCTTCCAAGTTGAATCATCATAATCTAGAAAGAGTTATAGTTCACGTGCTTTACAGTTAACAATGCATACTTTGCAATAGAAGGATCATGGCGTTATGATAATACCTGCATACGTGCTGTTATGCCATATACTGATGGCATTCCTTGTCGTCACATACAACTGGCTTTGTCAATGTAAATTAAAAACACCTAAATTCCATTTGAACTTTAATCTAGTATCGGCTTCACAAAAGATAAACAAAGCTAATATAAATTAAACAGTAACAATACAAAGAAAATTGTTATAGTTTTAATATTTTATCTCATATTTTCACCATTTGAGAATTGTATTTTAAAATATGAGATCATTTGGTTTTTGTTCAATAAAAACAAGTGATAAGAACGATATTTATTTGAAATATATTTATTAAGACTCATATAAGACTTTATTATTCCACAATTTTTAAAGAATTTTAGTCTTATAAGGAATATTAAACTTTCTTTAAAGGTTACAAACACATATTTGCGGTTGAAATTGTAATGTTAACTGTTATCTGCAATATTTTAGAATTAACTTCAACAACACTATTAGAAAAAAAAGGATGGTGTTTGTTGAGAGTATTGTATTCAATTTCGAAGTAATTTTGAATATATTTTATATATATTTATTCTATAAGGAAACTAGGAAAAAATGAAAATTATTTTTCTGTTTATGTAACATATAGGACAAAGTTATTTAAATTTTATTTTGATTAAAAAGAATAATCAATATTAGTAATAAAACGTTAAAATATTTGCAAATAGTCTTTTATGTACATTTTATAAAAATAATTGCTCAAGTATATTGGTTTGTAGAAAATATATTTCTGTATATAGGGAATTAAAATGTACAACTATGTTAATACAGATTACGTTTAGAAACTGATGTGTTAAAGTGGAAAGTATGCTTATTAGAGAACAAAGCTTAGAAAATTTGTTTCTAATTACGGCAGTTGTTAACTTGAAGATTTCTGACACTGGCAATTGATTGCTCTATAGGCTGAACATTTAATAAAAACTGTGTGAATACTTACCAGAAAGGTGTTTGTTAGGTTCCCAGAACGAAGACACAATAAGAAAAGACCATATGCTGTTGTAAAAAATAAGACAATCAGCTGTTGTTAAAAAATTGTGAAGTCTTGTAGAATATTGTGTAAAATATCTTGACCACCGAAGTGCCCCTATCACTGTTTTTGATAATTATTTTATTTCTCAATCTTAAAACAATAAACGTGGTCAAATATTTCAGGAATATTTAAAAAAAAGTATTAATTTAGAGTTTTATGGTAAATATCTACATTAGTAATAAGAAATTGAAAAGTTAGTTCAAAACAATGTTTTGGTAAGTCGTAGAAAAGGTTTTACTTTTTACCACTTCCCTTAATGATTTGAAGTAATCAGCTGAGGAATTTGGTGTAAAATGGCGCATTGTATAGTTATTATACTACTGTTTAAGTAGTACTGTACCAATATTTGTTTTTATTATTACTTTTATTCAATTCCTTCTATGAGCTCATATTTTCCTAACATATATCTTGTACAAATTTTAAATCGTTATTAAAATAATTTTATTCATTCAACCGAGTTCAAATTATTTTTCTTTAACGTTTAGTGGATCAAAATTATTGTTATACACTTTTTAAAATATTTATTCATTATTTATAATTGGCTACATTCTGAAATCCAGAAATTTGGCACCGAGCCACTTTTCCCATAGCCATAAATCTATTACTTAAATACGTATATTATACTATAAGAGAAAGGTTGCTTGTAATATATGTGGATTATAATTGTTGTATTACAAGATGTGGTTAGAATTGGAATTGACCACCATTAGCTTCAAAAATTTGAAACGATAAAAGAAGAAAGTGAATAAATCAAAACAAACAAAAATAACAGTCCAACTCTATATGCTGTGTAGAGGAGAAAATGGACTATTAAAAGGAAATTCACTTTCTATTTTGTCCCTTAATATTGTGATACTGCTATACGTATATAACTGTTTATAATAATTGTAATTATGAACAAAATAACGAAAAAATTATATTTTATTTGTAACATAAGTAGAAATTAACTTTAAACGATTTCTATTACATTACTTGTTTATTACTCTACTTTCCGTAAAACACCTATCTGTAGTAAAAACGACCTTTCATTTATTTATATATTTATTTTATATTTGAAATCTTTTTTTTAACACACAACTAAAAGCAACCCTTAAACACTGCCATATGTTAGATGCGAAATGAGTAATTCTAATGAAGTGCTCGACATTTTTCCCTTTTGTGGTAATAATTAATATAAAACGCGTCAGAGAAAAATAAAAGTATGACCTAAAAAAAATTCCCTTCTTGTCAACTAAAAATATTTAGTCCAACTTGTCTTGAAATCCTTTCGATTGGATTAAACCTAATGAAATTTCTACGTTTTCCATTGGATTTTTTTTAAACCATAAAAACTTAGTTTGATGGAAGGACCTCTAAATATCTCAAACAGTTGGTAACCTGAATAGTTTATTTCCACAAATATTAGATGTTGTATCAACAAATAAATATTTGTAGAATTGACATTGCCGATGTTGACAGTCAATAGTAAATAAAATGAAACACAAAATTGTATACAAATTTGAAACAATAATTTAAAATATTTATAGAAAAAATAGGCAGGAAACAATAGTTAAAAGGTATTTATCAACAATAATGAAAGGCAAGCTGGATCCAATTAGCACATTGCACGTTGGAGCCAATTAGCACATTGCAGGTATAAGCTAACAGGTTTTCTACACTCAAAAATGGGCTGAATTTCGTACTACTTCAAATTTATTGATCGATTATCATTCACTAGATTTTTTTGTTTTGTTTTTCCATTACTGCCACCAAATAGTATGAATATTACCATCTACAAAAGATAATAAAATATTGTTACATAACAAGAGAATGTATGGGTACATAGGATCCTATATTCTGTGATGTAGATAAAAGAATATGGATAAAGGGTCCAAGGAGTAGCATTTATGAGTCTTGAGTAGGCCTACTCTAAGTTTATACCAAGATCATTGCAAGTGCATATTTGTTACATCCCCTATAGCATGAAGTAAGTGTAGTAACATAATGACCATCTGGTATTAAAAGAGAGGATTATTCAGTGCAAGGATTGAGCAAAGATTTTAAACTGTTATACTGAATGTATTCTCTTGAAATTGCACCATAGCCAGAATGAGTAATTGCGTGTCAGAAATCTGTGGACGCAAACTGTAATTTTACAAGTGATCACCAGCCCGTTCGATAAAACATTGTAAATGTAATAAATGACTTAAACAGATGTTGAACTTTCCTCTGCTGTCACAATCTATAATTCTTAATTAGCTAATAGTCTTCTCAAAAATAATATACAGTATGTTTGATATTCACTATGTAAAAATAATTTAAATATAATTATGTGTATATATATCAACTTTAAAAAAAGTAGATTTACTCACAAAAATGTAGTTCATTATAATGTGTAAATAATGTCTGTCATGAAATATAGGAGTATTGTTTTCTAAATATTATTATGTATTGTATACGAAACCTGAACACAAATTCCTGTTAATTTTTTCTGAACAGATTTGTTATATACCTTTATATAACCTATACAAAATTTATATCTTATTATCAGGGAAAAACAATAAATATTTGCCATATACACTGGAACGAATTATATGTAAAGCAAAAACTCTATTTATATTTGAGCTTTTCGTTTCTAGTTAGCTTTTATTTTATTGTCTTCACTAATTCAGGGTAGAACCGTAACTTTGTCGGACGTTTGTTGTCAAGTACATTAAACTGAACTATAATTTTCTGGAACTGGAACGACTAAATTTATGAGATTTATAAATGCTGAATCGCCATCCATACTTGCAATCTTGTTGACGTCGCTTAAAGCTCAATCAGTAAACTATATATATAGGTAAAGTTTTATTTTATTATTAAGCTTAGATCTGCAAAACCTCTTATTCTAATAAACTGTTAAGAATAAGCCTTTGTACAATTGGAATAATTCAAACTTTCAGCTTATGTTTTTCAAAGGTAGGAGGATATAAAAACGCTAAATGTTAATCAAACACAGTACATTAACAATCTCTTGTTATAAGAAATGATTCTATTGTTCGTTGTAGCTTTGATAACTTCTTTTTATTTTTACATCTTCTTTGATATCTGTTGTTTTATTTATATTTTCCTTACAATACTTTTTTCACAAGTTTAAAAATGTGAAAACAACACTGAAAACTACAGTATTTATAAATGTTTGAATAAAATATTAAAAACAAACTATGCTTACCATTGTATTAATTTAGGATTATATTTTTCTAAATTAAAACTGACAAACATTGAAAATCCACCTACCAATGCATCGTTAAATACAAAACAGATAAAAAAACAAATTAATTCAATAGTAAACTATGGTAAAGTTTCAATTATCTATTTTGATTTGCACAAACATACGAATTGAGTTATATTTTAAAATTGGTTTATTTAAAGTATCTATACTTTGAACTAAGCATATTTAATTTTTAATGAAGTCTTATTTAAAAGCTATTTCAGAAATATTATCGTTGTGTCATTGTCAAAAATAAAACAAGCAGAGTTGCGCATTTTGTGTAACGGTTTATAATTAAACAAATTGAACATTATTTAGTTTTAACTCTTAAAAAATTTAATATTCACTTCTAGCTTACAGTTCAGGCGTAACGAGACGTCTGTCTGTAACGCAATTGAAGCTATAACTCCGTTACATTAAAATATTTTAAATTACCAAGTTAAATCATTTAAATTAGCAGAATATTATTACATTAATTCTTAAGGCTTGTTAATCTGAAATGCAAGGAATTGAGCGCTGGTAACATAATGACTCTTTTAAATTCAATTAAAGCAAATTATAATCTTTTATTTTAAGATAGACAGATAAAATAAATTATAATCATGACACATATATTTTTAACACTCTGTTACGGATTGCGGAACTCTTTATATTCTACTTATGAATTTTTAAGGATAGCAATCTATCAATTAATTAATCAATCAATGGCTGAAAATGAACATGTTCTCGAGTTTACTTGCCTTTATATATAATCAAATTTAATAATTCAAAGTGAACATAATGGCACCAAAAGATGCGTAATTACAGTTAAGCTAATTAGTTGAAAAGTTCAATGTTCATTAATTAGAATTCTGCTGTGAAACATTTTAAATTTTGAAATTAAGTTTTAAAGTCTTAAATCGCCCACTTAGCTGTATTCACATGTCGTAACCTCGCTTCCTCCTCGTGGAAAAGTCTCGGTAAAAGCCTTGTATCATCCTCGTGGAAAAGCCTCGGGAAAAGCCTTGTATCATCCTCGAGGAAAAGCCTCGGGAAATGCCATCAATAAGTCAGCGTCCCATCTGGTATCTGGTATCGTACGCCGTGTTCTATGCCATGATTATACGAAAATAAAACTTTACATTACTTAAAATTTAAAAAAAAACAAATAAATTTTCTTGCTCTTTGGAGACGTCCGTTCCCTTTTACATCTTGGCCAAATGAGAGAGATATATTAGTTGCGTGCAACCTTCCTACCTATCGCGCATCCGGGGGGCGCATCCCTAGCTTGATTACTTGTTTTAATCTTTTCTCGTTAGATGTCACTATCAGCCAGAGATCTCATTAAAATATTTCTCATACATAACAATTTTTTTTACATAGTCATATATTATTACAATTTTGAATCTATTCTCGTTTGTTTTCTGTAATTTGCTAATTTAATATGTAACACCGTCTAAAGTGTGTTACATCGTATATGCATAATGACTGGCTGGGTGTTCATAATTCCTAGAAAAAGTCAAGTCAGAGATGCTTAGTTAAAAGTATTAATTGACACAGGTAGTACGCGATCGTTTATAAGAAAATCACGACGATGGAAACGTATTAAGATACGTGTAATAAAAGAACTTTATGAAGTAACCACTGCACACAGTATTTCAAAGGAAAGATTATTGCTATAAAAAACCCCTGTTACCTAAAAAGGCTAAAACGTTTTACTTGTTTGATTTGCCTAACAGTTCCTACCTAATATGGGGTCAGGATATTATAAAAGATTTAGAAATAAACTTAGATTTTGTAAAAAATAAGTTGACAATTAAAATCTTTTACTATTGAAAACAGTATTTTTGATACTTTTCGGTAAAGAAATCCATATCCAGTATTTTAAAACGGAAAAAGAAAAGTGTGATAAATCAGAAACTACGTCAGCAAAACAAGAACATTTTAGTTATGTTATATAACCCCGTACCAGCAAAGTAGGGATTATAAAAGTTCAAAATGTTAATAATGAAAAAGGACTCCTATCATGCAAACACTTAATTAATAAAAGTTCAGAATGCATAACAGGTGCATAAGCATGAGTCCGGTCGCCCTGTTGTAAACAATACAGACAAAATACAAAATCAAGAATAGATGTACCATTTATATTAAATCTTTTAATTCAAATGAGTGTTCTTAAAGAAAATGCGTTTAAAACAAAACTGATATTACCATGGTAGAGTTATACAAATTTTAAAAAAACAGACTTGGCAAAAAACAGGGTAGAACACATGAATTCAGGGAATAAAATCGCAAATAGCAAATTTAATAAACGTAATGACTTGACTTTCACCAATTAAATAATTATGTACTTAGATTTTTAGGCGAAACTCCAATACATTATAGAAACTATAGATATCCACGAACTTACAAACACGAAGTTAATAAAGAAACAGGAGACATGCTTAAAAAGAGACTATTTCAGCCTTCTCGTTTCCCATGAATCTTTCCGGTCTATATTGTACCGAAAAAGCAGGTTGTTTCTGGTAAACGGAAATTTTGATTAGTGATGAATTTCAGAAGCCTAAACTCAAAATCAATAGGTGTTACGTTTCCCTTTCCAAACATAACTGAAATTTTAGACAAGAAGATATCAGTATTTCACAACTGAGAAGTGGAACCCACCGAACTATGAATGAAAAATACCCGTCACCAGAATGGCTACACATTTACACTGATGGATCAGACAAAACAAATTATGCATATTACTGCATATATTTTGAAGAATTTTCTGCTGTCGGGGCCCAACTTAGCAATTACGACGGTGATGTAGCACCATATATCCTGCAGCGATTTACCTTGAGGATCTGACTGCTCAGGCTAAGGCCGTTATCCTTGTTGACTCATAAGACCGCCATCTTAAACCTCTCTGGGAGCGCACAGACTGACTGTAGTAGAACCATAGAATGTAGAAGAACACTAAATGCTCTGATAAATTCCGGGTACTTACTTAATTTCCAGTGGATCCCGAGCCATGTATACATCACTAGCAGTGTAATGGCTGATCAACTAGCCAAGCAGGGAACAAGCTTCCCTCAGGCAGAGCATTTGAGTTCACTAGAGTCCTCCAGGCTCATAATAAAGATGTGGGGTAAATCCGGGGGAGATGGCGCACGTTTTAGATATTTATATTCTCAGTCCCATGAGACACATAAAATAAAACTATGTATGCTATGTAATGACTAGTCCGGAAGTACTAACAAAATCTCTCGCCCTAATCTTATAGCATTTTAATGGAGAAATGTTTTTTGTAAACCATTACTTCGCGGCGTCTAACCTGCATGCTAAGGGTGATATGCTGCATTTAAAAAACAAACCAAAAACTGGTAAAGCAGGTCTCTAGTTTTTGAAAACGATTCATCACATAAAATATAAAGTGAATGCACTTATTTAGGGAAAAATAAATAACTCAACTGACCAATTACGATCGATTTAGGTAGGCTAAAGTCAATCTCACATATATAACAACACAAAAATATAACTCAGTTTACTTTAACTAACTAAAATAAAATTTACCTTATAACTAACTAAAATAAACTAATTTAACTTATAAATAGGCTGATGGTGACCTCTACACCAAAAACACAACTTAGGCCTAAATGTGAAACAGAAAATCAGAGCACATGAAACTTAGAACCTAACCTATTTATAGAATATAAAAACGTCGGTACACTTTAAACACTATATTAAGAAATTACTCAGATTTGTTCTGTTTTCGCGACCAGAATCAACACAAAATATTTCGAAAATTGTACAATCATCATGTAGCCATAATTTGCAGATAGGACAACACAACCAGTCACATGTCTTCTTCGTAATATTGTAGGTCTCACCTTACTCCTTGCAGATGTCCAACAAATTTGTTTTTGGGTTCACTTTAAGCCTATCTATTTTAGCTTTTTTAGATTTAGAGAATTTGTGTCTTGCCCTTTGGCTGTCACTAGGACCATTGTAGGTGAGTTCATTGTCAGAGTTAGAAGAGAAACCATTGAAACTCAATCTCTTCTTTATTGGTTTAGACCGAACTACTTTTCCTTTCTGTCCTTTTTTGAAGTCTTTTAAGTTTTTAATGTAATCTCTTTTTAAGGTTATTTCTGTTTTTTGACAAAAGTCAAAACAACTGCGCATTACTATCATATTTATTGAATTTCATTCCTTTAGTTTTGGGAACGGAGAGACTTTTGTTAAAAATTTTGATGAACTATGATCTTGATCAGGTTTAATGCTGTATTTGCTGCAACACGGAGTAGGTTCGACGATTTTCTGAGACGATGTAGGCATACCAGTAGTCTCACTGTACGATTGGACAGACGTAGTCTCCGGTTGGGTTTGAACAAGTTCCAAGTTATCCGATATGGAGAACAAGTAGTCTGGTAGAGCACTTAGTTATAGCGGACAGATCCCCGCAACCATGAAACCACTTGTACCATTTCCTACTAAGGCAGTATTTTCCCACAAATCATTATTCACTACGTGCGGCAAGTATCCCGTAACAGAAAAGTGCGGCATGTATACTGAAATTATGTGCGGCGACTCTCCCGTTTTGTACGGGAGAGACGCCTCAGGTAACAGGTCCTTGGCTTAGACTGTCAAGATGGCGGAACCAGACCAAAAATAATCGGAAGAAAACTTATTGTGCCTGAAAAGCTCAAACAATGATTTCTATCAGTAGTTAATGGAGCCACTTTGGCGCAAACCGCCCCTAACTGGTCTGTACGTCACCGGGGACTATAGGGGTAGTTACGGAAGACAGAGGGGGCTGGTATGGCCTTGATCCTAGACCATGGGGTGGCTTTGACCACGTTTAGAGGGGTGGAGGTAGTTTTTCGAAAAACATATACTCTAACCCACTAACCTAAGGTATGTAATCTGCATCTAACCTATCCTACCCCTAGGTGAAGGGGTATCCTCAGCTACTTTCAGCACCTTCCCCGGGGGTAGCTCCGGGGGTGGATTTGGGGTGGGTGGTAGTTTTCGAAAAAACTTTTAGGTTAGTGGGTTAGAGTATATTTTTCTGATATTATATGATCTGATCCTAACACACATTTACACCTCATCTATCCGGTAGAACCTCAGGCAGGCAACCGTATAATATGGGGAGTACTATATGGTATAGCTAACAATGCATATCGTCATAGCTGTGTAAAGGCGGCTACCAATGCATAACCTATCACACCCACATAGATGACGGTCAACAAATACTACAATGTAATTAAAAAAAGTCACGCAACCTATATACATACAGTGCTAAGCCAACATTCATGTTAACTTATATAGGTATATATACTATGTTAAGCCAGCATGCAATATACTCTAAATAGCCATATATACAGTGTTAAACAAATGTGCGTTTCAACCTACATAAATACTATGCTAAGCCGACATGGATGCTATCATACATAGGCGTATATACTATGTTAAGCCTACATAAATGATAGCCTACATAAGGCGTTAAACAAACATGTGTGTAAGCCTGCATGCATTTTATGCTAAGCCGACATACATGATTCCCTACATGGGCCTACAAATTATAACACATTATATCCAACGCATAATTTAGCTAATGGTTATCACGCAGTATCCGATGAGTAGCCTGACTACAAGTTGCCTACAAATTACCACATATTACCAGATACATAGCCTGGCTAATCATTAACACATAGTATCCGATGAATAGCTACTCATCGGATACTGCGTGATAACCATTAGCTAAACTATGCGTTGGGTATAATGTGTTATAATTTGTAGGCCCATGTAGGGAATCATGTATGTCGGCTTAGCATAAAATGCATGCACGCTTACACACATGTTTGTTTAACGCAGTATGTAGGCTTAACATGGTATATACGCCTATGTATGATAGCATGCATGTTGGCTTAGCATAGTATTTATGTAGGTTTACATGTATATTTGTTTAAAACAGTATGTAGGCTTAGCATAGTATTTATGTAGGTTTACACGTATATTTGTTTAAAACACACTATATAAGCGATCACGCATGCTTGTTTAACATATTATATAGGCCTATGTGGGATATTGGCCTAATGCAGGGTGTTTATAGGTTAACCTGCATATGGTTAACCTGCATAGGTTCCACGGTTACTTTACCTAGGGCATGGCTTAGGATTGGCTTTACCTGAGGCCCGGCTCCTAGGTGTCTTTACCTCGAGCACGACTCCGGGGTGACTTTTACCTAACACCCGACTCCAAGGTAGCTTTACCTTAGGCCAGGCTCCTGGGTGTCTCTAGGTAAGGCCTGGCTTCGGGATGGTTTTACCTGAGGCCTTGCTCCGTATAGACTATACCTAAGTCCTGGGTGGCTTTACCTCGAGCACGACTCCTGGTGTGACTTTTACCTAGGACCCGATCATTTTTCGCAATCTGAAAACAACCCCCTTGGTGAACCCACCCCCTCAACAGTCCATACTGGACTCTACACATTTCCCATACAGTCATTTGATCCAACCGATCGATTTTTGGCAATTTCATATATTATTTAAAAACTACCCCCTGGTGGACCCACCCCCACATCTAGCCAAAATGCACTCTAAACTCACCCTATCAGTCAAGACACATTTTTCCAACATTTTTTCGAAAACTACCCCCACCCCGATTCCACCCCCGGAGCATCCCCCGGGGAAGGTCCTGAACGTGGCTGAGGACACCCCTTCACCTAAAGGTAGGTTAGGTTAGATGCAATTTACATACCTTAGGTTAGTGGGTTAGAGTATATTTTTTTGGAAAAACTACCCCCCCCCCCCTCTAAACGTGGTCAAAGCCACCCCAAGGTCTAGGATCAAGGCCACACCAACCCCCTCTGTCATCCAAAACTACCCCTATAGTTCCCGGTAACGTACAGGCCAGTTAGGGGTGGTTTGCGCCAAAGTGGCTCCGTTAACTACTTTTATCCAGTGATTTAACTATAGTTGCGAATGTAGTTTGAAGTGAAATAACTTTGAAGCCAAAAAGCTTTCTGTGCACCTCCACCGCATCCATGTGCAACCGACCTCGGAGTATCTGCTGTGTGTTAGTGAATTTATGAATGCCGAACACCTAACTGATTCAACTGCGCTGGAAAAGTTTCATGATTACAACAGTAACATCTTCAACGAGGCTCATCTCTACTGGTCATTGCGTCGCTAAACCAACTGCCAAGGGTGGGCGTTAGCAATTAAGTAAATATTTCACAACTTTAGTCCTAGCTTCAGGATTTAAGCAAGTATAAATGAGCCAAGTAGACAAGTAGATAAACAGCATTTTAAACAGAAAAAGAAAATTACGAATTTTTAATAATCCCTTAGGCCTAAAAATAGCCTCCTAGGTTTCAAAGGATTATGCATATTATGCTGGGAGGAATTCAAAACAATACGTACATAGACGATATTATAATGAATTCATCAAGTCTTCAAGAGCATATAGAGAGAATTAGAGAAGTGTTTCACAGATCTCTCAGACTGGGCAAAGCCAACTTTAAAATACAGCTTGATAAAACT
This sequence comes from Prosapia bicincta, assembly GCA_036971475.1. NCBI lineage: Eukaryota > Metazoa > Arthropoda > Insecta > Hemiptera > Cercopidae > Prosapia > Prosapia bicincta. The sequence goes on along the minus strand of JBAIZL010000004.1, from coordinate 98,436,848 downwards.
GAAATGCTTGAAAGACCGTGGCAAATTAGGTCATTACTAACGGGAGAAGGAGACTAACTGAATCCAAATAAACTACATGCAATAAAAACTATACTATTTCAAAAACTACTAAAGAAATTAAATGGTTTTTAGGTGTAGTATTTTAGAATAGTAAATTTATAAAGAATTGTTCTATTATAACTAAACCTTCCATTAATGCTTTAAAAAATTGTTCCAAAATTAACATTTATAAGCAGAACTACATACATTGCTTTGAAACTTGTAAACCAATATTATCAAATGAACTTTTGCTGCAAAAGTCAGATTTTGTGAAAAAATTCATTTGACTATTGATGCTAACTACTTTGCAATTGTAGCAAATGATTTCTCAATATTCAATCCTTACAAATACTATTGTAGAATTTGATAAGGCCCTAAATGTAGTTGAACAAAACTATAATTACTAGCGATTCATATAAACAGAAAGATTTGTCAAATATAATCATCAATTACCCTTAGAGACAAGGGTAGAAAATATTAGGGAATTTAAAAATCTAATAGAAGTAAGCTGCAACATTAGCCTTTTTTAGGGAGGCCTATTTAAAAAACAGATTTTGTATTTAGTATTCTTAAAGTTTTCCTTTATTAGGGTAAATGTAATTAAAAAATCTGTAAACCACTAATCAAAGGCTGTTTATTTTTCCCCGTTCTCATCGAATATTTATTTATTTTGCTTCTATTTATTTATTTTTTCAGAACACTTATTTTATATTTATAAAAAACTTTTTCATTAAATTTAATGTTTAATTCACAGTTCCTAATATATATTAATAGTTTAGTTTTTGCTAATAAAATATGATTTAGTAAGAAACAGACTAATCTACTCAGAGATATAAATGAAATTAGCAAAAATTAAGTGGTATATATTGCACCATGTGTTACGCTCTTTCGGCAAAGGAAAATCAGTTCTCAATGGCGACTATATTATAGTAGAATTGATGTGGTAAAACAAAAAAAAATTAGAATAAAAAGTTTAGTTCAACCTGTTTATATTTCTACTAATTAAAACAACCTCTCACCACAAATTCAACAAATTTTATTTTAACCTTATGTACATTTCGACTACAAAGTAATCATCTTCAGAGGTATTTTTACAAATAACTGTTTATATTTCTGTTTATATTTCTTTCAATATCGCGTCGGTGCGCCAAAATTCATTAAATAAACTTTAACTAACTACTTGATTTAAAACTATGTTCAAGTTATTCGTTTCATTATACGTTAGTAACCTAATATTTACACGATGTTTTGTTATATCGTATTTTGGAACGCGTTTCTACAAATTGTATGCTTATTCATTTTATGCAAACTGACAGCGGTAAAGCCAATCGCTTCTAGGTAACTCAGACTTTGCGTCGCGTCGGCGGAATATGATTAGAAGTTATATCAAACTAGATTACTCTATAATTGCGGGTGGTGCACGTTCCCAGGACGAACTCTCAAGGTACATGATCCAGTTTCAAGTAGGAAATACAACTTCATCGATCCCATACATGCGGAGCTTCCTCACCACCACCATATATAAAATATAGGTCTGTTTGTATATGAGAGTGTTTAAAATATAGTATTGATAAATTACAACTATGCTCTAAACCCTTTTAATTAAAAAAAAATGTTAAAGTGAGAGATCAACAAAACGTTTTTGTGACATAGTACTAATATGATTTCCTTTAAAGTTCATATTGTAATTTGTATTATGAAGTTACAATTATTTTAAGTTAACGAAGTTGTAAGTGTGGATAGTATGTATTTGAATAATATTATAAAATAATATTGCACAATTTAATAGTTGAAACGAATATCTATTGTGTAATTGCAAATGAATAATTTGTATAAATATTTAAGCAACTCCTGAACCCCAACTATATAGCAATAAGGCAGGGGAAACGCATTTAAATACTTTAATAATCCAGCCTTTTCCTAATTCGTATAAAACAATACTACATGACGTATGTGTGTTCAAATTTCTTAAAAATATGGTTTCTTTTAGTTTATATAACACATTGGCTATTGGACAACAAATCTTTGGCTATTGGACAATAACACTTTGAGTTTTGCACAATAACACTCTGGCTGTTGGACAACAACACTCTGGGATTTAGACAATAACACTCTGCATGTTGGATAATAGCACTCTGAGATTTAGACAATAACACTCTGGATGTTGGACAATAACACTCTGGCTGTTGGACAATAACACTCTGGGATTTAGACAATAATACTCTCGATGTTGGACAATAGCACTCTGGCTGTTGGAAAACAAAACATTGGCTGTTGAAACAATAAACTTTGCTTCCATTTCATGAGGAAAATAACCCAAAAATAATGATAAAATACCGATATTTATCATTGTCAGCTTCTCGTCCTGTAGTTACATGAGTTTGTCCGTTATGCCCTTGAACTTTATTATTTAATTTTTATAATAAATGATTGCTGTAACATATTTTTCAGCACCGATCTAACTACGAGTTATTTGCTAATATAACGCCGATCTTTGTACTGGTCGTAGTTTCGACAAGTAATTTAATAGTCAGCAATCACAAGGAGCGTGACAGATTTAATCGTAATTAAAGGTTATATTCTTCTTCTTGACGTTTAATCATGCGGCCACAGTAATTTCTCGATGTTCGAAAACAGAAACTTGTACCCAAACAGTTGGATAACCATAGACTAGCGCCAACTTGTAACAAACAATCGATTGTCCAAATACCAGAATAGGCCAATGCTAGGACAAATACCTGATTGCTATTAGTGTACCAAGAGAAAGGTTTCATTAGTTTTAACCCTTATGTATTTTTTTAAAGCATAAAGCCACCGTTTATTACGAAGGAAATATTTTTAAAAAATTTTACGTTATTAAAATTAGGTAAACATTAGCTATCAATTTACGTCATACATCAAAATCATTGCTTGCACGATTCCACACCATGAGATCTGCCAAGTGACTGAGTTCCTTTACTTGAAACGTGTTCCTACGTTCTAGTTCAGCGATCGTGACAAGATTAATTCTTTGTTCAAGTGGCTTGAACAGTACGATTGCAACTGCATACATCATTGAATATGTATATTTAAAGATCTTTATTTTCTTTTTGTAATTTATAAGCAATAAATAGTTCCTTAAATACAACGTATATCAAAATTTATGCGTATAATTTACTTCTTTTTAACAAATCATTTTACTATCACTTCCGTATTCTTGAGGACTTTCTTCCTCTCCAGGGATATAGAATATCGATGATGCCTAAATAATCGATAAATATTTCAAATTGTTGATCTGGAATTAGGAGTCAAGTCACCAATATTGACACCATATACTACAAGGGGTTTCTAGAGCTATTGATATCAGGCGATTTTATCATCTATCAATTACATAGCATAATTAGGACGCTTTTCATTCAAATAAAAGAAGGAAAATTGGAAAATTTGACTGGAAGTCAATTTCATTAGCCATTTACTACCCTATCTACTTCATTTCTAGATACATGCTCAAAATTACAAATTTAACAATCTGGTAAAATAATGTTTTATAGTCTATAGAAAAAATAAAAAAAAAACTATTTAAAAAAATATATTTCCTAGTTTTAATTTTAGAACACAAACCCAATTAAAGATTATTGAATAAAATATGAACAATATGAATAATAATGTAACGGGGCTATTAATGAATCCTATTGTAAATTATTACAACAAACCATTGTTACTTTTATCTAGTTTTAACTTTAGGTGATAAAAATATGCGTTTTACCAGACACCAGCTTATATTAAGACGTTTCTATTTCTGATATAAAACCACTAGAACTATATTTAGTTCACTCGTAAACGGAATAAGACTATGTAAACCTACTTCAGATAAAAAATACGACTTAAAATTTACAACATGTAAATATAATGAGATCTCCAGATGAATAAAACATACGTAGTCTATTTTGATATGCTCGCTTTCAAACGTATTTTTAAACTTTGATGTACAAAATTATGTAGAATAGTCCTGTTTCTGTTAGAATCGTCACGTCTCACTTCGTTTGGAGAAGTTTTCCACCGTCAACTCTTCTTTCCCCCCTCCTCCAATTTCTTTGTATTTTGTTTACAAGAATATTATTAAACTTCAAGCTCATTTATAACGGATGAAAGCTTTCGATAAAAACAAACTTTATTTTATAAACAAAACAGAATATATTGAATTTAGTCCAAACAGATATTTTTTTAGAAAACTTTAGTGAAAATAATATTCAATTTCAGTAGATTGTTGATCAGTCTTTTTAAAAAGGAATAATTAAAATTTTAATTATAAATAGGCCGAGGTTGTGTTACCTAATATTACAGGGAAATGGATATAAATTAAAACAATACACTGCCTTGTAAGGAATATTTTGTGTTTGAGAAACTATTATAAGTAACTTTAATTATATAGCTTTACTTCAAAGTTATGTTCGATTATAACTTTATAATTTTTATGTCTCATACAGTTTGTTATTTCTCATAAACAGGGGGTTTATTAAGTTTGTATCTATACACGACCTACATTATAAAAAATAAATCACAAGAATTATTTTAGTGATAAAAAATATATCACAAACAACGTAGCAATAGACTAAACAGTTGTGAAAAGATTTAACATTTTTCACCTTTCATATCGAAACAAATTGTAAAATTTAAACTTGTAAGATTTGTAACCAATGAGCTATTTAACTAGATAAATCTTCTCCAATCGTTAATGAAACCCTTTTTGAAAGTTCTAAAATCAATATTGAAATTGACTGACATAACAAACCATTTAAAAGAAAATATGCGGGCGTTGATTCAATACGTAGAGTGATATGAGCTGATAACAAAATTCGGTTCTCACCTTCAAAACTGAGACATTCGAATGCTACTAATCCTCTTCTCTAACTATAGCTGATGGCTTGTAGTTCTCGTGTTGAGATATGTATTATTTGTGTAGAGACATTTCTTTTTACTGACCAGAATTTAAAATAATTGAAATCGGTTATATTGTTTATTTCTAATTTTTTAGAAATACTAAAAACTAACTCTACTGAAAAACTAAACTGAATAAATAAATTGAACAAAAACCAAATAAATTTATAAGGAGAGACATTATCAGTAAAAACATTCTTATTTGGTTAGATAATAACTGTGTAAAGAGCACTATTAATTATATTACCAGTAATTAAAATTAATTTAGTTTTGTTTATTTATTCCATAACTTGCACTTATCAAAATATTGAAACAGTTTTTCTCTTTCGAAGATTATAGTTGTAATAAATTTTATTGTTACGTTACTTAAAAATGAAGTAGTATTGTTTTCCAGTTAGAAAAAGATTCTCTTATAATCAATAGGATATTTTTGTAAATGTATTCTATAGTCTTATAGACAAGCTTGTCCATATTTATGTCAGTGCTTAAGGCCTTAGATCCAGTGACATTTCAAGTAGTATATGCACTTCTATGCGATTTCTAAGTTCGAATCTCAGTTCAAGTAACAGAAATAAACAAACTGTTATATAGACTGTTTTGTCTGCCTAAATATTCGTGTTGAGAAATATACATAAAAAAGTACAAAAAAAATTCTTAAATTAAAATAAGTAAAACAATTAAACATATTAGATTCCTATTCAAAATATGATTACATAAGCAAAAGTTTTAATGTATAGTTTCAATATTTCAATGGTAAAACCTGAAAAGTATATAATATAGCTTAATGAAATACACTACATTAATCATAACGGAGCGCACCCATTCCTTCAGCAGATAATATTTTTCCAATATCTTGGAACACCACCATTTCTCGTCGCCATATATCACATTACATTCTCCCGTTTCCTTCCTTCACATAAATCGATGCTTAAATAAATATTTACTGATGCAGGAAATACAAAATAAATGTACTTCCTAAGATACTTTATATATTTTGTAACCGAAATACAAAATTGATGTACAAATCGAATATATATATATAGTTGTACTTACTATATTATTTAAAACGGTATTAGTAGCCAAGTTAGAAATAAAAATCTTTTTATTGTTTGTTTTCTAAATTCTGTATTGTTTTTATATTAAACGAAAAATATTATTTTTTATATTTAATTAATAGTCAAAATTGCATTTTGTCATAAACATTTTACACAACAGATCTCTACTAGAATAAATTCAACTTCTAGGCTAATGCAATAAATATTAACACAAATGAACAAAAACGCCAAAAAGTAACTCTATTGGATATGAACTGAACGAACTAATGTATTAAAGTCAGAAATAATAACTTTTGTTTACAGAGAAGATAAACGACAATCCAGCAAAAGACAATTGGTCTCTTGACTAATCATACACTTTTAAAATACAGTGAAATAGATACAATGCCGTTCTTTAACGCAGAACTGCTATTATCTCAGAACTATGGATAAATTGAGAATTAGATAGTATAAATATTAAAACATGAAAATGTTAAAATGACAAAAACAAACAGAAATGTATTAATGCTTTTTTATCGGCTTTAAAAAGCGAAATATCACGCTAGACGAAGGTCAGGTAATATTAAATGAATTAACAAATCAAAAAAAGTAAATATATGACAAAGAACGCCATTATACACGTTGAACCACAAAGCCACATATAAACACATATCATATACTTTAATAAGAACGTAGACAGTATAAACGCCTATGATTATTATGTTTACAAATATATGAAGAAGCTAACAAGAGACTGGCAGTCACAAAATAATTTTAAAAATCCTCACCAGTAAAATCATGTGTTAACAATCAATGGTTAACACATTACTGGATACAACAAATCATGACAGTCAAATATAAAAGTTCTAGAGCAGGAATTCCTGAACGATTTTGCACCACGCTTCGTCTTGGAATGAAAGCCTCCACTTTACATTATAAATAAATGGTATGGCATTAAAAAAATATTATGTATATATATATATATATTGAAAACAATTTGCTTGTTTATACATACTTTCAAATGAAACATGAAATACCATTTCAAGTTTTAATTCGCAAGGTATATTTAAACTGATGAGAGAAATATGTGTTAGGGAGAAGGATGAGCTTGAATTTATTTCACTAACATACCTATTTAAAATTATACTTTAGTAAGGGCACAACGCAAGTCATTAGCAACATCGAGTATTTTTTCTATAATTTGTTTTTATCGCAACAAGTGCTGAAAATGATTTTTCGCACAAGTATGTGTTTGCAAAAGGTAAGTATAATGGAAAAGTTGCTGTATTATTCTTTTAAGAGTTTCATTCAAAATTAAGATTTGTCCATTGTGGCGCTGTTGGCACATTGAAAAACAAACATTAGATTTCAACACTCTTGTACTATTATTATTTTCAAGCTGTCATGTTAATTTAATTTGAAGTTTATAAAATTTGCACAACCTTTACTTATAAATTTTTTTTAAAATAAATTCATACATTTCATTTACATTTTCTGAACATAACGGTCAATAAAATTAGATATGTGAAATAAATCTGTGGTCTAAATTAAGTTTTAAATTTTGATAAATTGTGTACCTTAATTTAACTAAATGAGAATTTATCTTACTATTTTCCAACTGTCTCTTTCCCCTTGACTTGGCTTCACGAAAGTTTGGGAACCCATGTGTTTGGCAAACACTGAGCTGGTGCCTTCAAGTCTAACGTATGTACGGAGAAAGATTGTCAGAGTGGATTATACAACCATGTAGGGAAACTATCAAGAGGAAGGCATTATATTAGCTGGAAAGACGATAGAATAGGGAATGAGCAATAGAAAATGGTTATTAAATCAGCCGAGTTAGAGGATGTCTGGGTATCGAAAAATGTGTGATGTAAAAACTATATGCAGTCTTTCATACACACTCACACAAACTCACACTCCCCCCTGTCTCTTTCTTTCTCCTCTTTCTCTCTCTCTCTCTCTCTCTCTCTCTGACATAAACATAAAAACCAATAATGGTAGAAACCATTTTAAAACCATTTTAATGGTAGATGACTATGTTTATGTTTATGGTGAAGCATTAAATTCACACTTTCTGCATTGTCTTTCTATTGCTAACAATCACCACGCAACGAGCATTAATGTTCTGCTGAAAATTACCATATTAAACAAATTCTACCTCTTGTCAGCAAATATGTACAATATGTAATGTTCATAAAACCGTAAGGGTCATTAACACAGCAACTAAACATATGATCAGTCTAAATTAAAAATAGTGTGATGATACGTGTTTGCATGGCGGAAATAAGAGAGCGAGGAGGGGCAATGCCTACCTTCAAATTTCTCGACAGGTGTATTACTTTTTTATAATCAAAGCTGCGAGTTACTTTCTTAATATAACTGTAAGCTAAAAAAAAAAAAAAAATATGAACAATTTTTTAATCTTACAAATCATGATATTCAAATTGAAATTTTAGGTATTAAGTCAGACGAAGATCGATATTAACGTTATGTTTCGCATAGAAACAAAATCAGGCTTATGTTTAGACTAATGACTTTTCAAAACTAGAAAAAAAACAAATATTGTAAATTTTTCAAAACTATAAGTCTAAAATCCGCCGATTTCTTTTCTATGGGAAACATATCGTTGAATACCATATACCCTAACTTATTAAAAACATGTAGTTTAAAACATGTACATGATAATGTATTGTTTTGGATGGGAGGCTTCACGTCAACAAGCTGTTAAATTTCTCTACTTTTAAGGATGGCGATCCCTAGATCCATTTGATACCCCAGGGCAACCTTGTGCCCCCCAGAACAAACGTGTAACTTTCTCCATTTAACACGGCGATTGTATGTGTAAAATTTGGGTTTATTAAATAATTATAAATATAATTATATATTTACTCGTGTTTATTTTGTTTAATTAAAAATGTTTCAAGAAAAAAACGGCATAATATGTGGAATAAAGTGCAAAACTCAGTGGCGCGCATTATTCATTGTTGTAAAGAGATTACTAAATTGTTTTATTTTAAAGTTGAAATTTTAAAAACAGATTTAATATCTATTTAAAGCTAAAAACATTTTTATGATAATTTTGTATAAATATTTTACTCCTAAAGCGAAACTAAAAACCACTTATTTTAATTATATTTATAAATAATAACCATTATTTGGTATACATTTGTCTAAGCAACAGTGAAATAAGGTTACTCAGCAAATTTTGAAATTTAGCTGTAAGAATCACCTAATTCTTACTGCCGTGATGCATTGCACAAAGGTTAGAAATGTCATATTTATTCAAATGTCTATTTAAATATCCTGGTTGTTGGGTAATATACCAGAATTCAGGTTTGTTGACTTGAATAAACCATAGCATGATTTTTGCACTTTAATTTTTAATTCGATTTCCAACCTTTTATTTCATATTTCTATATTTAAAAAATTAATTTATAATATCACAATAAAAAATATTCGTTTATTATTTAAAAAAAGTAGAAATACAAATTATAAAAAAGTACGTTAGCTATGCCTTAGACACTTTATTTCTATTGTTGTAAAATCTTTCTAAAAGATCTAATTCATATTTTTAGTTAGACAAAAAATTGATAGTTCAAAATGTTTTTACTTTTTTTAATAATAAGTGGCAAATTTCAAAATTAATAGATAAAACGTTGCTGTAGACAAAAAATGTTTTACATAATTTTATTTTTTATAACTCTATAAAGAATTATCTAAATATACAGAAACTAATGTAATGTTTCATAATCAGGTATAAATAAATGTCTAAAGTGGTCGATGATAGTTATAAAAAGTCAATATCTTTCCAGTTACAACCAAAAGGAAAATGTATTGCAACTCTCTCAAGTAAAGTCAACATAATATGTTTTCTTGCTGGGACATATAGAAGGACATGACACTAATTTAATTGGACAAGGGTTGTACTTCAGACTACAGTATGAAACAGTATGAAACGAAAAAGCTTAGCATAAAAGATATGTAAGATATATATATATATATATATATATATATATATATATATATATATATATATATATATATATATATATATATAGGTTAGTTATTTATTTTCCTGAAGATGCTGGTACTGTTTTATCTGCGAAAAGCTTTGATTAATATATGCATTAAAAGTATTATTGTTTTTGAAATGATTTTTAATTTATTAACTATATTACAAGAAAGTATATTACCATATTTAATATATATTTTATATATATATATATATATATATATATATATATATGTGTGTGTGTGTGTGTGTGTGTGTGTGTGTGTGTGTGTGTGTGTGTGTCTGAGCAGTAATTAATTAAAATATATATTGAAATTTTTACTCCATTTATGGGCAATATAATAATAATGTTACTGTAACATAAATTACACTTAAATAGGAAATATCACTTTTTAAGATGGTTATGAAACCATCTCATATCGTTCTAATTCGAAAAGGGCCACTAGTAGTGATTACTTTAATAAAACAAATTATTGAAATTGTATTTAAACTTATATGGATATAAAAAGACAATCCTCAAAGTACATCAACGTGCCTAAAGTAAATACAGATACTTAGACCAGAAACAAAATATTTAGAAAGACAATCCTCGAAGTACCTTTACCTGCCTAAAGTAAATACAGATACTTAGACCAGAAACAAAATATTTAGAAAGACAATCCTCGATGTACCTTTACGTGCCTAAAGTAAATACAGATACTTAGACCACAAAAAAAATATTTAGAAAGACAATCCTCGAAGTACCTTTACGTGCCTAAAGTAAATACAGATACTTAGACCAGAAACAAAATATTTAGAAAGACAATACATATGTTAAGTAATAAAAGATGAAAAGGTGAAAAATGGATTATCAAGAATGGTTATGGTTTCTGAAATGTTAATGCTAATATAGAAAGCCGAAGAAGATGAAACCTAATGGATGAAGATTAATGGACGGATGTAGGCAAACTAGTAAGCAAGAAGTAACTCATTGATAAAATTGGGGAAATAGGAAGATTATTTTGGTGCGTAACGACAGAAAACATTGAGTACCAGTCATCACACCATTTACAAGAAAAATAAACATAACAGAAGTTCGAGGGATATGTAAAATATTAGAAAAAAAGATCATATCTGAGACACGTATTGTTAAAAATAATGAAATCAGTGTTCCAACACTAAAAAAAAAAATTGAATATGGATGGAGCATTGCAGTAGTGATGATGAAATGGAAGAGAAATTTAGTCAGGAAGAAATAATTCTAGTTGATTTACTGAACATTCATAGAAAAGAAAATGACTGCGAAATTACAGTGGAATTGTGTGTATGTAAATACTGTTCTGATGCAAAAAAATGAATTATTAAAGAGTAACAATTTGAAACAAAAAAAAGATTTATTATAAATACAGTTTTACACATATTGGCATAAATACATATTTTTATTTTTCATTTTCAATGTGCTTTCCTTAAAAAATCAGAAATGGAAATATTGATGAAATGGAAGTACAATTAGGAAGGAAAATGAACATAATTATTATTATTTATGATTTATGTTTATATTCCTGAAATATTGCGCGAGGATTCGTATTTCACTAAATATTTGACTATATTTATGTTTATATTTGAGAAAAGCGTTAATTTTGTCGAGACTTATAATGAAGTTTGTTATTTTACAAAGCTCTTGCTGAACCATGTTCCAGGTAGTGCTGTTCAACTTATGAATATAAATGCAATTGTTTTTGCTGATATTTTAAATTTTACTCCAAGCTCTTTTGCCAATAATTCCTAGAATTATTAGAAACAGTTGCCTAAGGGGATTAATCTAAAGCTGCTGCCTTCACGATATTATTTCTAAACAATTTTCCTCAAATATTACAACAATTAGGGAGATATTTTGTATCTTTTGGTTATTTTAATTATTTTTAGTAAAATACTTGAATCTCTTTTAACTGTAAAATTATACAAGACAGTTTTTATGACTTATAGTTTTATTTCTTTGTTCAACAAAGTTTTAAAATGTAAATGGTTTCAGATACTAACTTAAGTAAATTGTTCGCCCTTCCTAACATTTTTTGTTTCTAGATACAACTTAGGTTTTAAGAATAGAGTTATTCAGAAACGCATCAACGAAAAAAAATTATTTTAATGTTAGGAAAGGCAGAACTATTAGGAACATTATTCTAAACAAAAATTAAAGGTTTCCTTACATATAAACATAAATAAAGTCAAATACTTACCGAAATACGAGTTCTGGTGCCATATGTTTTTGGAATATAAAAGTAAGGAATAAATACTTATAGAGGTGACCTTCTTGTCGCTTCCTAATAGCACTTCAAAATCAAAACAATATCTCCCCCAAAAAGTGTAAATTGTATGTAAAATATTTCAAACATGTTTTTTTTCAAATTATATTAAGAATTTCAATGAATTTAGACTTTAAAAAAATTAAAAATTCAATTATAAAAAATATCAGGTTAGTCTACTGAAGTTTAATTTTAATCACATGATCCAGGAGTACTCAAGTTGTAGAGGCACCCCATAAAATTAATGAAGTGACCATTAAACCTTTAACAGTTTCAAAGCGCATCTCATCTCTTGACATCCAAGGTTTCCCAGTCCATCCACTTTCACACCCCATTTATTGTACTAAAGGCATCAACAAATTTTAATTGCTATATATAGCATTTCATTTTGAGTGAAACTCACAATTCAGTAGTTTATTGAAATTGATCGAGATGCATTTTGAGATAAACTCATTCTTAAAGTCTACATTGTACAGTAGTAACTACGTATTATCATTTAAAAGGCTCATTAATAAGTGGTTTGATTTTCAATATTCTATGAGCCGCAGTCAATATATGAAAAATCATGCATAAACAGAAAACAAATATAATGTATCACATAAGTGGTCAAACAGAAATATTTGAAAATCTATTACTGATTGCATTCGCTAACTAGAAGTCTTTTTATAAATAGTTTTATTTCCCAATAAATAGGCTATAATGACTCCTAAAGCTATGAACATTAAAATTATAATCATTAATTAGTAATACTTTTAATTCTTTCTTAGAAACTAAAATTTTAAAATATAAAATTAGATATATTTCAGATTTTATCTATCTAATTGTAAGTGAAATATATATTAATAATTTTACTGACGATATTGGAGGAAATGTTTTCTTCTATGATACTAATCACGATTGTCTTATTTGTTTTAAACCGATAACCTAATAACTTTCTAAGTTCTTTTCCAAATAATTTGAGAGAATCTAAAATTAGTTTCTAATATTATTAAACTGTTGGATTAAATAAAATGTGTTAAAAAGATTTTAATTGTAGGATGTTTATAACAAGTCATAAATGGAATTTCTAGTATTCATAGTAGTCTAATATCATTGTAAAAACACAATTCGAGATATGTGATTGCTTTTATAACTTGTTTTACTTGCAGCAAAAAAAGTTATTATTTTTAAATGTAAAACAGCCTTTTTGAGCACTAGACTAGACAGGCTGTAACAAGCAGATTTATTCTATAGCGAAAGTGAAACTTTCAGAACAAACTTTAAGGTGGACTCTAAATTACGGGTAGTGTCGCAACCTAGGCGCTAGTGTCACACCCTTGCAAACAATGTATCAAACATAATCGTGGCTCTGACACTTGGAATGCCTCAGATATTCAGCCCCATCATTTAGCCGCGACGTAAAAGTATAGAAACATCTGAAAGTAACCGAGCAAATAACTTCAGCTCTATCACAATGCATAGAAAACATTCAGTACTTGTAGAAGACGGTATGATTTTGTCCTTCACTGATATATTGACGAAATGTTCTGGCTATAATAAGTGTATATTTAAAATATCCACTTTATAATAATTTCGTTTTAAAAAAGAAAGGATTATTGATTTGATTTTTTTTCAAACATATAATTTAGAAGTAAACAAAACATTTAGGTCCTACATTTTTTTAAATAACAAAGGTCGTGACAAAATTCGTTCAAACGTAAGATTTTACAATTAAGTAATATATGAAAACATGAAACTTAATATCTCTTTTACCTGCTAGTTTTTATTAGCAAATATGATGACTCCAATAAAAAAATATCTTATTCACAGATAAGTAAATCCTTATTTTTCTGGTGCTAATAAAACAAAAAAAAGTTTTACTTACAGCTTTATTAGAATTTCACATTATGTTTGTAATATTTTATAATTGAGTAGGATACTGTAGGCACATTAAATAAAAATAATGATGAAATCAAAACCGTTCTCAATGTGAACTTATTGCTGATATATAATTACTAAAACGCCGTCTTTTCTTTTAAAATTCTCAAGAACCAGTCCACTTTTATATATTACGTTTCCCATAACAGCTACCATTCGCCCTAGTATCTTCAGTCAGCTCTCTGCTCGACAACAGTTTGTTACTTTTCTCAAAGCTCACTTTCAGATTTTCCAATTTGAGTCCTTTCCCATGCTGCTGTGCCCAACAACGGCTTGACGTCCTGCTTAGACGTCTTATAAATTTAATTATCTATCTCGTCTTGTTTTGCTACTTCAATTGTAACACTTTCTGTTGTATAGTAATAATTATTATTAATAATATTAGTAAAGTCTGGTACAGTAGTTATTTTTTCTTGTTGAAATATTAATTTTATATAAATCTCCCCCTCTCTCTCTCTTTCTCTTTCTTTATAAATTTTCACTATTTAATATAATACTTTTTTATTTATCCAATCAAGTTCAAATAACCTAAGTTTTATTTTTCTTAACCTATATTGGACGACAATTAATGGTTATAGAGTTTTTCAAATATTTATTCCTTAATTATTTTATTTTTAATTGAAGTCCCGGTCGGATTTGTACTGAGTAAATAATCTTTTGAAGTCCAGTACTTCGGGACTGAACCAACTTTCCCATCGAAAAGTATTCGAAAAGTATCTTCGAATAATGAAGCATTACAAGAGGGGGATGGAATGAGAAATTAAACAATGAGAGTTAACTAAAAATTAGAATGAGAAAAACAAACCAGCATCAGCTTCATAAATGAGAAAAGATAAATAGTAACAAACAAAAATAATAGTCCCGAGAGTACAAAATAGAGCAAAATGGAAAAAATGTAAAGAAATTCGCTATTTTGTCACTTATTATTGTTATGCTGTCATATACATATTTATTTTATTTGCAGTGATGAAATAAAAAGTGAATTAAAAGCATATTCTTTCTCGACCTCGGTAAAAATTGACTTTAAAATGTATTTGTCTATGTTATTTGTTTTATACGTAATAAAATATTTTTGTCGAAATTATATAATTTAATAAATTGTTAATCGATGATATTTGAAGCACCAGAAATTCACTTAAGTAACCTCTTTTAATGCTACAAATATTGAAGTCTCAAGTAAATGCAACACTAACATGTAGCTATTCAAGTATGAAGCTATAATGGAGTCTGGCGGCTTAAAGCCAACCTTCGACTGTCACACTTTGCACTCACATAGTCTGTCTCTATTAAAAATGAATTAAATATAAAGCGAGCATTTTTCATCGTTAATCTATATTCTCCTGGTCTAGAGGTAGAATTTATAGTTTTTTTAGTACAAACGACCTTTTTAACAAATAATTCTTCTCTAATACTTAATATTTTAATTGATTTAGTATGAGCTTCTATAATAATTTTGAATAATAATTTTACATAAGTAATACCTTTTTCTTCCTTCTTGTAAGAGCAATTTTTATAACTTTATTTTAAGTAACAAAATATTTCCCTGTTAATAATTTTTATATTACTAATTACAAGTTCCATTTTAAAAATCTCTTTTATCAAGCGTATTTCTATTCCATTCATTTATGTTACATCCTTAGCCCATTGTACTATTTGAATTCACAGCAGATTTTTAACTTTATCCTATGACTTTTAAAAAAAATCATTGGTCAAATATGTATTTCCCTGTGTATTTTATATCAAACTAGCGTATATATTATTTCATTTCATATTCTTTTTCCTCATATTTATTACCTAATAACATATTTCAAATAAACTACTTTTTCGCTAGTAAAAGACTTCATAGTTTCTTCATATTTATTTTTCTAGTGGTAATGAACACAGTTCTTAGGGTTAATTAAGTGAGCCAGTTGTTAGGGTTAATTGAGTGAGCCAGTTGTTATGGTTAATTAATTGAGCCATTTGTTAGGGTTAATTAAGTGAGCCAGTTGTTAAGGTTAATTAAGTGAGCCAGTTGTTAGGGTTAATAGAGTGAGCCAGTTGTTATGGCTAATTAAGTGAGCCAGTTGTTAGGGTTAATTAAGTGAGCCAGTTGTTAGGGTTAATTAAGTGAGCCAGTTGTTAAAGTTAATTAAGTGAGCCAGTTGTTAAAGTTAATTAAGTGAGCCAGTTGTTAGGGTTAATTAAGTGAGCCGGTAGTTAAGGTTAATTAAGTGAGCCAGTAGTTAAGGTTAATTAAGAGAACCAGTTGTTATGGTTAATTAAGTGAGCCAGTTGTTATGGGTAATTAAGTGAGCCAGTTGTTATGGTTAATTAAGTGAGCCAGTTGGTAAATTTAAGGATTGTGAGTTTATACAGCAATGCGACAACTATTTAAACTTTACAACTGTTTCTTTTCTTATTCTACTTTACAGTATAAAGATATATCTGGCAAGCTGCCAAATAAAATCCTTTTTGTAAGAAACACAATGAAAAACATAACTTTCACTTTATAGTTTGTATATTACGAACAACCTTATAAACAATCCACTTTTTTAAACAAAAAAAAAGTTTAAAAAATGAACAAAAAGGATTTTAAACTTAATTTTTAAATATTATATTTTATGCGTAGATCTCCACTGAAGACGCAAATAAAAATACCTTAATAACAACAAGGTTAAGGATGAAAATGTAATTAATTTTTTTAACAAAATTCAAGAAAATATAATGTACACTTACATTTATTTAAAATGACACTAAAACTTATATTAACTTTGTTTTAGGTCTGTAAATACTAATAAAAAAATGGAACAATGTAATATGTAAATAATAGAATATAGTAATAATATGTACTTACGAAATAATAATAGCAATGGGTATTAATATTTTCATATGTGCATTTAAAAATGTAAAAATAAAAATTACCTTTCACCGGGAAATAAAATAACTAATGTGGAGAGATTCTGACGAGCCAGGTGATAACACTCAACAAAGAATAGGTAGGCCTACACTCACCGATAAGATATGAAGTAAACATGCAAATTGATTATATTTTCTAGTAAACAATGAAGACATGTAAATGAGGAAATCCTTCTGCTAGTTAAACCTCATCTTCAAACATTGACTGTAATGAGGTGTTTAAAAAGCACTCTTACAAACTATCGTACAAAAATCTCCATGATATTAGTTAAGAAAAAGAAGATTGATTATCTGGAAATAAATATCAAAAAGAAAATAAATATTTTTCTAATGGAGATGTCCTTTGAAATCGTACTTAAACAAGGCTGAGAAACATTATTTCGATTTCTTTGAACAAAATAATTCAATCTAAGATAACTATCAAAAACATCTCAAGAGTTTTGCAGATGGTACATAGCCAGAGAGGAACCTGAAGTTTGACTGGAGTAGTATACAGGATCGATGGGCAATATACCACATGCAGGCCACTTGACAACTATTTTTTGTAATGGTAATCTTCGCTGGATTTTAAAATGTGGCGACTAGTAAAATTTCAATATTTATGTTGCATATGTTTTTGTAAACAATAAAACTACGACCTTGAATTTAAAAATATATATTCATTACCAATTGGTTACAAACGAAAAATTGTTACGAATTAATATCTGTATAACGCCTTATATTCCACTATACCATTATGTATACATCATAAATAGGCCTACATTATCCAAATTCATAAATAACTTTGGATCATTGTTTCAAAATCATTCCGATTTTAGCATTATCCTTGCTCAACGAAACCATATTTCACCATCGCTTTAAATCTGTAACAATACCCTCTAAAACAGTTTTTGGAAAACTATTTATTTATTAAGATTGTATAGATAAATAACCATGCAATTCACTCCAGTATCAAAGCAAAGGTTTCTTTTTACAGCTGTTTTAGGTTTTAAAGTTTCTAAATATTGAACGATTTTCCCAACTTTTGTTTCACGCTATAAGTTTCGTGAACTTTTGTAACATGGAAAAGATACTTAAATATTATAATTCGTATCTTCGTTTCGTGTGTATAGTATTATATTATGTAATTTTAATTGGTAGATGGAATTTTTCTTGGAAAGGTATATATAGATTATAGCAACAATAACTGTAAGACAATATACTCACAATCTTTCTTCAATGAAGTATATTTATATCTTCAAGGCCTTCGTATGCCAGTCTAGTTTGACTTGTTCTCAGCTTACCAAACTCTTCAATATATTACATTGATGGTCCTCTTCAAGCATTTTGTTATATAAATATTGTTTTTGATGCAATTTATTATATATACATACATCTTAACTGTCTTAATTACTTCACAGCCAATCACCTAACTGTTTTGTTAAATTAAAGGATGTCTCTGATAGTGTCACGTGCAACACGTACAACTCTAACATGTGTTGCCATAAGTTTTGATTGTGACATGTTATCCATCAAGAGTAATTTTGTACTAAGTGTTTCAAGCGAAGACGTTAAACCGCAACTGGGCTGACAACGGGATCCGACCATCACTGTCGACCGACAGTGTCTAAAGTTTAAGCGCTTCCCTACACTGTGCGGATATATTAGAGAACTGTTGATGCAAAATATGTTACTGTAAGTTGTCTTGCTGATGAAGAATTTTAATGTGTTCTTTAATCAACTTCATAGCCCACTTTAAATGTTGAAATTACTTAGTTACAGTATTTTCCCATCAGCTGTTCTAAATTCACATACCAAGTGAAGCTTTTATCACTCACTGGAAGTAGTTGCCTTCTCATATTTTTTGTAATTCAATTATTGTTTTTTAATGAAGACTTCTGACGTACAATGAATTTATCCATACAAAATTATTTGTAGAAGCGATTAAAAAAATATTAATTAAGTTGGAGTAAATGATCGTGGCCTACATAGACTAATCTACTTTTACAGGGCTATATGTAGAGATGAGCCTTATACAGAACCATCGGTTCTAGCTGGTGTTACTAATATCAAAGGATCTCAAATAGAAAATTCTTGAAGATGTTGATGGTGTAACAAACGAAATGTTTTTATCTCTCTTCGGAGAGAAATTTTAATGTCATTGAAATAGTTTTTATAAATTAGGTTAGGCATATAACTGAACAATGGTCCATTAAATTAGAAAAGACATACAATTGTCCTTCACAATCTCCATTTTCACTTTTTCTTGTATTCTTGTAAATAAATAATTTACCTTGACAATCTTCATTACTTACACTAGCATGAGGTTTTAGTTTGAATAAAGAATAAAGAATGTAGGGAACTCTTATAAATATAAGAGAGGCAAGTAAAAACAAGCCAAGTTGTATAAATCACCCTGTTTTATAAGTATTCGTGTTATGTTGGGTAAGAGTTATATTTTCTATTCAAATCTGTGTTTACTTTAAAGTTTCCCCACACAACGTTTCCCAACAACTGAAGACTAAGAGAATTGTTACTACCTAAATAGCGTAACATGGATCAAAATATTCGTTGATATACTGTGAAATACTGCTTTAGTTTTTCCCTTAAGATAACTCATTTGTTTATACTTTCGAGTTTATTCTAAGAATTTATTCTAATTACCTTTAATTAAGACAACAATAGAACTGCAAATGGTTTTAGAACCAGATATACAGATATACGGATATACTTGTAATCCGGTTACATAGAAGTATAAAATACTTACATGTATAAATTTGAAACTTCTGGTCGAAATTTTGCCTGTACTTACATGACCGGCATTTAGTCGAAAATGATGATGTAGGACTATTTATATAAAAAGGAGAATATTTGGGATTTTACAGTTTCTTTGAAGTATATTAACTAGTATTTATGTACCTAATGCATTTAGTGTTGATTTTATACTTCAATTCAAAACAGAGTAATAAAAAATTTATTAGTAAATAACAGTTTTAATATAATACATTTTTTACTTTATTTGCATAGTTATAAACAATACAAGTTATTAAGAATAAATCAAACACAAAAATAAATAAATCGGTTTATTATATTAAACACTTTGCAATACAAAAATTATTTTAAAGTATACTTTACGACTAGTAAAATATGAGACAGAGGACTAAAATAACTCTAATACAGGACGATGTAATAGAGAATTATACAACTTAAGAAACTTCGCTTTACCTCCACAACCAATTTGTGTTCTACTCAACTTTACAGAAGCCTGTTTACCACTCTTATCTGACCAAATAGCCACCAATACTGTTAGGGGTGAAAACACATTTACTCTACCTCCAAATCCTCTGTGGTTTCGATGTGTGAGATAAAAGGATTGTGCTACAAGAGGGAACCGATGCGGTCTGAAAAAGGAAGATTTTTGCTTAAATTAGTTGAGAACCGAAAACGTTCAACCAAAGCCAGCGACATTGTGATATTAGATTTACTTACATTATTTGTTGTTTTAATTTCTGAAATATTCTCAAAGATTATGGCGCAGGTTCTACGGAATTGTACAGTAAAATTCCATAATCTTTTATGAAAATAAAAATTGAAATTTAGTAAATTTATTTAATAAATGAATTGTATTGGAAAATTATTCACAAATCTTCACAGACCTTAGAATTATGAACTAATATAGATTGCTTAAGGCAATTATACACAGACAAAGCAATTATTTAAAGTTATTGTCACTAATCATTATTATTTAACAAATCAAATTTTAAACAATATTCTATATTTTTTTTTAAATTAGAAGAAAATATTATATATAAAATACACTTGTGTTTATACTATGATTTGAAATGTTTTGTACGTATAAAGCAGTATATAATTTATTTACTGTAAAGTTGGAATGAATATAATTAATTAGTGGTAGGACCAGTAAAACTATAGATAATAGTAAAATGATATCTATTTATTTCATTTTAGTATATTATTTTACAAATAATAAAAAATTGATTATTACAAAAAGTAAATATTATTATATTTCAACTCCTAAATTCAAATATTGTAGTTTAATTTAATAGAATAATTAATATTAACATTAATTAATACATTGTAATATGATATCTTGTGTATTTAAAATATTGTTTTAAATGAGTTGTAACACTGACATTGCTTTAAATAATTTATTTTTTTTTAATGTTGGATAATATATATATATATATATATATATATATATATATATATATATATACATAATGTTTTCAACCAATTGGTAATGAATATATATTTTTAAATTCAAGGTCGTAGTTTTATTGTTTACAAAAACATATGCAACATAAATATTGAAATTTTACTAGTCGCCACATTTTAAAATCCAGCGAAGATTACCATTACAAAAAATAGTTATCAAGTGGCCTGCATGTGGTATATTGCCCATCGATCCTGTATGCTACTCCAGTCAAACTCCAGGTTCCTCTCTGGATATGTACCATCTGCAAAACTCTTTCAGCTTGAAAAAAAAAGGTTGAAGGCATATAATTTTAATTAACTTATGAAATACCTCACATTTTTAAAAGTGCGGTTATTGTTCAATAGCTCAAAGATTTACAAATTGAGTTTTACTTCATTAACATATACTTGAAATGGGATATGATTTGAAAAATGTTTTCCTCGGCGGTAAATATAACGATAGACACACAATCAGTGCCTAGTTTTCTGTGAGTTTTTTAAAATTCCTTGCAATGAGAAATATTTTTGATAGTTATCTTAGATTGAATTATTTTGTTCAAAGAAATCGAAATAAGGTTTCTCAGCCTTGTTTAAGTACGATTTCAAAGGACATCTCCATTAGAAAAATATTTATTTTCTTTTTGATATTTATTTCCAGATAATCAATCTTCTTTTTCTTAACTAATATCATGGAGATTTTTGTACGATAATTTGTAAGAGTGCTTTTTATACACCTCATTACAGTCAATGTTTGAAGATGAGGTTTAACTAGCAGAAGGATTTCCTCATTTACATGTCTTCATTGTTTACTAGAAAATATAATCAATTTGCATGTTTACTTCATATCTTATCGGTGCACGTTGGCCAACCTATTCTTTGTTGAGTGTTATCACCTTTTTCGTCAGAATCTCTCCACATTAGTTATTTTATTTCCCGGTGAAAGGTAATTTTTATTTTTACATTTTTAAATGCACATATGAAAGTATTATTACCCATTGCTATTATTATTTCGTAAGTACATATTATTACTATATTCTATTATTTACATATTACATTGTTCCATTTTTTTATTAGTATTTACAGACCTAAAACAAAGTTAATATAAGTTTTAGTGTCATTTTAAATAAATGTAAGTGTACATTATATTTTCTTGAATTTTGTTAAAAAAATTAATTACATTTTCATCCTTAACCTTGTTGCTATTAAGGTATTTTTATTTGCGTCTTCAGTGGAGATCTACGCATAAAATATAATATTTAAAAATTAAGTTTAAAATCCTTTTTGTTAATTTTTTAAACGTTTTTTTTTGTTTAAAAAAGTGGATTGTTTATAAGGTTGTTCGTAATATACAAACTATAAAGTGAAAGTTATGTTTTTCATTGTGTTTCTTACAAAAAGGATTTTATTTGGCAGCTTGCCAGATATATCTTTATACTGTAAAGTAGAATAAGAAAAGAAACAGTTGTAAAGTTTAAATAGTTGTCGCATTGCTGTATAAACTCACAATCCTTAAATTTACCAACTGGCTCACTTAATTAACCATAACAACTGGCTCACTTAATTAACCATAACAACTGGTTCTCTTAATTAACCTTAACTACTGGCTCACTTAATTAACCTTAACTACTGGCTCACTTAATTAACCCTAACAACTGGCTCACTTAATTAACTTTAACAACTGGCTCACTTAATTAACCCTAACAACTGGCTCACTTAATTAACCCTAACAACTGGCTCACTTAATTAGCCATAACAACTGGCTCACACTATTAACCCTAACAACTGGCTCACTTAATTAACCTTAACAACTGGCTCACTTAATTAACCCTAACAAATGGCTCAATTTATTAACCATAACAACTGGCTCACTCAATTAACCCTAACAACTGGCTCACTTAATTAACCCTAAGAACTGTGTTCATTACCACTAGAAAAATAAATATGAAGAAACTATGAAGTCTTTTACTAGCGAAAAAGTAGTTTATTTGAAAAATGTTATTAGGTAATAAATATGAGGAAAAAGAATATGAAATGAAATAATATATAAGCTAGTTTGATATAGTACAGAGGGAAATACATATTTGACCAATGATTTTTTTTAAAAGTCATAGGATAAAGTTAAAAATCTGCTGTGAATTCAAATAGTACAATGGGCTAAGGATGTAACATAAACGAATGGAATAAAAACACGCTTGATAAAAGAGATTTTTAAAAAGGAACTTGTAATTAGTAATATAAAAATTATTAACAGGGAAATATTTTGTTACTTAAAGTAAAGTTATAAAAATTGCTCTTACAAGAAGGAAGAAAATAGACATATTAAATTATTATTTTTAGATTTGTTAACAACAGAACCTATCACTGGAGTTAGAAGAATCAGAAATCGATGAAACTTTAATAAAAAAAAACATATTTTACAATGAAGACGTTTTTACAACTGCATGCTTTATTTAAGGATATCAATTAGTAAAATGATAAATTTCAGCAGTAAAAATTAAGATTCTTAAAAGAGCATGTAACTTTGTAAATATAATACAGTATTAAAATTTAATTAATGTATAAGAAATACATATAGACTACTTAGTACATGCAACTCATTATTTACTAAAACAAAGAAATAGGTATAAAGACTGAAAAACACTTAAGTCTTAAGAAAGACAAATTATTTTTATATTGGAAAATAAATTATTATTATAGGAAGAACAAACATAATTAACAGGAACGCAAGCGCACGCACTTTAGACAATATGATTATGGTTATTATAACTTATTAAAATAGGTTCAAAAAACGCAATAAAAATAGTCCTTTACTAGTCCCGCCGTGGAATATTTGCCAAAGGATGTGAGTGGGTCGAAGGTTGAATCATCCCTCTTTCAGTCATTCCATCCAACCAATAAAAATATCTTTCAAGTTTTGCTTCACAGATATCCTATTTCACGTTCTTTCTAATGAATGATATTTCAAAATTTTTAATAGGCTTTTTTTAGTTGGTCGTTGAATACTAAACTATTTTCAACGATTTGCGTTAACTTCAATGGTGATACAGAAATAAATTTGAAAGTAATTCTCTGTTTGTCGTACAGGTAGGTTTAACTTTTTACAGCTGCATTTCTAATATGAGTTAAACGAATGCTTTTATAAACTGACTTTTTTGCTTTAAACTAAAGTAAATAGCATGAGTAAAGGGTTTTTGTTGAGGGTTCGACTGGTAATCGTTTAAATTAAACATTGTTTGAAATAAAGCACTTGTCAGAAAAAATTACTTTTACAAGTTCCTTTTTTTCAATGGAATATTGGAAGAATAATTCAAATTGGTAATTAATAATTCCAGAAGTACTCTACTAATTTATAAAACAATACTACAAATTATAATGCAAAATACAATAAATCTCCTCTACTTGTTTTATATTGGAATAATATTACTAATTGCATCGAGTCATGTTAAGTAGAACGTGCATTGCCTAATCTTTCATGGGAAAATGTGAGGGTTTATAAAATAACAATCCAGATATTATTACACTGCTGTTCTTGTGTAATCAGGCGTCTGGCGTGAGTCCTGGAAAGGGAACATTACTCAAGCGTTTTTGTCAGTCTCTGTTTGCAAGTGTAGCTTTGGATTTAATTAATATTATTGGTTTTATATTTAAAACATTTAGAAATTAATCTCGTTTCTTTCTCCTGCATAGGAAATACAACAAAATATTTTAGAGGGAGAACCAGTATCTGAATTTATTAACACCATATGTTTAACAGGAATTTATTTTACAAATTAATTCTTTTATTATCGAAGCGCTTTTTAGCAATATATTTACTTTTGTTTTCTTAAAAAATATCTGTTGTTTTTACTATAACGGTGTAAAAAATACATTTTAAATTACAAGTACCTAAATTTACATGTAGTAGTTTTTAGGGAAATGAACGTGACTGTTGAATCGGACAGTAAAAGACCGCATAAGACAAAATAGGAGCGGCGATATTACTCAAATACGACTCACTCAACATCCAGCTTAATATTGAATACAACGACCAGTCCCTTTTCTAAAATTAAAAAAAAAAAAATATTCTGATATATCTTTCTAGTATCTATTTAAATATCAATTGTAAGGGAAATACACTTTGGTAAATCGTTGGAAGATACAAAGAGCCTTCTATGTTAAATACATACATTGAGTTGGTGAACCGTGAATAATGTTTTTTTTTAACGGAACTGTAATTATTCTCACTTTAAAGTTCTAAATATGGAAAAATTACCAAAATTTACAGAAATCATTTGTTTACATCTTTCTATCAATATATATTTATGTGTAACCTAAAGGATCTTGAATCAAATTTAGTTATGAATTTCTAATTTTACTTTTTAATACTTTGTTTTAATTATTATGGTCTGTGTAGGCTTACACAGTTCAAGGCCAGGAAAGTGGTATCTATGCTCAGGGAAACACAACCTCACGGCGGCGTGACAGTATAACTAATTTAATTTATTTCTACTTAATTATTTATTACAACATAGTAATATCAAAGCTAACATCTCAATGAGAGAGTATCTTAAATAAGAATGTCTCCTCTGTTTACAATGTTTTTTTATGACTTTATTTTAAAGGAAAGCAAATATCCTACCGTTATTTCATATTTTTCGTAATGATTAAAAGCCGTTTGAATCTGTATTCCACTTCTTTATTGAATGAGATATAGTAAAGGTTATTGCGAAAACTATTACTCTATAACTAGCTGGGCTTTGTTGGTTTTGTGAACTGTCTAGGCATTTTGTTATTAGATGCAACATGATAAGGTCTATGATATCCGAAGGGTGATTTAGCCTTAAAAATCCTATAAAACCCTCTATCCTTTATTCTCTCTCCTCCTCTACCTAAACTTTCCTGGCTTCCTGTTCACTTTCTCTTCTTGCATTTTCGACTCGCATTATATCTTTACTATTTTTTCATTATGTTTGCCTTTTAAAAATTATATCAAGTTTTATTTATTACCTGAATTTTATAATGATTTGTAGTTTAATATTTTTTGTCTACCTAAAACACAGAACAATTTTTACAATTACATCTGTACCCATGTACGTATTATTTTACAGTATATCTAATTTGTCTAATTCCAAATTTGCCAGAAACTGGTCATGACCTAATGTTTTAAATGCCTCTTCACTGGGATTTAAAGTTCGCAATTAATGTTCAAAACAGTCTAATCACAGATTAAAATACATGATTTTTAAATTAAAATCTATACAAATAGATTAGGTAAATAAAATCTCGTAAATCAGATGCATGTTTTCAGAAGCTATGAGGGTATAGAGTTTACATTGTTAATTCTCCTGTCGAATTTATTAAATCAGTAATAGTTCTTTGCAATGTACATAGTTTCTTTAGAGATTATCTTCATTTAGACAATGAATATTTCATTCTTCATGTAAAGTCAATTCCGATAACTAAATATAATTCAATGATAAAATCATACATTCTCACTACGGGTAGCCTATATATAAACAAACGCGCAGTAATTGCAAAGAATGAGTTTCAAATTTTACAATTATAACTTTAAATAATAAATATGAGAAACTTAAATAATTTAATTTAGTAACCAAAATTACTTAGTAAGCAGCTGATCTGATGTTAGATGATTAGGCCAAATTTTATATTTACAGTTATTAATTGAATGTATCTGAAATTTTGTTTTTGGATTCATTCTTTTTAATAGAAATTAATTTTAATTCAATATATGCAATAAACAATTGTTTAACTTTTTCTTATTTATAAAATTTCAAAATTATTTTTTTATAAAGAGTCAAAGTCTTTGAATCAAATGCGTGCCTAGGGTAAACTGTTGCTTTTACATTAACAGATGCTTGGAACGCACACAAAACCAACACGCTATCGTGTACATATATAAATGTTCGCTTTTAAGTATACAAGTTTAATTTACCTATTTTTTATTTTAATAATTTGATTATGTGTCTTATTGAAGTTTTACTTTCTTTGCAAGAGGCTTTTCACTATTATGTTCTAAACGATCTCTGTTACTTATACTTTATTGTCACTGTTATTAACTGCGAAGATTGACAGGGGAAGTCGAAGAGTTACGAAGTGCAACCATGCCAGATGCCTGGAATACCCACTTCAATAGATTGTTCACATTAAAACTATTTTATTGATAAAGAAGGCTATTAACGATACCTACAGAAGTAACTTGGTAAGCTAGCCGAGTTCTTATTCTGTCAGTGATATTATTAGACTCATTATAAGGGATTACATATCAATATACCATGCAGTAAAATCAAAGAGAGAGGGTGTTTGGTGGCTATGCAGGAACTGTACATCGATACTGGGTCTGGGTAAGAATATGGGAAAAGTGTTTTTACTATTGGGCTGGGTTTAACTTTAGGCATACAGTGAAAGCTATATTACATTTACTTAGAAATTGTTCCTATAATTTATCGTAATACAGATTGTACCGGAATAAAACTACTTTCTGATGCTACTTGAGAATTAGCTGCAGTTATTGTTTAAAATAATAAAGTTTGTTGTTACCCATATTGTATCATCAATATGAAAATTCAATATGAAAACATCAATAAGTTGAAAAGTATTTTAATTAAATGAATTACACAATATATTTTTTACAGTCACTAAGTACTAGAATTTGGAGTGTTATCACTACAAAAGAATACTCTTTCACAATAATAAAAACTGATTTCATTAATAGTTTATAATTTTATTCCATAGAAAACCCTACTTGGTATAAGCCAGAATTCATGTAATTTTGAAAAATAGAAACCAAAGTACAAATTGGTTACTACTTTGCACCCTAAAGGAACTTGTCTATTATTTACAACAATGTTTAATGGAGACATATTATTAGCTTTTTACATTCATTATTATTAGAATTCTACTCTTTATCAGATTAAATTTAACAGTTCCGTCTACATAAATATAAATAATACAAGAATATATATTAAAAATTCTTGTATTGGAATCAATTATTTTAGATACAAGAAAACACACTTTATATATGTATATATATATTATATATATATATATATATATATATATATATATATATCGCAATATGTATTCTTGTGTATTAATAAAGAAATAAGACAAAATACAAATACAAGAATAATTATTTGAACTGTAAATTCAATATATATATATATATATATATATATATATATATATATATATATATATATATATATATATATATTGTACCAGTTGAGCCCTTTTTCCTGGGGTAAGTATTTATCAGGGCTTTATTAAAAATGTGTGTTAATTACTAATTAACAAATTAATTAACCTTACTTACCAGGGGCTCCTAGTTCTCCGTTTCAGCCAGGCATAATAATGTCTTTCTGTAAACGATCTTCTGATTTCTTCGGAAGGTAGAACTAGGTTACTTGGGAAATGAAAATATAAAGTTTGTAACGTTCTAGGTTACTTGTGAAACCAGAATTTAAATTTTTAAAACACAAAGTCATACAATTTATTAATCAGTGCCAAATTACAGTAGAACAAAAGACAGCAATGTGTCGAGTAATTACCTTTTAATTACTGCTAATTATTCTATACATTTTAATTACTTATTAACCTTTAAAATTATATTTATCGAGAAGATAGTAACTCAATTTTTCCAATTTTAGAAATGAATATTCAAGGGACAATTTCTACCGTTCATGTGTTAACAGTTTATCAATTAAAATTCAACTTAGTTAACATTAAAATACATTTTCTTTATTATTATCTAAATCGTACCTGGTTGTGCACATTACTTGTAAAACACATCATTACTTTAAACACATCATTAATTATTGCACATCGATTTTGTACACTTAACACTTAACACATCACTCTAGCAAATCAGCGCTCTTAAACAAAAATGATATTAACTTTTACTCGTTTGAAACACATAAATAATCGCTTCTGACTTCTTCTTTTGTTGCGTTAATAAAACTCGGTACCGGCCTTGACATCTTAAATTTTGAATACTGGAAGCTTGTAAATTTCTAGGTTACGTCCGAAAATGCCATCACGTCTGTCTCGTTCGGAGACTTTTTGAGAAGTGGGCTCGTTGCAAGGACACGCCAACGGAATTTCCCACCCTTGGTTATTATTTTGAATTTTTTTGATTCGTGCATCGGATCAGGCGATATCAGACAATGCTTACCTCAAATGGGGTGATGTGGGTTAATTACCCTAAGTTACTAACTCGTACAAGATTTTGCATCCTTACCCGCTAGGGGCGCTACTATCTATGCTAGCTTCACAATGTGCACCAATAAAACAAACATTTTCTTTTATATTGGGAAGATATAATTATTAAATAAAAATTAAATATATAAATGAATTTATATGTAACACTTTATTGTTAATAGTGTTACATTTTCTCTTGTCGACCTGAAAAGAAAATTTTTGTTCAACATTACATCTTATTTCTACTTCAACATTTTATACATAGTGTGTGTGTAGTCCCCTTTTACAATTGAACAAAATTGTATACGTACCACAGTAAAAGTATAAATAATCTTCAGCAACGGATGATTTGTTTACTAACTGTCTCCACTATGGAATGCTTGTCGTTCCCCCTTGCTATACAAGTTACTACAACGGAAGCGTATCCGTTTTCTCACACATAGGCTCTTTTACAAAACTACCGGTTTCACAGCGTTCTATTGCAAAGACATTCTATACATTTCACATTTTAAAACTTTTAAAATTATTACACACTTTAATTACTTTCATTAAAAATCTGTTTCTTGTGAACATTCTGTTTCACAAACTTTTACGAATACAAATTTATATCTTTTCAATTTTTAAATTCTTTACTCTTTCAATTCCTTATTAATTTTCAATCAAATTATTTCTTTATTTAAAAAATCCTACAAATCATTTATTAATTAAATTTTCTTCGAAATTGTCTCTTTTTGTGTCAACAAACATAACCTACTAGCTGTATTTATCACAGTCCACTGCCTGGGATCTGCGAAACTGCTTACTTCCTGTAAGCCACAAATTTTACCATATTCAAACGACGCTACATGTATTTTCTCAAAAATTCTCTCTTAACTTACAAACTAAGACTGTACCATTGCCTTATAACTTCTCTTCGTTATTTCTACAACATTCGTACATCTTATACAAAATCCCTGGATTTCAAATCCCATATTTTGAATCCAAATACCTGTTCTTAAATCAAATCCCATACTTTGATTTAAAAACCATACAGCTAGTTTTTGACACAACAAGGACTTTATTTACTTCATTATTCTTATAATTTCATTCAAACATTACTATAACAATTTAATAATAAAGTTTTGACTAAGCTCTTGCATTAATAAAATAAGAAATGAATCAAACAGAAACTAAAATTGTACATTCACACACAATTTTTTGGTCAAGTGCTTTAGTCTCTTCTTGTAGTATTATGTATTTTGAGATTTTTGTCGTCTATCTCGTGTAGTAGTGTATTGCATGTCATTGAGCCCTTTCGACACGCAATTATGTAAATGTGTCGTCATGATTTTGTAAAATTGCATATCAAGGTACCTCCCATTTTCCTTATCAACCAATTCCCTTTTTAAAAATTAAACAATAGCTTGAATTTCTTTCAACATTAACATTTAATACTCTTTTATTCGTCTAATAAATTATCTACCTCTTTCAGGATGTCTCTGTTTCAATTTTAATCAACTTATATGAGCCTTTCTTATATTATTGAGGTTATTATCTTGCTGTAACAGTACAGGCACATGATTAAAAAAATTTACAATATTTTATATGGACTTTCATATTTTATAGCCAATTTACTGTGAAAATTACATTTGAGTTTAAATTATTAACAATACTACGTTTTATGCTATTTAATGCTACATTAACATTTGGTTTAAGATTAAAATAACAAGAGTTCTTTGAATAATCTTTTACTTAAATTTTCTTTGAATTTGTCTCATAATATGTGAACAATCCTAACCTCTCATTTAGCTGTATAAACCTGCTCACTTCTTGTAAGCCAACTAATTATCATAGTTGTCCCTGAGTACATTGTTTCACAACTATTTGTCTATACAATTTTTACTCTCATTTGGAAAACAATTTTAAGCCTGTACCATTGTCTTATAACCTCTTTGTTATCTTATACATCTTCAGTACATCTTAACCTTTTTTGAATTTCAAATCCCATACTTTGAAAATCCACTAACTTTATACTTAAATAAATCCCATACTTTAGTTTAAGAATAACATACAGCTAATTCTTCACAACAAAAAAAGACTTTATTCAAATCAATATTATTAAATCTTCTTTTAAAATTTTTTATCTTTTTAAAAAAAAATCATTCAGGTCGTCTGACATTTTACAATTTAAACTTTCTGCTATTAAAAACTTTACTCGCCATAAACATTTTTTCTTTTTAACCTTAATGTTTGACAATGTTTAAAAACAAATTCTTCTTTTAATATATTTATTGAACCTTCAGTGTCCAATAAAACATTACAATTTATTTGATTATTTAACTCAATGTTTATTGTAAGTAACATAACAATTTTTATTTAATTTCTTAACTTATCATGGTTTTTAAACATTTTCTTTGAATTTCTCTGAGAAATCTTTATTTATCCAATACATTAAATTAACAGGATCGGCTTTACAATTTTTTATCTTTGGCTATGTTTCTTATTACATAGACTGTACTGTTCGTCTAACCTTTACATTTTGAAATTTTTAGTTCGAAAACTAACTCCTCTTTTACCAACTTATTTATTTTTAAATCGCTAGCATTTTATTTATTTGAAAATAACTTTATTACACATTGACGAGTATTTTTAAGGAGGGCTGCACAACTTGAATAACTAACACATGAATGGCATTAATCTTTAGAATTCGTTAGCAGTAATTATCATATTAATAAATTTTTAGAAAGTCAGCAGAGTATGAGACTTACATTTTAGAAAACAACGAAAATTAGCAGTAATTTAAATTTAGCAGAGTAGCGCATTTGTAACGTTCAAGGCCCTTTTTACTGGGGGTAAGTTTTACCTTTATTAAAAATGTGTGTTAATTACTAATTAACATAATAATTAATTACTTACCCTGGCCTCTAGTTCTAACGTCATAACCCAGGCAATTACTGTCTGTCTATGACGCTCTTATATCTTAAAGATAGAACTAGGTTACTTGGGAAATAAGAATTTAAAGCTATAAAAATACAAAATCATACAATTTATTAATCAGTGACAAATTACAGTAGAACAAAAGACAGCAATGTGTCGAGTAATTATCTTTTAATTACTGCTAATTATTCCATACATTTTAATTACTTATTAACCTTTAAAATTATATTTATCGAGAAGATAGTAACTCAATTTTTCGAATTTTAGAAATGAATATTCAAGGGACAATTTCTACTGTTCATGTGTTAACAGTTTATCAATTAAAATTCAACTTAGTTAACATTAAAATACATTTTCTTTATTATTATCTAAATCGTACCTGGTTGTGCACATTACTTATAAAACACTTTAAACACATCATTAATTATTGCACATCGATTTTGTACATTTAACACTTAACACATCGCTCTTGCGAATCAGCGCTCTTAAACAAAATTGATATTAACTTTTACTCGTTTGAAACACATAAATAATTGCTTCTGACTTCTTCTTTTGTCGCGTTAATAAAATTCGGTACCGGCCTTGACATCTTAAATTTTGAATACTGGAAGCTTGTAAATTTCTAGGTTACGTCCGAAAATGCCATCACGTCCGTCTCGTTCGGAGACTTTTTGAGAAGTGGGCTCGTTGCAAGGAGACGCCAACGGAATTTCCCACCCTTGGTTATTATTTTGAATTTTTTGATTCGTGCATCGGATCAGGCGATACCAGACCATCCTTACGTCACATGGGGTGATGTGGGTTAGTTACCCTAAGTTATTAACTCGTAAGATATTTTGCATTTTTATCCGCTAGGGGCGCTACTATCTATGCTATCTTCACAATGTGCACCAATAAAACAAACATTTTCTTTTATATTGGGAAGATATAATTATTAAATAAAAATTAAATATATAAATTAATTTATATCTAACACTTTATTTTTAACAGTGTTACAATATATATATATATATACAAATATTTAGGACCACCCTTGGGAAGTTCTATCAACAGAGTCCTAAGAGGAATTTTTCTACAATACATAGAATAAACTAGGATACTGACAAAGAATACACAAGTACTCTATCCAACAAAACACGCGGCCTTTAGATCCATAGACTTAAAGAAATTCCAATGACCATAGAAAACATAAACAAAGAACTACACACTTTTAAATATTTGACATATACAAATGATTACAACACTACATTAATATACAAACTATGGCACAATATACAAAAACACATTGACATTTATAATACAGAGATGGAAAACAAATACATCTCATACATACATACCATACATAAACAGAACATGAAATAAAATAGCCACAAATTTCAAAAATATGAAACTGAAGGGCATACAAAACTAATAACATTTTACAATACAAAATACAACACGACCCCAACAACAAAAATAAACGACAAGGACCAGACGTACTCAAAATAAACTGCCACAAGTGCAACAAACACTACATTGGGTAAACAGGTCGCAGCTTTAAAATAAATCAAGGAACACAAACAGAGCACAAACTATGCATTTTACAATCACATAAAAAAGAAACAGGACACAAATACAGACATTTACCACAAATTAACATTGAAATCTTACATATGAACAAAAAAGGACCACAACTCAACACACCAGAACAATATTAAATTTATAAACACTCAAAACATAAAGTACAAATATATTAAAGGAACAAACCCAATACAAATCACACACACTCTTTGATACTATCGAAAACCTGCCAATTAAACCGTCACGGCTTAACCTAACAACTGCAAGCAGAAAACACTGGTGAAGATCGCCACATAGCAATCGAAAACGTTCAGTAATTTTTTACAAAAATAAAGTTCCGATAGTCATAAACTAATAGTAAAGAGTATAATTAGGTTTCACCGGACTGCAAAATTATAGAGGATATATATATATATATATATATATATATATATATATATATATATATATATATATATATATATTAAATTGGTAATACTACATTAGTATGAGCAAGCAAAGCAAATGTTTAATTGTTTAAAAAGCCGACACACAAATAAAATATAAAAGAAGTTGTATTCTGCTAATAGTTACGGGGATAAGAAATTTGGCAAAGGACACGCAAGGGACAAGTGTAGAGTTTTGTGTTATAATTTACAAACTAAAAATGGACAGGAGCAATCGCCAGATGTGCATATTCACCGTCAAAAAAAGATAATAATGTAAAAAAAGGTTTACTTCAAACTTTCACAAAATTATGCCTAGTTTGAAAACACTAACAAACAATTTTCAAAATTGATCTTAGAAAACAAAATCTCTGCCCTTCATTGGCTAGGAAATTTGCGAATTAAAAAGGGTAATATCGCGCTAGAGAAACTTAGGTGTAGAAAAGCCGGGTGGAGTCTTGCTTCAAAATAAAAATAGGGTCGTCTTCCTTCCACTGAAAAAGTCAGTAAACGCGTGGTGGGTACAAGTTCATATGAATAAAGAAAAGTGTTGTATTTTTCAGTGTATCCAAAGTAAAATCATAAGGAAATTTATTATTAGTATCTCGAGAAGAGTTGTTTGTTCCGTAAAAGGAAGTTTGGTGGGTAATTATAAAAAGGATACAAACATCTATAAGTCTTAAGAATAGTATCTATGAGCAAGAGTGCCGGCTACTGGCTTCAATGTAAAGTGCAGAGAAGGATAAGCACCGATCTAAGAAGCAAAGATTACGCTCAACACCCAGTTGAAGAAATACACGTCACTGCACTTGAGTATATTTTTATTTTTTTAAAAGACTAAACTTTCTGGTCAAAAGAAAATATTTTAATAGCTAAGTTCAATAATAAATTCATTTAAATACAGGAAGTTGATAAATGTAAACATATAAAAAAGAGGTAATTAAATAATTATATCTAAATGACGCAATTTCCAGATTCAAGAACCTACTATCCCCCTGAGAAAAAATTAGGTATATTTTTCATTAATAATATTTCACTAAATATGATTATATATTGTTTACCTAAATAATCTATTCAATAAATAACAAACTCATTATAAAGGATATATTTAGGAGGATAAATTCAATTGCTTTGCTTTTACATTTAAATCGATTTAATAATAAGAGGTCAGTATTAAAGTAATTGTAACCACGTTTGGTCGCTTTATTGCCGCTATTAAAATTACTTTGGCACTTTTATAGGATTGAATACGAATGCGTTTAAGGTGGTTCATAGAATAAGGTCAGGTAATTAAATTACAGATAAATAAATTGAGGAAAAGGGAAACTGGTGCTCAACTATTATAAAGAATATAAATACTAATTAATTATCAATACAAAAATAACATATAAAAAAGTAAGAAAAGGAGTAAGGTGAATGTATATATTTCATATGTTATCTCATATATATTTCAAATATAAAAAATATTTCAAAAACATGAATACTTTTAATACTTATATTATTCAAAGCTTATTTCCGATAACACAGTACCAGCATCTTCAGGAAAATAATTATGTAGCAAAATATTTTTATATAATAAGGTAAAAATATTTAGTTACATAATTATTTTCCTGAAGATGCTGGTACTGTTTTATCGGCAAAAAGCTTTGAATAATACATGTATTAAAAGTATTCTTGTTTTTGAAGTATTTTAATTTATTAACTATATCACAAGAAAACATATCACCCTATTTAATATAATATAATATTTAATATATATGTATATATATATATATATATATATATATATATATATATATATATATGTGTGTGTGTGTGTGTGTGTGTGTGTGTGTGTGTAAATTCAGGTTAACAGTATCAAAAATATAAACTAATCATAATAACTTAAAGAAATAATGGATATATCAAAGTCACTTAGACAGACATCAATTTCCTTATTTCGGGTAACATATAATATTACTTAAACAAATACACTTCATATAATGTTCATAATAATATTCCCCAGAGCAAAGCAATACCATTATTCTGATCAAATAATTATGTTGACAAAGAAAAGGCGAATCGATAGGGCAAAATATAACTAAGTACAAACAATACAAATTAATGGTCTACATTAGTAACTCAAGGATAGTCTTACAGTCAACTAACCGTCGCAATGTGGGACGAAAGTTTCTACGTTAAGGCACAGAACTGTATCTTGCCTGTGCTTTTACTGCAGTCTCCTTGGTCAAAGGAAAACAGAATCACCCTAAAGCACTTGGCGTTTTGGGTTGTTATTTTAGTTTTGATATACAATGCAGCTTTGGAAATTCCATTCCACATAGCAAATGTTCAGAGCTCTTCTTTTTCTCAAGGTTGGGAACTTATCTACTATTATTGCAACCACGCAATAATTCCATACTTACTTTTTTACTATCAAACGCTTAGAAGACATCTTGCAGTAGTCTTTGCTAAAAATCAAGGAAAAGTTGACAATATTTTGCATACATCTGTAGTTCGAATAACTAGGCACCAGAATCTGATTCTAATCCTTATGATGGCCTTTTTTAGCTTCATTGTTGCATATAACATTGGAATCTTGTTTGGTAACTTGCCTACAAGCAAGATTTTGCAATCAGTTATCGATACAATCCAAAACACATTGTTCCTCCAATGGATATTGTTAAACTTCACAGTTCAGGCAAGGTATGGGAAAGTAAAGGACGTCCTTTCACTACTTGCAAG
>JBAIZL010000004.1:98234731-98394731 GCA_036971475.1 Prosapia bicincta | reverse complement strand
AAAACTAAACAAATTCTATTTAGTCAATACTAAATGTAACAGACAAAAATTCTTTCTATAGAAACCGGTTTCTTATCCTTTGAAAATATACAGAAGAAACTTTTATTATTATTTTCTTAGACATTTGTTAAACTAAAACGCCATTTTACGTTACTTTAAATTTTTTAAATGAGTCTAAGTTTTAATTAATTGTCAAAACTTTAAAAATAATAGATTTAAGAACTGAGCACTGCCAAATAAGAGGATGCGAAAGAAATCTCAGACAAAAGGTATTAATAACAGTTTTCCTATAAAAATGGCATGAGAAAATTTAAATGTGACAACTTAAACTTATAGGTAAGTGTGACATTTATAAACACACTAAAATAGTATACCTATAGATAAAATTTGTTTTCTTATGTTACAGTCGTTTTACTTGGTAATCACCTACTTAATTGTCCTTATACAGCTATCTCAGTGAGTAGCGTCTGGAAAGGAAATGTAGAGGTAATATTTTATTAATTAAAGTTATAAATATCTAGTGCATATTATTAGTTTTAATAGTTCAAAAGGTTTACAGATTATTCACAACTTTGTTATATTCTTGGATATTATTAAATATTATTCAGTATTTCAGAAGAACTCTATTAAACATTCGAGGATGGATAGACTGTAACAATAATCAAAAATAGTAAAGTGACATTCAAAGTTACAATTTAGGCTTAATAATAGGGGAACTATCATATTCGTTTTACAATTTATTTATATACCTTTATATTAAAATATAGTATCTTTCTTTCTATTCAACTGATTTTTTTGAATGTCTGGTTCATTATGATCAACGTGTCTTACTTTATTCTAAGGAATAATATAGCATTTTATAAATAAGATTTATAACTCATACTGTTATAACAGAATATTAGTTATATATCTATTATATATTTAACAGAACTTAAATTATTTATTGAACTTATAGGTTTGAACGGTCAACGTTTGAAAAGTCAGATCAGTATGAAAATATTTTGTGAAACAAACATAAACATGAAAGACAAATTAAAAAAAAAACATTTTCTTTCTGAAACATAATAACAGTCAATTTTAACCATATTCCACCATGTTTGATCTAAAGTTAGAAAAAAACTTAACAAGAGCTTCCTGAGTTGTTTGCTTGACAGCAATGTCGAGACTTTGTGATTAGAAAGACAGCAATGAAGAGAAGTTAGAGAGGATTGTGTGATTAGAAAGACAGCAATGAAGAGAAGTTAGAGAGAATTGTGTGATTAGAAAGACAGCAATGTCGAGACTTTAGAGAGGATTGTATGATTAGAAAGACAGCAATGTCGAGACTTTAGAGAGGATTGTGTGATTAGAAAGACAGCAATGAAGAGAAGTTAGAGAGGATTGTGTGATTAGAAAGACAGCAATGTCGAGACTTTAGAGAGGATTGTGTAATTAGAAAGACAGCAATGAAGAGAAGTTAGAGAGGATTGTGTGATTAGAAAGACAGCAATGAAGAGATGTTAGAGAGGATTGTGTGATTAGAAAGACAGCAATGTCGAGACTTTAGAGAGGATTGTGTAATTAGAAAGACAGCAATGAAGAGAAGTTAGAGAGGATTGTGTGATTAGAAAGACAGCAATGAAGAGATGTTAGAGAGGATTGTGTGATTAGAAGGATAAATAAATCTTGAAATTAAATGATGGTACTTGAATTTGAAACAAAAAGGGAGCGTTATTAAGTCGCTTGTTAATTTTTTTAATATATACAAGAAAGAAATAAAGTCTGATTTTGAGAATGTTTTACTTCAGATTCAAATATTTATTTATAGTAATAAATAAGGATATTAATTTATGAAAATGAAAATCATATATTGTAAATGTCAAAGTGTTTTTTCTGTTAACAGGGTATTTTCAAAAGTACTAAGAAGTTAGTGATCTTGTCGACTGGTACAGGTTTAGCATTTTAGAAAATTAACAGAGTTAGACAATTCAGAAAATAAAATAGAATTATTTAAAATTTTAATAGAAAGTAGTTACAACTGTAAAGATACTGTACTAATTACTGTAAAATATACAATGGATTAAAATGAGAAATAAATGTTGAATAAATAACAAGTGTAAATATATTGGAACTAAAGTGTGTGTGTGTGTCGGTGTGTGTGTGTTTTGATAAATATTCCTTCACGGATGAAAAATTATAATGAAAAGTTAATACCCGTAGTACTCCGTTCATTTTGCAGTGCATAAAATCGCTGTTCCACGTGTGGCCGGAGTCTCATCTAGCATTGAAAGGTGACCCCAACAACAGTTCTTATTTATATCAATTTTGAACGATCTTATACAAAGGATTACACAATTGCAAAGACCTACACCAATGTAAATTTATTCATATTACTACTGCGTTTATTACATCTTCCTACTGAACGTGAAATGTTACAACTTACTCAGTAAGAATTATATTTAACTTCAAGAAACTTGCTCCTTTACAAGACACATGAATAGGTGGTATTTTTAATGAATCTTTCACAACTTAGTAGCATATAAAACACTACATTTAAAGTTTCTGTCTGATTGGTGTTTATACTTTAGTTTGATAAGTAATATTAGAAAAATATGAAAATGGAAAGCTCTATCGAAGAATTTCTTAAACAAATTTTTTTCTATGGAACTATTCTATAATACTGTTTTAAAAAAATAATAAATAGGCCTCACCTGTATAAATAATAAGCAATGAAATCTAGAACTTGACATTTAAATATATACACAGTGTAAAGGTTTTATATAAAATTATTTATACGGTATGATTAACATTTATTTTAATCTAACAGCAATAATATAAAATGAACAAATGCGTTCATAAATCAAATAAAGTAACCTCAGAACGTAGCTGTACTGCCATACAAAAATACATCTATTATGTAGATTCAGTAATATATATTACATCTCGATTTTATATTTAATTGCTTTACATTTTCTTTTTTGTTTGTTAGGCCAATTTGTTAACTTTTCTTCCTAAAATGTTTTTCATTTCCTTTCTCACACTCAGCTAATATATACCTTGTAAAAATTTTCAATCGTTAAAAAAATAACTTGTATTCATCAATTCAAGTTCAAATACATTTTTAATAACTATAGTACATTTGATGTTAATACAATTTTTTATTTGTTCATTAATTAAAATTTAAAAAGTTGATATCTCGGTCAGATTCAAACTGAGTACCTATATAATTGACATCCTGCACTTTGAACCAACATTCCATAGATCAAAATCTATTATTTAAAGATGTATATAAAATTATAAGAGAAATGGTGCTTGCAATAAAGAAGAAATACAAGAGATAGATATAACGAGATAATATAGATCAGCATCAGCTTCATAAACTGGAAAAAACGTATAAATAGTAACGAACAAAAGAAATAGCCCTACACCATACTCTGCATAGAGGGGAAAATTAAAAATGGCAAGGAAGTTATATTTCTATTTTCCCCTTATACTGCGATTCTGACAAATGTAGACTATATACATATTTATATTATTTGTAATTATAAAATAAAGAGTAAATACATAATATAGGTATACATACACACACACACATATATATATATATATATATATATATATATATATATATATAAGTATATATATATATATATATATATATATATATATATATATATATATATATATATATATATATATATATATATATATATATATATATATAAGACAGAGCTGGGAGATGGCTCAAATTAAAGTTACTAACACAAAAGAGGGGGGTATAGGTTTTTCCCAACTTACAACATTTATAGGGGTTTGAGGAGCTTAAAATACCAAACATATTCATAAGAAATGCACTGCAATTAAAAACAGCTGAATATGATTTTCAAATAATGCAGCTAATTACAGCTGAAAAACAGCTGTACACATATTATATGAAAAACAGCTGAACAAAAA
This sequence comes from Prosapia bicincta, assembly GCA_036971475.1. Taxonomy (NCBI): domain Eukaryota; kingdom Metazoa; phylum Arthropoda; class Insecta; order Hemiptera; family Cercopidae; genus Prosapia; species Prosapia bicincta. The sequence continues at coordinate 98,390,798 of JBAIZL010000004.1, read as the reverse complement.
TACTTTAACAATAATAAAGGTTAGTTAGAAATATGAACTTAAGATAAGGTTTAGTTAATGGAGTAATTCTTATCATACTGCATTGTTTGACAAGTGTATTAAATTAGAAATAATCGCTGGTTCTGGAAAAGGAAACATATTTTTACCAAGAATTAAATTAATATCAAAAGGAAATGAACCAATTTCCTTTAAGAATTGCATTTTCAATAACTATAAATGAGGCTCAAGTTCAAACAATCTTAAGAGTAGGGCTCCAATGGACCAAAGATATTTTAACAAATGGTCAACTTTATGTTGCACTATGTATAGTAAAATCTCAAGATGGATTAAAGATACATATTGAAAATACGGTAGGTCCAAAAAATCAAATTGAAAACGCATTCACAAAATATTTAGTTTTGAAGGAAATTTTGTTAGAAAACTTAAATTATACTAAATTTAAGTTTTCATAAAAAATAAAATTAAGATATAAAAGTTTAAAAGTTTTTTTAATATGAATAGGGGAATTTGCTCCTACAAGCCCCTAGTCATTATAAATAATTTCGTAAGCTGAATTTCGAGATAAAAATTATGGGAGATTGGAAGGCCGTTCAAAGCTAGGAGATGGCTCAAATTATAGGTGCTGAGACGAAGGAGTGGGAAAAAATATACGTTTTTCTCTATTTACAACATTTATAGGGGTTTGAGAAGCCTAAAATACAAAATGCTCATAAGAAATACATTGCAATAAAAAGCAATTGAGAATGATTTTAAAATATTTCAGCTAAGTACAGCTGCAAAAAATGTATGCAATTATTTTAACAGTATTAAAGGTTATTTAGAAATAAAAGCTTGGGATCACGTTTAGTTAATATAGTACTTCCTATGGCATATATATGTATGATAAGTGTATTAAATCAGAAATAATCACTGGTTCTGAAAAAGAAATCATATTTCTACTAAGAATTAAATTAATACCAACAGAGTATCCGTGTTAATGATATGAAAGTTAAAATGAAAACGAACCAATTTCCTTCAATCTTTGAATTTTCAAAAACACGCTATAAATAGGACTCAAGGTCAAACATTCTCAAGAGCAGGGCTTCAATTGACAAAACCTTCTTTTACTCATGATCAACTTTATGTTGCACCAAGTCGAGTAGTTCTCAAGATGGAATAAAGATACATATTAAAAAAACGATTAGTCAAAAAATTCGAATTGAAAAACCATTCACACAAAATACAGTTTATAAGGAAATTTTATTACGAAAAACTTGAATTGTATTGCAATAATTTCAATTGAAAAATAAAATTACCATACAAAAGTTTAAAATTGTTTTCAATATGAATAAAGGTATTTGCTCCTACAATCCCCTCGTCGTAATAAAATTATTTTAATATGAAAATTAATAATTTAACTGGTTGAAGAACAAAATAATCGATTGAGTCATAAAGATGCTTGATTTTAAATATGAAATACAAAAACTATTTAGGTATCGAACAAGCACACACTAAACAGAATCATATCGTGCCATGAGTCACGAAAAAAGAATATTTTCAACTGAATATAATTTTTTATTGAATAATTAATGAAGTTTCTAATCGAAGGGAATTGTAGCTTTCCTAATTAGGCCCAATAATATATGTGCTTTCAATTTAATCGTTCCAATAGATTTATTATTCATTCATTGTTATGAATAAAGAAAAGCAATTCATTAAATATAATAACAAAATTGTTATATTGATCTATGTTTTTTTTATTACAAGAAAGAATTGATCAATAAAGTGCCAAATGTAGTTTACACAGTATCAAAGTAAGTGCTGTACACTAGTGGCCCAGAGTGTTAGCGTCGAGAAGAACTGTAGCAATGTGGGACGAACAAATCTATGTTAAGGCACAAAACTATATTTTGCCTCTACTTTTACTCCAGTCTCCGTGGTCAAAAGAAAACAGGGCCTCTGTAAGGCACTTTGTCTTTTGGACTATAATTTTTATTTTATTGTTTAGTCATGCAGTTGAAGTTGCGTTACTTGATATAAATCTGCAACGCACATCCATCTCGGATAGTATAAAATTTATCTACTGTTTATTCTATGATGGAATCACTCCCTATTTGCTTTTCTACTACCAAACATTCAGAACAAGTCTTGCAGTAAAATTTGCTGAAAAACTAAGAAATATTGACCACATTCTAAATATATCTGGAGTTAAATTATCAAAATTCCAGAGTCTGGTTCTAAGCATTATTGCTTCTCTAGTGTGTTTCATTACTTCATACAATGGTGCATTCTTGATTGGCTATTGGCAGGTAAGCAACGTTTTGCAACTGATTATTGACTTTATCCAAAACATACTTTTCCTCCAGTGGATTTTGCTAAACTTCACAGTCCAGGCAAGATATGACAAAGGAAAGGGAGCATTTTCGCTACTTGCAAGAAGGTCGCAAGGTCTCAGCAGTCGCAAGATTTTGCTAGATTGTATTCAAACTTTCCGACTGACCAGAGGGCTTCACAGGATCGTCAACAAGTACTCTGCACTTGTATGCCGCTATTACTTCGCAGTTTGGGCTATAGACATGATGGGAAAGACGTATCTTGTTTGGAAGGAAGGTGTGACAGGAAAACAGGATTATGGGCACGTATGGTATCCATTTTTATTGCCAGTTATATTCCTCAAAATTTGTATACTGTCTCACACTTCAAACGGTGTCAAATCAAAGGTAATTATTTCTTTAATATATGTGCTTATAGTTACTTTTAACACTAATTTTTCTGTTCTACACACGAAAAGTAATTTTTGTGCAGCTTCTTAAGGAAACCGAAAATGCAAAACTATGTCCAAGTTTTTCGACAACGAATCTCCGATAGTCCAGTCGTGCATGTCTTTAAAATAACTTTAAATGGTTCTCCGTTTGAACAAGCATAAATGCAATCAAATTGTCACTATTATAATTCTATGGTAGAAAAGACTGATAAGGAGTCTTATAATAATGGAGTTTCCTTTTCTAGATATATTCTTCACAATATATATTCACAATATACACAATATATGCTTCATGTCTTAGCAAAAAATTAGTTTTATGTGATTCTGATTCTAAATTTTTTTCTTGGTTTTTATAACTATCAAATACCAATAAGACTGGGGTTGGCAGTGCAGCTAAAAAGTAAAAAACTTAATCTAAGCCTATGAGGCCTAAAAAGTCTTTAATTTTCTGGTTGTAGCATATCAACTGGAAAAATTTTCAAAATATTTAGTAGCTAGGGGCTTGTAAGGGCAAATGCAAATTCATATTGAAACAAATAATACTAAGCACATTTTCATTCCAATGTATTTTTTATGTAGAATGTTGGTAACTTCAAATTCTTCAAACCCCTATATATGTTGTAATTTGATAAAAACCTATATTTTCCCCGCTCCTTCGTGTCAATACCTTTAATTTGAGGCATCTCCCAGTTCTGTACGAACTTCAAAGCTCCCACAATTTGTATGTCAAAATGTTTCTCACGAAATTGTATACATGGACTAGGTGATTATAGGAGAAAACGCCCTATTCATATTGAAACAAATTTTAAACTTTTATATAGTAATTTTATTTTTTAAAATCTAATTTAATTTAATTAAAATTTTTCGTAACAAAGTTTCCTCAGAAATTATATTTTTTTGTGAATGCATTTTCAATTTAATTTGCTGAGAATAATGTATTCTCTCAGCCTATTACTAATGCATAATGCTGTGCAAGTTGAGCGAATTGTTTCTAAATTGTTCCTACTTAGAGAATAACAGTTATTCTGATACTATCAGTGATAATAACCAGTATAAATACTTCCCTGCTAGGTTTGTTCTAGACATCAATTTGTAAAAACTGTATGTAGCATATGAATATATATATATATATATATATATATATATATATATATATATATATATATCGCTACTTCCAAAAAGAGTGCGTAGCCTCAGCTGTTGCAACATTCTCCAAGACTCTGTTCATGCTTTGCGACTGGTCAGAGGACTTCACTGCATTATCAACAAGTACTTTGCACTTTTGTGCCTCTTCGCAATGTGACTTGTAGAAATGTCAGGATTGACGTAGAGTATTTGGAAACAGATTGTGACAGGAAACCTTGAACATGGACAAGTACTGAATGCAGTTTTATGCCTAATTATGTTTATGAAAAGTTCTATTTTATGCCCCACATCACTCCCTGTCAAAGCAAAGGTAAGAATATGTAAATTTATGTGTTTACATCTACTTTTTAAACTAATATTCCTGTAACACTTTCAAAAATTAATTTTTGTGTGTTTTTCAAAGAAACCGAAGTTTTTGTCCAGTCATCCCTGTCTTTAAAATAACAAAAATCGGTTCTACGTGTGAAGAAAGATAAACTTAATGAAATTGCCACTATAATAATTCTATTCTCTGAACGTTAACTCTATTTTCCAAAGTAATCCATGCTGAACCTCGCCATCCAAGTACTAACGCCGTCCAATATTGCTTGATTCCGGTAGTTGGATGAGAACCGGTATATTTAACGTAGTATGGCCGTTAGTATCAATGGTGAAGGTAGAGTATTCGACTTGTGCGCAAGATTTTGACTTTAAACCATATTTTGATAGATAGTGCCACAACGTCTCTTAAAATGAATGTTAAAAATGAATTGCTATACATTTCTCAAAAAAATCAACTACAAACAATATTTTACAAAACAATTATTACAAAAGGTTATTAGTTTTTTCCATAATGTTATTATTATTTAACAATAAAAAGAGTCTACATATTATAATTTGGATCATAGTTTATAAAGGTAAATACATATAAAATATAGAATAAATTCTCACTTATTACCTGTTTCAGAATAGTATGTCAAATAATAACTTGCATACTGCTTACATTTCTACATTACTGCCCCTTACATTTTAGTAAGAAGAAATGATAAGAGATTAATAAACTAAGGTGGCAGGATATTTATCAAGAAGAGGTAATCTGGAGGATAGTTTTCTAAATAGTTGTGTTCAGTATTACCCAAGATTTGGTAATAATATATGCAATTTTTACTATTGATTAATGTTAAGTAATTCTCATTTTACTTTCAAAAAGAATTGGTCCTTGTTTGTTTAAAATAAAAAATATCTCATACCGGATTAAAAATATTTTATGTTTATTGTTAAAGATGTTGTGTATTCAAATTATTATTACTCTTTAAAGACACATTTTACGTTGTCAGTAAAATGTTTTAAAATTTAAATATTATCATGATTGTGATTTTTGTTACAGTAATCATTTATCGTTTTATATATTATGACTTTCTTCTTATAATATGCTCCCCTATATAGAGTTTTAACAAATATATATTAGAAACAAACTTTTCATAGTGATAATGCAATCGCTGTTAAATTCAGATTTATTTTCATTACGTTACAGTTACGTTAGATGATACGTTTTACAGTCTACTATTTTTTATCCGTCTTTACGTAATTTCTATTTTTATAAACTTATTTTTTTATTTAAATAATCATTTTAGTTTGTTAGTTAAACAATTGTTTTATGAATTTAGAAACCAAAAAATAAACCAAAGTTAACATATACCCAAATAATTGTTCCAAATAGGTTCTTTAAATCACGTTTTTTTTACTTATTTTTGGTACATACAATATAGAATTTTCTGCATTTGTTAATTACTAAGTTTAAGTTGATATAAATGGAAGAAGAAAAATCTAGGATTGTTTTCGAATATGGATACCATTTTTGAGAAATGGCCGGAGAGAATGTGTAAGTTATTTTATAGATATTGGAAGTTATTTAAATACGTTGCAAAAGAATTGAAAAACTTTCTGGCTTAGTTAAACTTGGTTGCCATTCATAAGTGGGTTATGAACATTGTAGATTATATGAGTCAAAAAAATTTAACACTGCATTGGTCGCGCGTAAATAACTAACATGAGTGGTCGCCCGGATTAGCCTATTATTGTAAATCACTTTGAAATAAATTTTAAAACGTAAATATTTTTAAAAAAATATCTTATAAGCCTTTTAGTGTGTTTAAGGTGCTATATAGAAAACTAATGTGGTGAAAAACATTTTTTATTGTAGCACAAAAGTAATATATAGCACAAAACATAGTTATGTCATGTATTAGGTCAACCTAACACACGTTCATTTTCACTTTCGGTTTCGGTCAGCCAGTCTCTATTCTTTCACGCTCTGCCTTAATCATTGTTTACAGATAAATTTGTTACTAATATGAATATTGTTTTCTCACAAAAAATAACAAAATGTCTATTTACAATACAACATATTAAAACTACTTCATGTATAGGAAACATATCACAAGTGGTCACGCGGATTTCTATTGTAATCCAGGTGAATTAACAATATTAAAAATAGTGCCAACAGTGGGGATGTGTGTGTGTGTGTGTGAAAGGTAGACGGCCACTCAAGGTCATAAGTCTGACCAACCCGAAATGGTACACACAAAAAATTTGGATTGCAATAGTAATCTTCGCGATCACCGCAGTGATCATCTAGTTGCATATAATCACTCCAACAAAGGCATATTTGGGTAGTTTATTTTTTTCGGGAAAAGGGTGAATTTTAAATATTTAATAAATACTTTGCAAATGGGAGAAAATCTATATTTTTATAGTTTTATATTTTTTCCAAGCTTCTAAGCCTAGATTTTAGGTTTTTGACACAGAGTCGACCCCGAAATTAGATTTTTAAGTTGCAAAAAAAACTTGAAAACGACATCTCATAATTCTTTGTCTTTTCTGCCCTCATTGATTTTTTTTTTTTTGAAGAACTTTCTCTTCAAGCACTTATCTACATTTTCAAGCACTGACACGAAGTATAAAATACTCCATTAAGTATAAGTTTGCTCCTTTAATCTCTGCAATTGTTGATCCGTAACTGAATTTATCTCATTGATTTATAACTAGTCCATCCGCTGACGATAAGACCACTAGGTTTCTTTGAATGGTGAACGACGTAAAACACTCACAGACAAAACAACAGACGGATGCGTGCAAAGACGTAATTACTGATTAATCAAAACGAAAAGTAACAGTGGGGCTCACCCGGGCACCTGGTGATGAATAGGTTAATAGCACCTTCGGATAGGTTAATTTCAGTTATTAATAATCTACTACATTTGTAATGATGTTTTTAGGCCGAAATTTAAACTGTCCCTCATACAATTTGTAATGACTCAGTTACAAAATAATCCGATATTGCCCAAATTTACAAAAACAATTTTTAGTAAACAAGAATAGATACAATGCAATTAAAAGTAGCAGTAGCTCAAGTGATTGAAAGTAAAACAGCGGTTTAGGTATTAATTATATTAAATGGTATTACTTTACAAATTAGATGTATATATATTATTCACAAAACTATTTCGTAAAGAAAATCAATACATTATTTCTATTAAGTAAATTATTCTGTTGACCTTTTTGCTAAGTACAGGCGAATCAATAGAGTGAAATTTTTATTAGGTGCAAACATACAATTTAGGGCTCTACCCTTCCCTCACAAGGTCAGCCTTACAGTGACGCATTAGTCGCAATGTGGAGAGAAAGTATTTTTATCAAGGCACAAAATTATATTTTACCATTACTTTTGCTGCAGTCTCCCTGGTCAAAGAAAAACAAAACCTCTGTAAAACATTTGGTATTTTGGATTATAATTTTTGTTTTAATATGTAATGCGTTGGTTGAATTTAGACTTTACACAGTAAGTACTTACAGTGGGTCTATATACAACTCTTTAGAAGTGGTGCACTATTTGTTCAATGATGCAGTCATTCTCTATGGATTTCTTTACTATCAGACTTTTAAAACACATATTGCTGTAACATTTGCTGAAAATCAGGCACAAATTGACAACATTTTGGGAATACATGGAGTTGTAATAACAAAAGACCAGCTTTTGATTCTAAGCATCATGACTGCAATGGCTAGCCTCATTATTTCTTACGATTTGACATTCGTGACTGGTGACTTGCATTTGAGTAAGATTCTGGAGACGACTATCGACTGCGTCCAAAACACCTTGTTCCTCCAATGGATATTGATCAACTTCACAGTTCAGATACGGTATGACAAAGTGAAAGAAGCAATTGCACTGCTTGCTAGAAGTTCGCAAAGTCTTAGAAGCATCGATATCTTGTTCAATTCTGTTGAAACATTTCGGCTAAGCAGAGGGCTTCACTGTATCGTCAACAAGTACTTTGCACGAATATGTCGCTATTATTTCGCATTTTGGGCAGCGGAAATGATGAAAATGGCATATCAAATTTGGACAGAACGTGCTACAGGAAAAATCATTGATGCCAGAACTGTATGGAGAACCATTTTATCCATAATAATGGGCCTGAAAATGTTCCTTTTGTGCCACACTTCAAACAAGAGCAACGGAAAGGTAAGGATTGAAGTAATTTTACTGTTTACCATTCCTTTACCAGAAGATTAAAATCTATTATTAAAATTGGTTTTAAAAATGCAATCCCACTTATATATAAAACAGTGATTGGTCAAAAACAATAATGCTAGTATGTTGCAATATTTCAGCCTGACAGGTTTTCAAGTTTTAAACTGAAATATGCATTAAATTGGGTTTCAGTGTATATTAAAATTTCATTGCCTTACCGAATCTTACGCCAATATTAATGGAAATATAACGAAATATTATATATATATATATATATATATATATATATATATATATATATATTATATATAAATATATATATATATATATATATATATATATATATATATATATATATATATATATATATATATATATATAACAACATAGGTTATTCAAATACAATGTACATATGTTATAGGCCTATATCTTGCATTATTCTATTATTCATTCCTGATGATGTTGGTACTGTTTACCAACGAAAAGCTTTGAATATAAATTAATAATATTCTTGTATGTGGTTTTAAATTATTAAACATGAAATCTTGGATATTTATTAACAATATTATTAATAATACATTGTTTGTTAAAAATACATTACAATTAGTTTTCATTATTTGAATTTTACGATTCTGATATAAATTTAAATCTTTTGTTAAAGTTGATTTACTATTAGAACTAACCTCTGTAGAGCACATAATCACAACACCAATAGCCTAGTATGGCAACATAATATATTAAATATGGTGATATGTTTTCTTTTAATATAGTTAATAATTTTAAAATATTTTAAAAACAACAATACCTTTAATTCATATATTATTCAAAGCTTTTCGCCGATAAAACAGTACCAACATCCTCAGGAAAACAATTATGTAACAAAATATTTTTACTAAAATTAAAACATAAGTACTACAAACAACCATATGTCTGTAAGTATTGTATTTTATGTATTCGTTTCTATAACACCAATGACCTTATAAATAGTTTGGTGCCTTGATCTCACTTGAATTTGTTCATCAAATAATGTCTTTTATTTTATGTTTATACATTTCCAAAGGTTCACATGTATTCACTTTTAATCCTTTGTTTAATTTTTGAAATAATTTTATATTTTATATTTCAGGAAATCTGTGTCCATTATTAGTACAATGAGTTGCTAAATATGATTTGTATGTGTTTGGTTTAATATAAGCGTTTAAATGTTCTTTGTATCTTTCTTTCAATTTCTTTTTTGTTTGCCTGCATATATACATATATATATATATATATATATATATATATATATATATATATATATATATATATATACTACTTAACAAGTGGGATTGCATCAAGTAATATATACATACACACACATATATATATATATATATATATATATATATATATATATATTTATCACATGAGGCTATTTTACTATTTTAAAGCTGCACACTGAGCCTCGTTAACCACATCATTCTCTAAATTTCTATTAAAATGCTTCGAATAAATAAATGCTTCTAGGACTTCACCGCACAACTTGCCATCTTGACTACGCAGATTTCACATTAGAAACGATGCTGCTATTTTTTGGTGAAAATTGCACCAGGAAAACACTAATATGGACGTACTGTATGGAAGGCAACCATTACATAGCCCGAGTAACAATGTTTCTGAATATGATTCTATGTCCATGTATTGTTCTGTCTTTATATCTTATCTGTGTCCAAGTGCATTATGATGTCCATATATTATTTGGTTATTTCTACAATAACGTAAACTTGCCGTCTAATGTCAAGCAACGTTTTGTTATTGGTTATTGACTGTAACGAGAACACATTGCTCCTTCAATAGATATTAATAAACTTCACAGTTCAAACAAGATATACACAATGAAGAATGCAATCTCATTACTTGCAGAAAGCACGCAGGGTTTCAGTTGATACATTATTTTTAATTGTGTTCAAGCTTTCCACCTAACCAGAGAACTCCACTGCATCGGCAACAAGTACTTTACACAGATATGCTGTATCTATTGAGCACTCTGGTTTCCAGATATAATGAAATCGACCTATTTGGCTACGTTTGGCTACAACGCGCAAAAACAAAGACTAACATGAAAACATAGAATTGAAAACAATTGGTTTCGGAGTTTTGTCAGTGAAAATTTCTTTACTGTGCCATACTGCAAATAGCGTCAATGAAGAGGGTTTTTTAATGAACATATATATATATATATATATATATATATATATATATATATATATATATATATATATATAATGTATTTTCAGTCAATTAAAGAAATAATAATAATTCTGGATTAACAGTGTAAAAAGTACTATTGACTTTACCATGTTTAGAAAGTTTGGTGTGCAACAAACTTAAATGGAATTAGATAGTTTCAATTGTACAAATTAAATTCGAAAGTATATTGCAAACGAGTTCAATTTGTAGTGAAAACTCAAGCTGAATGCAGTCAAACAATATTTATCTAAAATAATTCAATTTTCTGACAGTTTAAGAAGTACTAATGATCTTGCTTGCGCCAGTGGTTAGTTTTTTTTTTTGTAGACATTTATTTTCCATTTTCAGTTGATAGTAATCTGGACTATCTCTTAGACAGAGGTTGGAGTTGTGTATTATTTGTTTGAATGATTTAAAACGTCAAACAGTTTAAAAAGTATATAATTGTGTATTAAAATGCAAATAATTTTACCTACATTTTATTATGGGACGAACATTAATTAAAATTAGTTATGAGCTAATGATTAGATAAAAAAACAATTTACACTATTTCTCTATAGTCATTGAACCAGAAGAGTTGTTTTACTGAGACTGAGTATTAAATAGTTATGGGAAAGGAAACTAGTGAGGCCAACAATTTAGTGTTCGGAAGTGGATAAATATTTAAAACAATCATAAAAACGCCTAATGTAGTGTAATGTAATAAGATGTACAGAGTGTGAAGAGCTTTTTGGCTTTATCTAGTTACATTTCCTCTGTTTTCAGGTTGAGAGAATTAGAAGGGAAATAGACAGGGTGCGGACATTTCAAACATCGCATTTTGTCGATCGCCAGGTAATTAGTAAAGCGTTATGTAGTTATGTAATTATTAAGGATTTATGTAGTTGCATTGACTAACTTATTATTGGCAATACATCAAAATTTCTGTATGTTCCTATGGTTTTATAGTTTAATGCCTTGTATTTGTACGGTTTTTAAGATTCTAAATATGTGCCTACAAACAAATATTTATCGTAAACCTTGTAAAATTTGTTTGACAATTTAATAACTTCTATTAATTAACATAATTTATTAAATCCTAATATTTGTACTATATAATATCATCATTTATTAAATAAACCTTATTATGGTAGAAGTTTTAAAACTAGTGCACTACTTTAACCATAATTATTCCTATAAAATATAATAATTTTAATTTTATTAAATTGAAAGCCTATACATTGTCTTTTTGTAATTTATTACAACTAAAATGTATAATTTTCAATTTCGGTAGACGTTTATATTGATTAAATGAAACAAGAAAAACAAGTTTTATAAAACACGGTCAAAGGAAATTAGAACCTTGAAACCTATATATTTGATAATTAGATTGACGAATCTTCCGCCAGATAAAATGCTGCTTTCATTTATAAACGTTAATTAATTGACATTCTCACAATGAAATCATTAAAACTTCGAGTATGACGATTTTTTAGAAAATTGAAATCTAACGATTAAAAATGTATAGCAATTATTTTTCAGCACTTTATAAATCAATGTGAAGCATCAGTAAAAAGAAGTTGAATAATGTTTTAGTTTTAAAAAATAGCTTGACCTAAAAATATCAATTATGTATTTCAAAACGAAACATAATAGCTCGAAGCCTTACAAATTCATTTTTTTTTTTTTTAATTTTACTTTGCGAGTATTAGATTTTTTTAATATTTTACCCGAGTTTCGGCCAAATTGACAGCCATCCTCCAGGGGGCGGCCTCCGTCTAACATGTGCATTCGGTTCATAACCCTAACATGAAGGATTCAGGGTGATTACACATGTACCATAATATTGAGCACTTTCCATGGAAAATGAAAAGATAGTAAAATGAAACAGTAGATGAGTGGGATAAAAAGCCTGGTTAGAAAGAAACCTTGCCAGGGAAAATCAGGCGCTAGAACAGTAACGAGCATGGTTTAGCACCCTTTTAAACACCTTTCACAGGAATCTCCTTTCCAGTCGAATTAAAACTAGTTACAAGTCATCTGAGATATATCGGTCGTAGAAAGCCAAAGTAATATTATATTTATAGTAGCCTTTCCTAACCTATATTATTAGGTTTATTTATCATATTGATTTATGCCTCGCGAATATGGTATTTAAACTCTTTCCTCATATGTTTTAGCTGTCTTTGCTGTCACTGGAGATACAGCATCACTCTGTGGCCATCACTTGCTTCGACTTCAGCTCCCAAGCTTTAATAACGGTAAGACGTAATTTAAGGGATCTTATAGTCATAGTCGTAAGTCTTTCAATAATTGTGAATGGATTATTTTCAACATTGCATAAAACATAACACATTGCTTACTAACCGCTGAAATTTTCGTATAAACTAATGCACACACACATACACACACACATACACACACACATACACACACACACACACATACACACACACACACACACACACACACACACACTCACAGACACACACGCGCGCGCATTTACACACGCATACACTCACACATGCGCGCGATCGCGTTTTTGTTTAACTATTCACTCTGCTTATAAATATGTTGTAATGCTTAAGCCCTTCTGTATAAGGTAAGATTAGGATCTATACAATATTATTGTTCAACAAAATTTACAAACCCCAGATACGATAAGAAACTGTAGGATTGATTCTGTTTACAACCAATAGATTGAATCAATTCCGTTGATTCTCTAACCAATCCTTATGAGATTGATATTTCATGAAGAGTACTAAATTATCAAAATCCTAATTGGTGTTTTTCTTTTGAAAATCCATTAACAGGTTTGTAAATTACCACAAGTGGGCATAAGACATCATTATTGATGGAGCTAATATTACAAGTATTTGTTTTTGAAGGACAAATAAGGGATGTAACAAAGTCAACGTCTAATTGATTAAGTGGGTTACGTATGTTGTTGCAAAACTGTAAATTATAGAATAATTTGTAACATACTTATTGTATTTTCTATTGCCTCGTTTATTTAGAAAACTTGCGTCCTATTGTATGAGAAAAGAATCCATCTTGGTTTACAAATACATTTTTGTTACTACCTACAGATCATGCTAATGGAGTATTGGCTGTGGGAGAATTTATTATCATGAAGGGGAGCTACAGTAACGAAGCCATACACTAAGCACTATTGTAGTGAGTTAATAGATAAACATAAATATTTTACAAATACGAAATCAGCCAACATAGAAAATACTTCACAAAAGAATTTTCACAGCAGTGCAAGTTCATTCACATTAAGATATTAAACTAAAATACGTATCCTCGGTGTCTGCCTACAGCCTATTAAAGTTTCTACCAAGGCTTGTCTAATCTCCCAGGATGCTGCAGTGTCCCAGATGATAGTGTCTAGGCCTCCTGGTGGGTAGACAACGCCTCTGGTTGCAAATGGAGGAGCTGAGCATGCCCTTCTTCCTGGAACGTCTTTATTACTGGAGTTCAGGCTATTTGGATAACTTCGCCCGACTTCACTTCACAAAAATGTTCTGTCACTTTTGCTACATTTGTTAGTTGGTTAGAGTAGTTTTTCGGTGATGTTCCGATACAAAGTTATTGAAAATTCAAGTTTTAAAGAGTTACATTTCACTGTTTATATTAAAATGCTAAATGGCAACCTGGTAAAGTTCCCTTTAACTTCCATGATTCTATAATAAATATAACAGAGGCCAATAACAGCTACTAGTTCAAGTCTACGAGAAAAGGAGTCTATTTTTTCTACTTTTCTAATTATTGTTTTATTCCAGTTGCTTGTTGTAACCACCTTGAAAACAAATTTTAAACTATAAATTAATAATACTGAACCAAGTATTCTTTAATTATTGTTTAATCAGTGAAATCAAGAAGTTTAAAACAGGGAACTTTATTAGCAACCAACGGTCATAATTAACCAACCTCTACTCACGGACGTAACTCAAGGTATACAAAACTTAACTCCACATTTCTTTTAACATACACTGTCTCAAACATAACCTAATACCCAAATACGCCAAAATTAGAATATATAACAAAGCACCTGTTTCATGAAAAACAACAACACAAGCACAGACAATATTTATCAAAAACTGCATCAAACAATTATACGCTTAGAAAGACAAACTTGACCACACTTTATACAAATTACACCAAACCATCACAACAATGCTACACCCCACGGAACTCGAAGAAATAATTCAATAAACTAACGACTATACACAAAAACGACTAGAATTCATTAGAAACGAACAAAACTATAACTTCACATCCTCGCAACGCAAAACAATATAATTATCTAAAACGACCATCAATTTCAGACGCCCACTGTCAACACCACAAACATTGAATCTAGTACGAACGATTTAACATTATTTAGCAAAGAACTGAAATATAACATACGCACAAAAAATATAATCACAAACAAATTTTAAACATCCTTTTAGACACTTGAACAGCAATTAAACACTGAACCCACAAACATCATGAATTCATTATACAATACATTAAACATAAAATGCTCAACATAGACAAACTAAACAATCAACTAAACATAAATAATGAACATTCAACCCTTAAATCAATTGTACAAAAATTCGACAAAAACAAACTAATTTTTCTAAAAGCAAACAAGGGCAATTCCATCGTAATAATGCTCCAACAAGACAATAATAAGAAAGTAAATAGCTTCATAATATAAAACAAAATAACCGAACTCCGATCAGACCCCACACCATTTTCAAATATAAATAAATATTTTTTAAATAAATCCATAGAAATCATAAAAACAGAAGAAAGAAATATTACAAATAAATAAAACCCCAAACTCACATTTTAAACGCTTTACCTAAAATCCACAAAGAAAACACACCTATCCGTCCACTAATCAATCACACACAGGCAACATCATATAAGGTAGCCGAATACATAGACAAACTCATCAGAATCAACATAAACCTTAACAACAACACATCCATACACAATAACATAGACCTTATTTACCAAACTAAAGACTACCACACCACTCCACCATTGCATCTTTCGACATAAAAACCTCTACACTAATGTACCCATTGAATAAACACTCCTTTTAAAAAGTAGAGGCTTTGCTTGTTATAAGGAACGATTGTTTTTAAATGCATCAGCAAGTAAGCCCTTATGTATTCACTTAGTTAAGTATAATTTAATTATAGATTATTATATTGTTTAGGCTATCCTGAAAATATATTACTGTGTTATATATGCATAAAGGCTTGGATTATACAATGATATTTTTATAAAAATATTACTATCATGGTTGTATTCGCTCATAGTATTTTATTCGATTCTATTTGATTTTTAATCATTGATACAATTATATAAATTTATTTCATTTGTATGAAACATTTTATATGTATTCTAATGGAATCTTTCTATGTGCGATATAAAAATAAATTGATTTTATCTTTTCATTACGTTTATTCGGCGTGCAAACACTTGCCAAAGACGGCTGATACCATTCTAAATTTAAATGAATAATTATCTCCAGAATTTGTTAATCCTTTCTACAAGACATAGTTGGTTGGCTAAAGCTGGATTAAAGCTTTCACAAATGCTTTATGTAGAAGGCTATAGTTTCTCTTTCTTGGCAAAAAGCATAACATTTATATAATGGTTCTTATTATTGAACGTCCCTAAATCTTCTACTTCATGATCGGGACTACGAAGTGTGTGTGTGTATATATATATATATATATATATATATATATATATATAATAACTTGACACTAGCAAGTAGTTAGGAAAACCTGTAAGATAATTATTTCAATTGAAATGTATTTTTATTAATTCTCCTCATTTATCATTGAAACGCAGGTCTATTTATGTGCTTTTGAAATGTTTTAAAACGTTATACAAATACGGTTACATAACAATCATTTATGCTCCTTTGTTACAGTCTTTCTCAACTCTCATCACCTATCTAATTGTCCTCATTCAGTTCTCGCATTAAGTGACTTGAAGTGAAGACATACAGAGGTAAGGTAATTTTTATAAAAAAAAAAATATTTATAATATCATAGTTCATAGATTTTAACATTCAAGGGGTGACACCTCTCAGCAACATAAGATATTTAAATTGGTTTATATAAATTAGCATATATATATATATATATATATATATATTTAATAAATTATTTAATAAATATCACCATATTTAATATATTAATATATAGGAATTAAACATTTTTCGAACTAAATTGTATATATACAGTATATTTTTAATTATAGGTTTGCGGACAATAGATAAATTGTGCTGGAATATGTAATGATTTCAAAGCTATTTTCTCTGGCAAGTAAGATCAATTCAAAAATATTTCTTTGGTGGAATATGATACTAGTACATATTGACTTGATTTATCTGAAATAAAAGGTTTCAGTGGGTTAAGTTTGCTTGATTAAAAATATTGTGTGCTAAGGCAATACAAATATGCAATAGACGGTGTATTTACATGAAATGTTATTTTGAAAAGAAACATGTAATAGTTTCAAAAATTGAAAATTGCTTAATTAAATAATTAAAAAATTGTTTTAGAAAAGGGGTTATTAAACTATTCTTGGTCACGATTTAATTCTTGGGGGTTTTAATTCTTGGTCACGATTGTCGAAGAGAGTTCTTTCAAATAAAATTTGTTCATTGATGTAAATAATTTGCCTTCAAATCGTTTCAAATCATATTCAAATTGTTCGTTTAAAGACCTTCTGCCTTATAAAGCTGGTTTTAGATAATCTTCGCCTTATACTTGGCTGCACAGCCTGTTATAAATGTGTAGGTAATAAGGGAACGAAGTATATACTCTAGACAGTTTGTCACAAAGGAGAGTGAGACCACAGAGAAATTACTTTTTTATTGGAAAAAATCGAAATATTTCCTGCAGTTTCGGAATCACGGCTGGAATAGTTTTAAAAATAAGTACCAATTCTTTTTTTGAAATCGGTAAAAGTTATACAGATATAAAAAATACGTTAGGTGCAAGTTGATAGAGAGTGTTTGTAAACATCCTTTGCATAATATTGACTTTTATGTTTTATAATTACATGATTTGAGAAACTAATAATAACTAGCTTTTATATAGCTTAGAGAGAAAGTAGAATGAAATTTTTATAAATAATTATTCGAATTTTTTTAAAATAAACATACACATTTTTTCCAGGCATGTCTCAGTAGAATGAGTGACATACCCAGCTTTCAGAAGAAGGAAGTAATTTTCACGAGAACGACAGGTTTTAGTTTTTCCAAACCAAAAAGTATTACTTAAAACTACTGTAGTAACTATGTACTACTATAAATATATGGTCTAGCCTTATTTTCTAAAAAATATAATAGGGAAATATTAAATTAAATAGTTGCTAGCCTTGACTAAACAATGAGTTACAAAATAGTAGGATAGGGGGAATAGCCTAGCGTTATTACAGGACGCTGAGGAGTGAGTTGTAAACAACATCTACGATTCGATATTTATTTGGCGATCCTCAATAATGAAATTATTTCTGAGCAACAATTACACAACGCCAGACTAGGAGTTAATGTGGGAATAAATGTGAAGATACGTAAATGGCTTTTCACTGCGCTCTTAAAAAAGTTTTTAAATAGAGCTAAATAACAGTACTTAAAATATGTTTTGTAATGAAAAGTATCTTGCGAGGGTTGTAGGTAGAAAAAACTAAACAATTTAAGGGGTAGCATAACTCTTAACTCTTTCCATGATCAAATCTACCTTTATTGTTTAAATAAACGGATCTTTATTGTTTTCTAACTACATTGTTTAAATATACACAAAATGATCAATGTCTAAAATAAAAACAAATAAAAACATACACAAAACTCACAAATTATTCATTTATTTACTCATACGCGTTTCAATGACCAAGTCATCATCATCAGTGAGTGTTACTACTACAAACTCTAACTTACAACTGTGGTGAAAGTAAGGATACACTTCCGTATTTATACAGTAGTTGTTGCCACGCCCACTTGTCAAAACAACAGTTACTAACCCTACTTTAAACATGATACAACAAATAGAAATTTTGTACCTAACTCAATAATTACAATAAAATTTGTAACATACAACATAATTACATATAAAAAAAATAGATGATTAATATTACACAATATTATTACGTCAAAATATTTAACCTAAAAGTTACAATAAATTTATGTTTTTTCCCTTTTTGTTACGCTAATTACAATAATATAGAATTTGGAATAGGGCCTGACTCGTTGTTTACAATATTATTTTTATTCCTATTAATATACAAAGTTTCCCATGCATCCAATTCACTACACTTAACAACGTTTTTTAACAAGGTTACATCTTCAACTTAAATTCGTGCTCTTCCCCTAAACAGTGCTTCGCCATCGCAGATTTTTCTGGTCTATTATATAATGGGGGAAAGATATTCTTTAGCCCTAGTTTTAATATTTCTTTTTGTTTGGCCTATATATTTCAAAGGATACTCGCTACATTTCAGGCAGTAGATTCCTGACTTTTCATCATTTGGTATGGCATCTTTATGGTTCCCTAACAACTTCTTTAGGTTATTTGCAGTGGCAATTGTAACATTCAAATTACTATATTTTCCTAGAGACTTTCTTATTTTATTAGACAGCAGTGGGTTGTGTTATTTTTACCCATTTTCCCCCTTTTAAATCCCTAATTACGTGCTTCTCTGATATTTTATTGTCTTATTTTTCATCTTTTTGTAAATTTCATCCATAAACATTAAAGTTTAAAGTAGGGTTAGTAACTGTTGTTTTGACAAGTGGGCGTGACAATGCCTACTGTATAGATACGGAAGTGTAACCTTACTTTTACCTTAGTTGTAAGTTAAAGTTTGTAGTAGTAGCACTCACTGATTATGATGACTTGGTCATTGAAACGCGCATGAGTAAATAAATGAATAATTTGTGAGTTTTGTGTATGTTTTTATTTGTTTTTAACATAACCTCACAAGCTAAGCTCAAAGAATACTGTCTAATTTATAATTATAAACAAGTATTTTTGAAATAAAGCATACACAAAAATAAAGACCTTGCCCCTGAAAAAAATCTTTTGTGTGGTTGTTTTTAAACAGAAAAGTGTTTACAAAAATGCACTTTATAGAGTATGCAGAAGGTAAATGTAAACAGATACAGGCCTATATTATCTCATCGCATGTTACTAACTTGAAATATTTACATTTTTAAATCTACAAGTGTAAATTTATAATATTTTTCTGTTGGTGATTGTTAAAAAATTGATAAGATAATACTCTACCTAATATATTAAAAATGTTTAACAAAACTACACCTATATTTAAAACCTTATATTGTGCTGTACATTCCACGCAAAGCATTCACTTTTGGACCTGCATAATTATTATTACATATTCAACTGGAACATAATTACTATACGTGTTTGCAATTGCAATTTCCAATCTAAGTTCAAGAAAACAACTAGGAACATAGGTAGCAAACTTGTTAAATTAAGTTGTCTATTTTGCGAAACGTTTTTATTGCTTGAGAAGAATAATACAATTTTCAATCTCCGTTTATTTTAGTTTACTAATTCTGGTCTTTTATAGAGTTTCACTTTCACTGAAGTTTTCCCAATCATTGTTCAACACTTTACTTAGTATTTGCTTTATTTTTATATGTAATATAATATAATATAAAACAATAATATAGTGTAATAATAATTGTACATTTAATTTATTTACAGTACTTCTAGTAATTTAGGATACCTTAAATTTTATACCTTAGTTTTAGCACAACGTATCTTAGTTTTCAGCCCATTTTATGTAGGTAAAGATAAATATAATATAGGTAGCTTCTACAATTGTAAAAATAAAACCCTCTAAACGTAAAAAGATTTTAGTAGTAATCTAAAACACATACAGGCCTATCAGTATGTAGTCTGATATATTTTAGTTTAAATTTGTTTCTTATTAGTGAATAAGGCTTGTCAAAATATATCTACAAGTAATCATTTATCGTTTCCATTTATTGTACATTTCTTTCTTATTAGTGAGTGAAGATGGAGGAATATACCTATAAGTGATAAACCAAATAATTAGTCAAACATTATCTTTTGGCATGTAATTTTTACCCTGGAATTCTTTTTAATACATGTCTAAAAGACCAAATTCAGGTTTTTTCAGTCTTCTAATTACTCTTCACTTACAAATGACCTTTAGCATAAGGCAAATGATAGCTTATCTTAACGTTATAAGATATATTTTTACAAAAACTCTCTACTATGAAGTTTCAATTTTAGGGAAGTTTTCCCAATTCTTTTTCTACGGTTTTTTTAATATTTGTTAAGTGTATGTAATATAATATATTAAGAAACAATATTAGTTACTAGGTTTGTAACATAAATATACTGCTTCTTCTCACCGTCACTCGTTGCTAATCTAGGAGTTAATTTCAGAATCATTGAGTTGAAAATTAAAATCCAAGGATACATGAAATATTTCAAAACTTGCAAGGGTTGTGGACGTATTTATTTTACTGATTTAAAGTCTATCTTGAACTATATATATAAAATTTATTATCAAACAGAAAAATAATAGCTTACATTCGAAAATGTTATAATCATATAAAATCAAGAATCTAAAATTGTATAAGTTATTGATCCAGGTAATTCATTCCAATGAAATAGAACGAGCCATTGTGGTTAGCGATCGATATATGACACCAACAAAACTTTAAACATGCAATCACTTAAAAAACTGAGATTACTATAAAGTGCAAACCACTTACAGTAAGCCCAACAGCTGATAGAAGTTGTACGGTGCAAAAATAATGTTTAGCATCTTCAACGTAGTGTAATTTTCCAAATTTGTAAAGCTATCGTATGTTAGGCATCAAAATGTTTCTAAGATAATAACTTCTAAACAATCCTCTGGATTTTACGTTTTTTTTTTTAATTGGTGAATGGTTATTGTTTCTATGACGAAACGCTTCGCTCATGTCACCAAAATGAATTCAATTTGTGTCCATTAAGACACCGTATTTATGTAATGGTGAATACCCCTGCAACGAGACTAACAAAACTGCTACAGCGTCACTTGATGAATATGTAGCTGTATGCCGCCATCTTAGACGTCTCACTAATGATACAACTAAAGAAAGAATTTTCAACAACCACGAATTTGACCTAAAAATAATTTTCTTACTAGGTTTTTCAGTATCAGATTTGTTTTTATTTATTTTAACACAAAACAAAGGCCAAAATAGAATATCTAGAATGCAACTATAGTATAACAAATTATAGTATACTAATTATACTATAGTATACTTATGCAAAATAAGTAGTCAAAGATTTAATTTTCCTTCTGTCTTAGTTAAAAGGCTCTGAGGTGATAAATCAGTCATAATATTGTCTTTTATAGATTTAGGGGACTTATTACATGGAGGTAATATATTCTAGTTTATATTACAATACTGTAAGCAGTTAGTATTAAAAACTGTAAATATTAGGACCTTTAAATACATAAATTAATGATACTGCTCTCACAATATAAAGAATAAAACTGTAAGAATGTAAATAGATTTGAATAAACTAAACTATAAAATTCATATGCCTTTTTCTACACTCCTAGAATATATGTATGTAAAACATATTATTATTTGTGATTATCTACAAGGGATCAACATATAGCAGTACGGTTTTACGGTTAGGCATATCCAGACTGGGCAACACATATTATGTGATTCACACAAATGTAAATCTCGTCGTTTTTTTCTCTTTGTGCTTTCATTTTAATTGCTTCATCCAACTGAAAAAGAAAAAACAATTCACAATCTGTTTATATTCAATAAAAAAAATGATAAAGTATTAAACTCACTAGATAAACATAACCCGAAGACAGGCTAAGACTAGCCCACAGTGCAGTGAAACTGAAAATAGAGCTATATAGTTATAAACGTGACAATGGAATTCCTACATACTTGCCACACTACAAGAAGCCGCCAGTTTCGAAATAAGCTTAAAAATGAGAGCACGAAAATAACAGTTCTTGAATATGTGTAAAACATGAAGTGAGATCCTTGTTTAAGTACTTGAAACTGTAAGTGGTAAGAATACAAGAAAAGAGTGTTGCACAGAGATGAATATATATATATATATATATATATATATATATATATATATATATATATATATAATTTGTATAGATCACCAGATCTGTAGCCTACAGTTAAAATTACATTCATAGTTTTGTAGGCTAATCACAAATTCAGTTATATTAAACATTATGCATTGAAGTGGTGTACACACAAATTGAAACTCAAACCTCTCTGAATTGAATATATTAGCGTATGAATGGACGACGTGCTATTTTCACCATGTGCCACTCTACCTATTCACAGAACATGTCGGATTTACAGTGAATGGAACGGTTATTAATTGATTTTACATTGCCATTTTGATACATTTGTGTCCACTTCCCCTATGAGGTTCAAAATAAAATATGATATGTTCTTAAAATCATATTTTCCATTACACTGTTAAACAAATTTTAATTGAGGGCAATATATTTACGAAACTGAACAAACATAACTGAACAAAATAGAGGATGCAACAAATTTTTTGCCTGTGAGCCAGAATAATACGAGTAGTTACGTAATAACAAAAAACCAAATGATAATCAATGATCTTTCCCTCGATGCCGATTTTCATGATAATCATCGTTTCACAATCATCACCATCGTTGTCGTCGTCATTATTATCATCAACATCAACATCAGTGAGTGTATCTGATACAACATTTAAACTAATGAACAAATTCCATGTGCTCGCTATTATATATATATATATATATATATATATATATATATATATATATATATATATATATATATTACCTATTAATTTACTTGTACTGATGATGACTTTGTCTTCAAAATGAAGTTATGCAATAAATCGTGGTTTTCAATTTTTGTTTAATAACAGAGTTCTTTGTTATTAAACCAACTACGAGCCAGAACAGACAGCTCGCAGTATATCAATATACAAATTTGCCTGGAGGTTCACCGCATCTTTTATTGATGTTATATCTTCTCTAATAACATTCTGACGTTATCAAATAACTCTCTAGTCGTTCACTCATCATAAACTTTTCAAAGTTACTGTCGTACCTACACATTTGTAAAAATTGTCATCTAATTTTTACAATAAAAACAACTTCTAAATTGATGCTTTGTAACCCTTCTCGATATTTGAATAACATTTTCCGTATCTATATTAGAAAGTAAAATAACTTGTTAGTTTTTTTATTTAATATTTCTGTCCTATACTCTATTACAAAATAAAATTTTATTGATAATTTAACTGCACATTAAAACATCCATTCATTCAACTAGTACTAGTAAAAAAATCCATGACAAAAAGATTTCATTTCTTTCATACAAACATCTAAAATATCTAATTTACGCTCTAAAATTTCGAAATTACCTCTAAATTATTATACAACTATTAAACCGTTGTGCACATTGCGTCAACAATGCAGCAATGTTGGAATCAAATTTAGAATTTGTTTAAAAATGTGTAATTTTGTCATTGTCAGTTGACGGTAGGAATTTCGTTGTTAATTTTCTTTATTTGAAATGAGAGCATAGCTTTAATTTGGTTTATGACGATTTGAGTTCTAGATTTAAATGTTACTTTTTCAGATTCAATTAGAAATAATTTTGAATATTTCGGTAAATATATACTAAAATAATTTTACATATTTTTATCATTGTGGGTAAAGTGATGATGCCTAAACCGTATTAACGCAAACATATTTATTTTTACTTGTATTACCTAATGCTACAAATTTAGTAAAATGATTGTTAATCAAATGTTTTCCAGTAAATTAGGAAGTAAACAATTCTGACAATAAAACTATTATTGCATGTGCATATTTACATTCCACTCCTAAAGGTATGTCTCAAATGTAATTTGAATAGTTGGATTGCAAATCTTCACGCCTTATAATATTTAATTATTAAAACATTTGAATATACTCCCAGAAAATGCACAGCATAAAACTACTACAGCAGTTGCTGAGAAATGTTGCAGCAGTTGCTGAGTAAGTGGTGAATGTCAGCCAAATACGTATTACCAACACTTACACTCTAACTTTACCTTGATGGTTTCATTCGTCAGACTTTCGTCTTGAGTAATGCTTCCCAATTTATCAAATACAAAACTCGTTATATTCTTGTAAGCTGTAAAAAATAATTTAAACAGCTGCAAAACCTAATTGCACTTTATTCATTCTTACATATAAATTAAAATTTAAATTAAAAAAATTAAACAAATCTATTATTTATTTTTAGACACTACAGATAAATAGTTTATTTTATTTCTGCACGCTAAGAGTTAATAAAGCTAAAAAATTTACCACGCAAAATTGTAATACAATGAAAATATTGGGAAGAGCCCAAATACCACAAAAATAATAGTTAACTCTAGTTTGTAACTTCTCTATTACTAGTTTCAATTTTGTAACAGGACCCTCTGATGAGGATGACATGGTCATCGACGGGTACAAAAGGGTTTAATCTTAAATAGCTTTTATTACTTGGTATTTGTGATTATTTTTGTGGTACTGGGGTAGTTTCCAATATTTCCATTGCAATATATTGCAACACTGTGTTCTTGGTATTATGTATCAAAATTGTAACTTTTAAAAATAAAGTTATTTGCAAGAAATTCTTTATTCTAATTCTAATTCAGAATTCTAAAATGTTAAAAAAGCCCATTTTTAGTTTTTAGTTGGAATATAAAAACTAAAACATGTTATTAAAGACTCGCCATACATAATGTAAGAGATCACCAGACCCGTTGGTTGTAACACATAGTTTTGCTGTATTTGCTGTCCTGATGTACAGCATTACCGTATTCTCCTTATTGTATCGGCAAAGCCTAAGCGAGTTCCAAAACTAAATTAAAATTTAGTTGCTTGTCTTAAGACTTTGAATTTTATGAACACAACGTCCTCATTGTGATTTGAAGGTGGTACAATAAATTCAACTTTGTTTACCAGCCTTGTTGCTTACTCCCTAGTTTTAAAAACATAAACGTTAATTATCGATTGATTACACATTTATTAAGTTAAACATATTAATGTTTAGTATAAAATCCACAAAAGCTTCACTACCCACATCTTGATCTCCCACTTTGCAAGTATCTTGATCTATCTCTTGCAGTTTTATTTTTATTAGACTAGCGAACCAATAACCAATAAGTAAATATTTTGTGACGACTATCCACTTTACTTTTGTTTCTCCAAACGTTACGGCGTGACGTTCATTAAGAAACGAAACACGTTTTACACTTCAGCCAAGGCAGATTAGGGATACTCTGTCATCATAGACTTACGTAATGTGTAAAAAAAAGAAGCACTGCTGACAAAATACCAAAACAAGAAATTCACTTATCAATGAAATTTACTAAGGTATTCCTTTATTTGCTGGATATTTAACAAATTCTTAATGCACAATCATCAATCGGAATTGACATTGATGAGAGTTCTAATGCAAGTAGCTGATAAGTAGAAATTACTTGTTTTAAAAGTGCGAAAAGTAAAAACAGAGTGTTTTCTCATACTTGTATCAAAACGTTCACATAGTTTCTTAAAAAATACAGTTTCTTGTAACTTGCTCCTATAAATTCACTTCAGTGAAGGTAAACGAACCGTTGTAATGGAATGGTAGTTCATAATTTCGTAGTTCTTGTAAAAATTAGCAAATCGTTTTTAATTATCATACTTCCACTCTAACCTTATACTGTGTTACTCTTTACAAGTAGAATATTTTTGAAACAAAAATGTAAAATAAGAATTAGTTGCCGTTTAGTACAAAAGATTGAACAGGTTATGCAGATAATAGATATATACCTACTACATAATATGGTGATTTATTTACGGTTTTATGTTTGAGGAGATAATGTACTTAGATAACGTCATGCAATATTAATGGAGAATATTTTGGAAACAAAAATGTAAAATAAGAATTAGTTCCCGTTTAGTACAAAAGATCGAACAGGTTATGCAGATAATTGATATATACCTACTACATAATATGGTGATTTATTTACGGTTTTATGTTTGAGGAGATAATGAACTTAGATAACGTCATGCAATATTAATGAAGAATATTTTTGAAACAAAGATGTAAAATAAGAATTAGTTCCCGTTTAGTACAAAAGATTGAACAGGTTATGCAGATAATAGATATATACCTACTATATAATATAGTGATTTATTTACGGTTTTATATTTGAGGAGATAATGTACTTAGATAACGTCATGCAATATTAATGGAGAATATTTTTGAAACATTGATGTAAAATAAGAATTAGTTCCCGTTTAGTACAAAAGATTGAACAGGTTATGCAGATAATAGATATATACCTACTACATAATATAGAGATGTATTTACGGTTTTATGTTTGAGGAGATAATGTACTTAGATAACGTCATGCAATATTAATGGAGAATATTTTGGAAACAAAAATGTAAAATAAGAATTAGTTCCCGTTTAGTACAAAAGATTGAACAGGTTATGCAGATAATTGATATATACCTACTACATAATATGGTGTTTTATTTACGGTTTTATGTTTGAGGAGATAATGTACATAGATAACGTCATGCAATATTAATGGAGAATATTATGGAAACAAAAATGTAAAATAAGAATTAGTTCCCGTTTAGTACAAAAGATTGAACAGGTTATGCAGATAATTGATATATACCTACTACATAATATGGTGATTTATTTACGGTTTTATGTTTGAGGAGATAATGAACTTAGATAACGTCATGCAATATTAATGGAGAATATTTTTGAAACAAAGATGTAAAATAAGAATTAGTTCCCGTATAGTGCAAAAGATTGAACAGGTTATGCAGATAATAGATATATACCTACTACATAATATAGTGATGCATTTACGGTTTTATGTTTGAGGAGATAATGTACTTAGATAACGTCATGCAATATTAATGGAGAATATTTTTGAAACAAAGATGTAAAATAAGAATTAGTTCCCGTTTAGTACAAAAGATTTAACAGGTTATGCAGATAATAGATATATACCTACTACATAATATAGTGATGTATTTACGGTTTTATGTTTGAGGAGATAATGTACTTAGATAACGTCATGCAATATTAATGGAGAATATTTTGGAAACAAAAATGTAAAATAAGAATTAGTTCCCGTTTAGTACAAAAGATTGAACAGGTTATGCAGATAATAGATATATACCTACTACATAATATGGTGATTTATTTACGGTTTTATGTTTGAGGAGATAATGTACTTAGATAACGTCATGCAATATTAATGGAGAATATTTTGGAAACAAAAATGTAAAATAAGAATTAGTTCCCGTTTAGTACAAAAGATTGAACAGGTTATGCAGATAATTGATATATACCTACTACATAATATGGTGATTTATTTACGGTTTTATGTTTGAGGAGATAATGAACTTAGATAACGTCATGCAATATTAATGAAGAATATTTTTGAAACAAAGATGTAAAATAAGAATTAGTTCCAGTTTAGTACATAAGATTTAACAGGTTATGCAGATAATAGATATATACCTACTACATAATATGGTGATTTATTTACGGTTTTATGTTTGAGGAGATAATGTACTTAGATAACGTCAAGCAATATTAATGGAGAATATTTTGGAAACAAAAATGTAAAATAAGAATTAGTTCCCGTTTAGTACAAAAGATTGAACAGGTTATGCAGATAATAGATATATACCTACTACATAATATGGTGATTTATTTACGGTTTTATGTTTGAGGAGATAATGTACTTAGATAACATCATGCATAATTAATGGAGAATATTGTGGAAACAAAAATCTAAAATAAGAATTAGTTCCCGTTTAGTACAAAAGATTGAACAGGTTATGCAGATAATAGATATATACCTACTACATAATATGGTGATTTATTTACGGTTTTATGTTTGAGAGATAATGTACTTAGATAACGTCATGCAATATAATTGGAGAATATTTTTGAAACAAAGATGTAAAATTAGAATTAGCTCCCGTTTAGTACAAAAGATTGAACAGGTTATGCAGATAATAGATATATACCTACTACATAATATAGTGATTTATTTACGGTTTTATAATTGAGGAAATAATGTACTTAGATAACGTCATGCAATATTAATGGAGAATATTTTTGAAAAAAAGATGTAAAATAAGAATTTGTTCCCGTTTAGTACAAAAGATTGAACAGGTTATGCAGATAATAGATATATACCTACTACATAATATAGTGATGCATTTACGGTTTTATGTTTGAGGAGATAATGTACTTAGATAACGTCATGCAATATTAATGGAGAATATTTTTGAAACAAAGATGTAAAATAAGAAATAGTTTCCGTTTAGTACAAAAGATTTAACAGGTTATGCAGATAATAGATATATACCTACTACATAATATAGTTATGTATTTACGGTTTTATGTTTGAGGAGATAATGTACTTAGATAACGTCATGCAATATTAATGGAGAATATTTTTGAAACAATGATGTAAAATAAGAATTAGTTCCAGTTTAGTACATAAGATTTAACAGGTTATGCAGATAATAGATATATACCTACTACATAATATGGTGATTTATTTACGGTTTTATGTTTGAGGAGATAATGTACTTAGATAACGTCAAGCAATATTAATGGAGAATATTTTGGAAACAAAAATGTAAAATAAGAATTAGTTCCCGTTAGGTACAAAGGATTGAACAGGTTATGCAGATAATAGATATATACCTACTACATAATATGGTGATTTATTTACGGTTTTATGTGTGAGGAGATAATGTACTTAGATAACATCATGCATAATTAATGGAGAATATTGTGGAAACAAAAATCTAAAATAAGAATTAGTTCCCGTTTAGTACAAAAGATTGAACAGGTTATGCAGATAATAGATATATACCTACTACATAATATGGTGATTTATTTACGGTTTTATGTTTGAGAGATAATGTACTTAGATAACGTCATGCAATATTAATGGAGAATATTTTTGAAACAAAGATGTATAATTAGAATTAGCTCCCGTTTAGTACAAAAGATTTAACAGGTTATGCAGATAATAGATATATACCTACCACATAATATAGTGATTTATTTACGGTTTAATGTTTGAGGAGATAATGTACTTAGATAACGTCATGCAATATTAATGGAGAATATTTTTGAAACAAAGATGTAAAATAAGAAATAGTTCCCGTTTAGTACAAAAGATTTAACAGGTTATGCAGATATAAGATATATACCTACTACATAATATAGTGATTTATTTACGGTTTTATGTTTGAGGAGATAATGTACTTAGATAACGTCATGCAATATTAATGAAGAATATTTTTGAAACAAAGATGTAAAATAAGAATTAGTTCCCGTTTAGTACAAAAGATGTAACAGGTTATGAAGATAATAGATATATACCTACTACATAATATATTGATTTATTTACGGTTTTATGTTTGAGGAGATAATGTACTTAGATAACGTCATGCAATATTAATGGAGAATATTTACAAAGCATCCATGGAGGATTAATGTAGAGACATGATCTCAGTCGTATTAGACTTGTTGGGAAATCACAGTAAGGGGCTCCTCACAGGTTTAAATCTGCTAAGCTCTACTCCATGGCGGTTGTTCTACATTCGAATACCTAATAACGTATTAACACAATCTCAAAACTTTTAATGCTGCTTATTTCTAAATGAAAATACACCGATTAGCGGACTAATACTTACATTGTGCTTGGATCTACCCTATCAATTTTAGGTTATTTATACAGTCTTTTAATTAAAACCGTAATTCATTTAGTTATAGGTAAATGAATAGACTTCAAAGGACGATATTTATTCTATAAATTACAAAACTGAATACTAGTTCTATATTTAGGTTTTTTCGAACAGTTAATGTGGATTATATCAGTTATAATATTTTGGTTATTATAACTGTGTTAAATGCTGAGTACGTACTGTTTGTACAGGTACATCTCTTTTATTGACTTAAGTGCAAACACCTTGTTATTAAAATCTTACTGTTGGTGTTATGTTGATTCACCACACAGCCTTTTATATTCTCTATTATAACCGCCACTAGGATGGGATTGCAGAACGGATTTGTTCCAGTTTAATTTGTTTCTGTGTAAGGTCGTGATGTAATTACTATTTACAAAGCGGTAATTAAAATTAGTTTATGTTGTTCATTAAACAAATAATTATATTTTTTTTCTTTTTTAAAAGCATTTTAGGAAATTGAGACATTTCCAGTGTAGATTTTGTATAATATTTTTTGAGCCCCATTTGTACAAATTAACTGCCAAAGAAATCTTTGCAACAAGGCAAACCTGTTAGTTTAATCGTGGTCGTATCAAATATCAGCTCCGGCTTTGGTAAATTAACAATTGTTTTATCTCTGATTCCGGTTACTCCAAGAGCGAATATTTAAACTAAGTCAACTAGGAATACTGATAATTACAAACTACGCTTAGTTAAGAAACTTACCTAAGCTTTTCATTGGAAGTGGATTTAAGTAGATAGTTTATTTTATAGTGGCCAAGTAGAGTAAGAAATCAACACTGAATGAAAGTCAATTATTTTTCACCTCAGTATATTCATAGCTTGATGATATTTAATAATTACAGTTTTGATAAATAATATTAATTTGGAAAATATGTGTGTAAGACCTTGAAAAACAATTTTCGACATTGATGTACACAGACTCTAAACACTGTTCTTGAACATAATAAAACGTAAAGAAAAATGTTTCAGAGAAAGAATGAAACTGTGGTTTAGTTGTAACAAAGAGTGTTTTTTTTATGATTTTTTTAAAGAAATATTAAGGGTGATTTAGTATTAAAAGAGCACTGTTTTTTATTATTATGAGCACTTTTACTGATTAATAAACAAATATACCTCTTTAAATCCCTTCTAAAAATATTTCCAGTTACAATAACTTATAGTAGAAGATACAAAACATAATATGTTGTTGTCTTTGAGTAACGACAATGAATTACTAGGTTTATTATTACTCTATTTCGAGCTTTATGCATGTGTTAAAATGTTTGTACCAGGGAAATACACTTAAAATTAATAGGCAGGGAGAATTACCTCAAATAGACTGTTACTAAAGTAAACTATTGCCACACGATTATATTTTTGTAAAACAGGTTTTTCACTAAATAACAAACTATTGTAAACTGATCTAGGCTTCCCTATATCCGTTTAGCTTTTCCAAAAGCTACCAATATTGTGCCAGATATTCAGTGAACGAGGTAATACACGTGTGAGACTTGATTGAAAACGTCACGAATTCCTAAATTAAAAATGTAGACAATCCAACGAATAGGTAAGTAAATTATTTTTAAGTTCAGTGTATATTACTATTTGAAAACGTCCATCCCATTTACTAACAACTAAGGAACTCAAGTTTTTTAAACGGTTGCCATACAAATTAGTCCCAGTAAACGTGTTTACTTAATTTAATAATATTTGGTAACAGCACTTTGTGTTTATACCTACTAGACTGGCCAAACTTATTACCAGAATATTCAAATTTATATGTTTAATAAAATTAGAAGTAGATTTATGATCGCAAGAAAGCAAATCAATACGGAAAAGGAAGGAAAGCAAATAACCGTAGTTGTCAATTCTTTGCCAAGACTTTACATCGTTAAGCCATCAAATGAAATCAGAGCAACAAAATAAGCTCCACCACGACCCCCTTCCTCGCCAAATTATGCATCCTGCCAACGTTATAAAGTATAAC
This sequence comes from Prosapia bicincta, assembly GCA_036971475.1. NCBI lineage: Eukaryota > Metazoa > Arthropoda > Insecta > Hemiptera > Cercopidae > Prosapia > Prosapia bicincta. Next base: position 98,358,317 of record JBAIZL010000004.1, on the reverse strand, counting down.
TCAGTGTTGACACCGTTTTAAAGAGACCTTGTTTTGAATTAGAGTTTTTTAGAAATTTTATTTTGTAATCACATATTAGTTTTTACTGCTTACAATCTGATTCCGTGTAATTTCAATTCAAACGTTTCTGGTTTTAATATATCTGTACTCTTCAAACTCATATTTTTAAAATTTTAATATTAATTTTAATTAATATTAATTTACTATTTAATTTTAATATTGTTTAAAAATTAAGTATACTAACTATTTCTTAAACAAGTGAGTTTTTAATAATGTAAATTTTATTCTGTGTAGCTTCTGTTACTGAATTTGTACAGTAAATTTAATCATACTAAAAAACTATAAATATCTACATTATGCATGTCCAGCTTCAACTTGGCTACTTTTAACAAATATACAAATAGCGCGTAGCAATATGAAAAAACACCTGCCTTTTGTATAGATGTGGCTGGCTTCTTCCAGAGATGTGGCCGTCTAACCAAGCACTTGCAAGTGTTGTTTGGAAAGTGCTGTTTTATACCAATAATGTTTGCAAGTAGTGATTTTATTTAATTTTAAAACATCCTAAAATTTGTTTATATATAGTTTATCAGAAATATTGATAACCGTTACACCCGCTTCAGCTGTTTATTGACATAGGTCTTATATATTCCTTAAAATAGTCTTGTAACAAACTTGTAGAATTTGGAAAACGTAAATATAATAGTTCATTATCTTAAAGTATGCATGTAATGTTTATGTATACACACGTTCGTTGAAAAATACTGCCTGCAATTACTAACTTTTTTTGAAAAAACGGGTAAACATATATTTTTAGGGATGTTTTACATGGGTCTTACGAAATGAATGCACTCCAAGTGCACATAGTGTACATAGTAGAAAGCATCGATAGTGACTAAAAGACTCGCTGGCTTTATAAAAATCAACATGGTCTGATACACGAGTAACGTTTACAAGAGTTATTCGTTTGGAAACGTGCAACCTTTTAAATACGTCTGTGTTGACATGTTATTGCTTGCTCAGTTCACCGTAAAGAATTATTATTGGTTCTAAAAACTCATTGACGAGTAATTTTTTATTATATACCCCTCCCGACTTACTAGTAAATTACCCTCATCTTTCTTTTGCTGTCCTCCAACTTACATTCTCCGAATTACTCATATATTCCCCTCCAATTACTCCTACATCCAACCCTATTTTCTTGGGCTCCCCTAACAATAACCATTACATTCCACCAGAACATTTTAAATTTCAATCAAACTTACATAAACAGTCCCTCTGACTTACTTGTACATTGCAGTCAACCTACTTGAACACTCCTCTCTGGCTACTTGTATGTCTGACATCCTATTTATTTGTCAATTTTTTCCAACTGAGTTATCTATTCTTCCCAATATACTAAAACCGTCCTCCCGACTTACTATTACATTCCTCTAAGTTTACTTTTCACCAATTATTTACTTGCTAATCCCCAAAAATTACTACTCCCCAGCCCGGTTTCTAATTAACTAATCAATCAAACAGTTGTTTTATAAAAAAGACAATCTCATTTTTATTTCGCTTTTCTGCGCCACAAGGATTTAAGTGACTAAAAATCTACAAATTCCATTAGAAGATATATTGGAATTGCTAATATTACTCTTGTTTGTTTTATGAAAGTTCTATTTCATCCTATAAATTTAGTTTACTTTCTTTTATTAACAAACATTTTTGGAATATGAGGCTAGAAAGCTAATGCCTCAAAGTTAATTAAGTGGGACCATTTTTTGGTTTAAGTCTTCTAAGCTTAAACGGCATTGCGACAAAGTATTTAAACTTTACAACTGTTTCTTTTCTTGTTAAACCATGCAACAAAGAGATAAAACTGGCAAGATGCCAAATAAAATCTTTCTTGAATCTAACACTAAGAAAATTGTAAGTTTTTATATTTATTTTTTTTTATTATAAATATCTCATTCCCATTTTATAAAAACAGAGTTTTAAACGTAACTGGCAGCTACGTTAACATATCTATTGAAGTCTACTGTAGATGTAACTAAATATATTTAATATTTTTCAAATCTTTTGGAAAAGTGACCAAATCTAAAAATAGCAATTAAATCACAATGCATTTATATTATATAGTCAAAATAAACAAAAAATTAAATTAAAACCCATGGTAAATATTTTTGTATACCCTTAAATATTAATAGAAAAATTCAATATAGTCTTATGTAATACAAATTAATAATTATTCGGACATAAGCATAAAGAAGTAAATAACTGAGATATTAATAAAATAATATAAACAATAATGGTTAAACATATTTAATAGTTTGTATAGGAACATAATTATTTCCATACATGTTATACCTTGAGATAAAATTCTCTTTTAGAAGGAGTAAAATAGGATAATTCCGGGAGAGATGGCCCCGGTCTTTTCTAACACCTATAACTTTACACATTTATTTTACAGACAGGGGAATATTTTTCTGCTGATTCATAGGAGTTTATATATTATGTACTTACATATGAAACATCCATAAATTTACCATAATGTGTTTTATCAAATAATAAAAAAAATATACCACCGGTCTTTCTCATCCTAGGTATTAGGATGAGATGGACCATGGTCTACATGAAAGATGGACCAGGCTTGAAGGAATGAAATACAATTAATTATCTGTTGCATTATATAGTAAGGAATTTGAACTTTTGTTATTCAACAACATGAGTATAACATCAAAATAGCCACTATAAATCCATCAAATACGATTCAGGCACTACATTTTAAAATATTTAGAGTGTTAAGTTTGTATCCTTCATAATTTCAATCAGTAGATGCTTGAGTTTTTCACTTCGGCCACAGTTGTCTCATAGGTCGCCGTATTTAGTGCAATTTTCTTGTGACGGTCTTGAACATAACTTACATTTCACCAAATCATCTTTACTTGATTACTGTTCTAATCTTTAAGGCAAACACACATCGATCTTCATTTCAGTCTTCTTCTACTTCACTCTCGTCATTAATGACTTTATCTTCACTTTTGGGTTTTTTATGAGCGTTCCTAAACACCTTGGCCATTTCTCTTTGTCTTTTTCTGTTCTCCTTTAATTTTAAAACAACAGACTTTTTTTCATTAGATAAGGTTAAAATACTTTTTATATTTTCTTCAGAAGTTTTGAAAAACTAGCATTTACATTTTGTGCTGTAATTTTCGTTTTCAGAACAGTTATTGGTGATATATTGTGAAGATGTTTTGTAGGCGTTCGTCCTCAGTTACTGGAGTGAGTGTCCTATAGATTTCTTGATTAAGCTGATGTGGAAGACTGTCTTCTACAATTGCAACTGGACCATTTTAAGGAAAGCTTTTGTCGTAGGTTTGGATGCAGTTCTGTCACATACTTCTCGATGGGTACCCAACAGTGGTTCATCCATACCGTTAGGTTCCTGGCCACTTGATGTTAGATAACAGTGGTCAGGTATCGCGGAGATATCATATGGGATAATTCTACAGCACTGGAATCAACGTTTTGCTTTTGAACTATTGTTGGTTTCGACCATGCTCTGGCCAATAGCTGTCCAAATTGAAGCCTTGTTATTTGTCTACGGGGGTAGTTTCATATGAATATTTTGCAAGCACTCTTGTAGTTGCTTATCAATGATTTGAAAAAACTGCGATCCAGAAGTTTAAGGTAGTGGGACGTATGATTCGGAAGAGTCAGCAAAATATTGTCATTAGACTCTGCAAACTCAAGCGTCTCAACAGAATTACAATGGGACGAATAACCATCTACAATAATAAATATTTCCTTACCAAATATTCCCTGTTTTAAGTTTAATTTACTACTGCTTTCAACACATTTAAAATACTTAACGAACTATTGTTTTACCTAATGAAAACGTCAATAATATATTCTATATAAAATGAACGTGGACACAAATAAATTGGTTTTATTTTAAGTCCTTTGGCTCCGATTGAGTAATTTTAAAGTGGAATAGTAAATACTTAGTATTTCTCCAAAAATTATTTTCGAATTTACTTTTCAAGACCAAAGTTTATGTAGATTAAAATTACAGAGAAAAGAAATCTTATATTGCTTTTAGATATTCTTTAAGAAACTTTACTGTTGATCAGATAAAATCCAACACTATTCGTATGAGAAACCGGGTTTCACCCTACAACAGGTTCTTGGTAACTAGCCTTCCATTCTTTAGTCCAGTAGACTCTTTCGATGTGGAAATACGTTTTTCCTTGGTAACGTAAATGACCGGGCAACCAATATTGAGTCGACTCCGAAAGTTTTAGGATGTATATTTTTAGGTTTATCAGGGAATATAACAAGTTTATAATGGTAATGGCTTTAAATGCAACATAAAACCTCACACATTTAGTTTTATTATATTAGGAAATATTCACAACATTTCTAGACGCAGCAAAATGTAACTATCTATTCCTTAGTAATATGTTCAACACTAAGACGATTATTTGCTTGGAGTTATTGTGAAAATTTTTAACAGAAATAAGAATATTTTGTGAGCCTTGTTTGAATACATACGTAAGCTTTACAAGGATGTAGTTTGTTTCTAATCCCATATTGCGTGTAGTGATTCCTTGATATTCCAAGATGTCGATCTTCATTTCATAAATTGATATTTATGATTAAAAGCCTTTTATACGATTTAAAAAATAACTTTTAAACTGCCCAGTACGGCTAGTTGTAGAAACTGGAGCATTACTATTCTATTACCTCTTTTCCACATTTCCAGTTGTTTATTGGTAATTAAAGCAATTTTTCCTTTGATGCTTCATATCCTGATGATACCGACAGACCTCCACCGTAACACTAAATATTGTCATTTAACAATCAGAAATTACTCTTGTAATAGCTAATGTAATTCCGGAAGAGTTGGTCTCCCGGCGGAGATGGACCACTATAGATATTCCCAAAACCAGCCACTAGAGCTCACCACTGGCAACGTGCCGCTGTCATGACCAGTAGTAAATTAAACTTAAAACTGGGGTTAAAGAAACTATTGCAGAGAAGAGATTCTCTTAGCCAAGAGATGACATTTAGTCCCAAGGAGAGGCTTAAAGATACCATCAATATGTAAACACACAGATAAACTATATTAAACGATTTAATATGTGCAAATGCGGCAATGCTTATAGTAATGAAACTTCAGCTTCAACTATTGACCGTTAGGACCCGATTTAAAAGTCTTTGCCATAGATCGTGAGACCCGATCATAAAATGTCTCTCCATCACGAAAATTAAAATTTTATGGTACGGAATATATGAAAAAGATTGGGAACTTGATGCAACCGAGATCGTCTTTGTAAATGTATTAAAATATAAAAAAATGATGGTCAAGTGTTATCATTACAAAAAAAGAAATATGAGAGAACGAGACATTGGTTGTCTCACTATGCACCTGATTGTTAAGTAGGAAGGAGATACATCTAACAGTAGAACTTAATTAGGATACCTTTCCGCAGTACTTGATGATATATCTAAAAACATCTGTTCCCAACCTGTTTGAGTCATGTCAACAGGGTTTGTGAAGAAGGTTACATAGAGCAGGAAGAAGCTCGAAAGCGGCTGTACTAGCACAGATAGGAAACCAGAGAATTTACGATGGGAAAATTGTCTAAGTAACCAATCGCTATACTGTAAGCAGCAGTAGATTTTTATAACGCCATTCTTCGAAAGTTTCTACATTGGGACGCCAACAAATATTTATTATTAAGGAAAATAGTAAATATGTTTTCTAATAAACTCTTCTCTCTCCGGGGTTTTAAAAAGTAAATTACATAAATAAAATAAAGTATTTAATATTTCCCATTTAGAAAACCAATTCAACTCTAAACGTGTGTATATTGCAATTACAGTATTATAATCACCAAAGTACCCGATATTACAATAAAAGTTATTAAATATAAATAATATCTGATTAACAAAACTAAATAGTTTAAACTCATATTTATATGTTTTGATTTGGGTTTAATCACATAGATTAGGCAAATATAAGCCTATGCTATTTAATTATGATCTATTTTTATGTTAATTTTCTTGCTAATTATTTGGATTTTGCCTTTAAATAAATTTTAGACAGACAGCCTGACAACCATTTAATTTATAATAAATTTTATTTACATTATATTGTTATTTATTCCATTAAATTTTATAATGTGTAAAGGCTTAGTTATACATTGTTACAATAACGTTATTTTAAAATATTCAGAATGCTTAAGGTTTTTTTAATTATTTTAGACATATTTTAAAAACTAATGTTTATCAGAGAACAATTGAAAAATTTTAAATTTCTATATTTATATATACATGCAACATACAACATTTTAATGTCCATTTTCATAAAAACTCGGTATTATTAAATTATCTCAAATTTTGAGAATTTAAAAAGAAACTATTTTTGTTAGAATGGGTGCATCATACATTTTTGCATGTCCTAACCAATGAAACAAATCCTTTTATTAGTTCACAATCTTCTTACATATACCTTCTACAAATTTTTAATCGTTATTAGAATACATTTTTATTCATTCAATCACGTTCAAATACATTTTCTTTTCCTGTATTGGATGACAATGGTTGTTAACACAGTTTTTAAAAATATTTATGTAAAAATTAAATTATAAAAATTTGGGTAGTCTAGGTAGGATACAAACTGAGTATGTTCTGTTCAAAGTCTAGCGCTTTTAGCATTTATTGACAGAAATTGACTTTAAAAAACAAATTATATTAGGTCTACTTGTTAAAAACATTATCTCTTCAAAATACGTTTATCTCACACACCGAAACTGTATTGCATTTGAATAAATAGTAAATTTTTACTCTCCATAGTCACTTAGCAACCATGATAGCAGTATTGCTAGGTATTTGGGACTCCTTAAAGCTAGTTACTGACTCTTAAAATTGTTGTACAAATGAACTGTAGAAGTGAACTGATTGTTCTTAATTTTAGTAGTTACGCTAGTGGGCTCTATGTGTATTGCCGTTCTTATATGTTGTTTTTACTTGTTACATAGTGTAACGCCAGTAATGATATATTCGATATTGAAACGAGTTGGCATAACAAAAATATTTCTCGTTGAGTTATTGTAAGATTTATTATTCTTAGCAGAGATTACGTTAAATATGTTTAAATAATACTCATTTGATACTTACAGAAGCTTTACATTTTCTATTTTTACCCAAGTTACAAAATATTTCTCTTCCTTATTTATAAATAAACCATTCCTTATGGGGACCTAAAGCTATGTGGAGCAAAGCTGCTTGTAATTATATTTTTGCTTCTAGTATTAGAAGTGACACTATTTGAAAGCCCGTATCATTTAAAAAAATTTTAATTTTAATAAGTACGTAAAAATTCATTAATAAACATCAAAGTTTTATACAGATCCCATTATTTTTATTAACTTATAAAATAAAGCTGAAGTTTTGAGAAAATTGCCATAAAAAACGTGTTTGAAAGATTTCAAACAGAAGTTTCAATTTCATTTGTTGTACTCGATTAAATCAATTTTATCACCTGTGTCTCTTCACAATTACTTTATAGTTCTACGCCAAGATGCAGATAAGTTACAATAAAATCTTAACTTAAAACATAAAATAGAGACCTTATTTGAGAAAAAAGAAAGAATTCTTTCGTAGTATCCCAACAGAGTAACAGTAGGTTTATTTGAGTTTATATAGCGGGTCTCGTGTAAATAACAAAAGTTTGTTTATTAAAGAAAGTAATAAATTGATCTAAGAGAAATCTGTAGATAGGAGAACTTTCTCCATCTGAGATTTGAATTAGCTTCACTGGGTGGAGTGGGCTCTAAATATCTGACAAATAATGGCTGAGGTAATTTCAAAAAATAATTTTATCAACAAAGAGACTCGTTTAGGATTCCACATTAGTTAAACTTCTTTCACTTAACATGTTTGGTAAAATGTGTTCTCTAAGACAGTGTGCAAAGTTGCATGACAGGCGTAAACTTGTCAAGTAAATAATAAACTTTAGAAACTGTCGGACGTCAGTGATCGTCAAATACCCTTCTGTCAGGCCAGATGTGGTTTCACGTCTTCGCTTGAAACTCGTTGTGAAATTACTTGTGATTGATGATGTGTCAAAATCGAACTGATGGTGTAAACGTTTAGTGTACGTGTTCACTATATTATCAGTGGCATCAGGGTCTCGAAGCAAGTTGTCCAGCAGCACTAGAACACGAAACCGACATACAAAGACAATAGTGCTTCCCTCCAACGCATGTTAGTTAATATAATAAAAACGTATACCAAAAACACTATTTACGGAGTATTGTTGCAAATTTATGGGTAAATATGATACAAAGATTTCAAAAAACAATAATTAAACCCTAAACTTCGCAAAAACTACAGCGTGAGTTTTAGGAAGCTACAACTTACCTCAAATGAATAAAAAAAGTTTAGAAAGTATTTAGATCTTTAGATGGGTTTGGAGATAATCGTTACTCCGAATTATTTAAAGTTCATCAGATATTCCTAAAATAAATTAAAACATGAATATTGGAATGAATTTACGATTATGAGCTTACAATTTAATACAACCATTGACCTAATATATATAATCGATTAGCTAATACTCAAATAAATTATAATAATATCCTAAAACTACAAGTACAAAAATAGTATTGAGAACTGCAAGTTGTTTGGATAAATACATTAATATTGTTGAAAACAGTCTATTTATCCATTAAATAAATATATTATTTAAAAATGGTAAATATTTGATTTATTAAAAGAATATTTAGTTTTTATAAGAATAAGGTTTTTTTTCTAAACCAATATTTTAATTCCGAGGTTAATATAATTATAATTAACTTAATGGCTTTGGAGCTCATTAGATTATGTGCAATAGTTTCAAGTAAAAATAGCTTTCTGTAGTTATTTTCAAAATTAGTATAAAGTTTGAATCATATGTTGCTTTAAAAATATTTTTCTAAATAGGTATGAAATCCGACATTTTCTGTAGTAATCAACAGTTGTTTCTGTAAAGGAAAAAAATATTTTTAACACTATATAAATTATATTGTTGTGTAACATAAATAATTTTCTATGTCATAATAACTATGCGGATTAACATTTACGTTTTAAATGCGGACAACACACGTGGAAAAACATATTCCGCATATTAAATTGATTTTGATAATTATGTTTATTTCTTCTGCCCGAATTCTTTTACTTTAAATAATTTAATTCAGTTTTATATTTCTTTTGTATATTTTTTGTTTCGTTTTCATTCAATTTATTTCCTGTTATCCTCATTGTATTTTGAAATTCTTTGCAATAAGCACTTACACAGATCTACAATTTCGTGGCTCTATTTTAATTTAATCTCGTTTCACTCAGAAGTAGAACATCTATAATTACCTCGTATTTTTCACCAAAATATGCCAAATACGTTCAAGTGAGTTATCAAGACTTCCTTGACCAACAATGATTCTGTATTATTTATTCCCAATCTATATATATGTACACAATAAATTGAAAATATTTCAAAAACAAGAATACTTTTAATGAATATATTTATTCTTCATTGAAGGAATAAATATATTCATTAAAAGTGTTCTTGTTTTTGAAATATGTTTAATTTATTAAGTATATTACAAGAAAACATATCACCATATTTAATATAATATTTAATATTTTATACATATATATATATATATATATATATATATATATATATATAAATTTCTTCATTTTATTATGTATGAATCCCACCTAAATTTGTGACACATGAACCTATTCACATTCTCCTTGATTTAATTAATCCGTAATATCAGTGTTTCCACTTACATTTCACTATTAGGCTCGATGGGATGACAAACATTTTTTTGGGGACTATACTTGAGTAACATTTTATAGCTTGTCATTGTACTGACGGGATACTTTCAAGTAAGCAAACAATTTCGGAATGTATTATATAGAATTGTATTAGTTTTACTAAGCTCGACATTTACATTTTAATGCATTGCTTATTGATCTGGGAGAGAGTTCCTTGACGTATCTGAGCCTTATTTTATTACTTTATTCATAAAAGCATCTTTAGCTTTTATAGTTCAGATCGTGTTTCTCTGGTCTTATTTTCTAAAATAACTCTACATCCAGCCAATCATTTGTCACTTCGACCGATTACTTTCACAGCGTTCCTGGGTAGAGTTTCATTTGTGAACAGTGAATTACAGTTATGTAATTATTGAATATGTCTTAGATTACCAAAATCAAGTAAACTTAAAAGCAATAAAGGCGATTAAAAACACTATATGAGTGTATTTCTTTATATTTATGCTTAATTGTTTACCTGTGTCAGCTTCTCAATCTGTATCTACCTTGTTGTATCTCTTTTTAATATTGTAAAACACTTAAGTTTCTAATTTTTGCCATTTTATTACATTGCTTCCCTACAAACTGTAAATAGCTAAAAATATTTCGTGTAACTGTTTTGATTATGGAATGTATGTAAACGAAAACTTTTTAATAAGGCGACATTGAAGTTGTGGTAAAGTAAGTTTCAAATATGTGAAATTGAGAGTTCTGAAAACAAACCCAGACAAAAAAAGTAACATTTTGCCTAGCAACTTAATACTATAAATAGTGAAAGTAAGTGTAATAAAAAAATCACAACGTCATTGGCTTTTGGGTATTTTATTGTTAGAAAACGTTTTTTTTGCATATATTTAGGTTTATATATATATATATATATATATATATACCTATATATACCTTATACCTATATATACCTTATATATATATATATATATAAATATACACGTATAAAATACACGTATTTTATTGGCGAAATAAATATATTCGTATATATATATAAATATATATAAATTTATAGCTTTGAATAAATATATTCGTTAAAAATATTCTTGTTTTTGAAATATTTTTAAATTTATTAACTATATTACAAGAAAACCTATCATCATATTTAATATATATATATATATATATATATATATATATATATATATATATATATATATATATATCGTAATATGTATTCTTGTGTATTAATAAAGAACTAAGTCAAAATACAAATACAAGAAATATAATTCTTTTATTTGTATTTTGACTTAGTTCTTTATATATATATATATATATATATATATATATATATATACATAGTTTGATATATTATTTAACAATAATTTCTACGTTTAGTAAATATTATACAAAATAAAATGTTTAATTTGCTCAAGTATCTCTTTGCTCAACTTTGCTTTACTATTCAAGAGTCTCAGTTAATGCTCGACAATGAGAACACGTAATTAGTCCTTGAGAGTATACTCGCATAAATAAAAAGTAAGATTCTTGTTTAAGTACAATATTGTGTAAATAATAAATTTAATATTTGTATGTGTATTTATTCGCAAGTATGAAGCTGCACCTGGAGATCTGACGGTCTTATTGACGGACTGTATTGCCAGAATAATACAGGACTTCAAACTAATTATTAGAGACATTTATAATAAAATACAAACCTGTAACTATTTATGCTAAAACTTGAAAATGTAGCACCTTGAGCGGTTCGCAGCATCTTATTTACTTGTTTAACAATAAATATGTGAACCCTACACAATAATATACAGAAATATATTGATTTTAAAATACAAGCCGTTCTGAAATCCATTAACCCTCCAATAAAAGCCTGGTTAAAATATAACAACAACAATTTTCACTTCAGTAACAAATCCTAATACAATGAGAGAAATGGATCTTTAAACCTTTCACCATTGGATCTGAGCAAGATTAATGATGTTAGAGGCGTTGTAGTGTTCTGGCGTTCTTTGTTGCCAAATCAATCTGGCTACAAGTGGCCTCGTGCCTATCTGTGGGTATAGTCTTTTGCCTTTGTGTGATGCTTATATGATTCAATATAAATGGGGACGCACACCACAGACGCGGAAATGTGTTTGGAGGCTACGGTAATAAGGCGAGAAAGATGTGGTAGAGGAAAACACCGCTAGCTAAACTATGCTATCCCAGAACATTTTATTGCTGAAACTGACGCTAATCAAAAACAAAAAAAAAACAACAAAAATCCAATTTAACAGTTCTCTTAAACAAAAATTATTCCTGGCAATAGGGGACAAAAAGTTGTACTTGAATGCATAATGAATCCCTGCTTTAAGACCCTAAGCATGTACATGCATTGTTTTTCGCCTTCCAGGAATCAAAACTAAACGACTTTAAACACGTGTTTCTTATTAGCCTACTTGTTACAGATTACTTGATGTTAAAACAAAAATATTTGCGGAGGTTAAATCTGTCTTTAGGCTGAATCTAGAAGTGTAAAGGTTATTACTGGGAGGAAATAATGATTAAAATTTGCTATTATTTTACTAATAAAGAGTTTAAACTACAAATTCATATTTTACCATTAGTGTTAGCAACTACAAATTAAAAAACGTTTTGAAAAAATAAGCAAAAAAATCTTCTTCAGTTTATAATCAGCTCCTACATTAGAGGATGTGTAAAATTATTGCATAAAATAAATGCTATACAGTATACTTGAAATTTCGAGTCTCAATTTTTCGAGCTTCCGTTAAATTCGAGCATATTTTTATTTGAGTCAATTTTATTTATGTGTGGTTTCAATGATGCAAACTTTCAGTTGCCTTTTTAAAACAAGGTAATAATGAATTTTATGGGGGCTTTAATTAGAGGCAAAGGGAGTAGTTTCTTGTGTTTGTGTGTTTTTTCTTCTTACCTGAAAAAGCCAAGAAATCAGACTTGAAAATGCAACATTTACAAAATTAGTAATGTGAAATACCAGGAGATTACGAAAAACGAGATTTTTATTAACATAAGTATACCAAAATTGTGATTGCAAATTTTAAAATGACAAAACTAGGACCTATTTGGCAAGTCGCCAGGTATTAGGCCTATATTTTATCGCCAGGTATTAGGCCTATATTTTAAACACTTGAGAAAAGAAACGGTGAACAGTCTGCATAATGTACTCTGGGGTAACCAACGCAGTTTGAAATTCATCTTATATTAACTTCTAAAGCATCCAGCATTATCTTTATTGGAGACAGGATATCTTTCTTTTCTTTCAACTGAATAAAAAGATGCCAGAAAAAAATCGGTTTTGCGTAAACATTTAAAAATTGAAGCAAGGTTTTTTCTTATTTTGAGTAGCATTATTAGAAGGGCTTTCATGGCATTCTTACTTTACAGGCAGCGAGTTTCATTTTTAAAATCCATGAGAATAGTTATCTTAGCAGATTCCTCATTAGAAAAGTGAAATGACACTTTGAGAGCATAACCTCTTTCATTTTACAAACTTTGCCAAACTTTCTACAACTACAAACATTTTATGGCCATCATACACTATTCTAAAGAATCCCAATTACTATTATTATCCAATAGTAGTAATTCCTTTAAAAATTAGTATGGAATATTACACCAGGTTTTTTAATATCATTTTATTAAAATAATAATTAAGATAGTAATTTATTCTTTACCATGTTTGAAAATCAATCAATATTTTTCATCCCCGTTTTCAATACATTTTTCTACAGAAATTCGTGTCAGATTCTACTGAAACATTCGTATCATTCGTACCCTTCAAGCTAAACCCCCACCCACCCCTTGCCAGCAATAACATGTTCAACTACAAAAACGTTAAATGCAGACACGAGACTGAGGCAAACAATATAAATAATAAGGCTTTCAAACAAGTTACAGAAACTAAATAGCACTTAACCAAAGGAGATGGAACTGTGGTTTCAACGGATATTGGAATCTTGACACCAAGAACTGTAGAAATTTATTACCAGAACTTGTGTAAATTTATTGGAAATATTAATAGTATTACATTGTATTATAGAAAGTATTTATTTGCGAATCCAACGACAACATAGTAGCTCACTGTATTAGACAACCATTTTTATACAACCAGTGTATTACAGCCACTGTAACATACAACCACTGTATTATAGCCCCACGACTTTTTGTTGTTTTAGGCCTATAATAATAATTATATTTTAATCACGTACAATATGTAACGTATTTATTTAAATCGGCTGTATTTATGCAGCCTGGCCAAAAAATTGAATTTTTTCATTGAGTATTTTATTTCACTACCAAAGATAAACGTTACACCACATAAACTTCACAAAGCCAATGTGATTTACCCTTTAAGAGCTATGTTCACCAATTGAATTCCAACAACCTTCGATATTATTTGGTATACAAGAATTAATAGCGACGAACTATATTTTATAAAAAAAAACAAAAAAGCATCTTTGTAGTGGAGATTTCATAATCATAAAGCCAATTATTCGAAAAAAATGTTCTCCCATTTAAAACAACAACAGTCACGGCACCTGTGATTAAAAAGTGATGATATGTGGCATAATATTTACTAATCCTTCAAAACAAAATCCCTAATGTTCCAAAATACAAATTACTCATGTTTTATTTATCTTGAAAAAATTATTTTGAGTTGCTGGGGCAGGATTAAAATAACAACTCTCAACTCTAGTCCTTTTATCGACTTTTAATATTATTATGAATGACTTTTTTAAAACTTTCACACGGCTTAGAAGTGGCTGGGTATATACTAGCATCACCCGGAGCATACATTATTCAAGGAAGATAAAATGATATTATCCAAGATAATACCTTCCACTGGTATTCGCTGCTCAGCTCAGTTAACCAAGGAGATTATAGGACAATACCTCATTTTTAGCTTAATTTCTGAAGTGTCACATATAAACAAAACATCTTTACTGTCTGAGGGATGTTTATCGCTTCAGCAGCATAGATAAGGATAGATATTTATAGCCAATAAGTTATTTTATCAGATGTTCTAGACATGATAGATAGACCCGTCGTTAGATTTTATGTCAAGTGGACTGTCTTGCTCGGTTTAGTTGGACTCCATATAGGTCAGTAGGTCATGTTTGTTGTGTGACGTAGGTGTCAATATAGAAAATCTGCGTGTATCCGAGCTCGATATGAGTGTAAAGCTGTAGAGGTGTTATTGATTTGGAAAAAACTTGCTTTAAACTCTATCATATTTAAACTAAAGTTCTATTTTTAAAAACTACTCGGTGTAAATGTATGTAAATACTTTTTTATAGTTAGTATATTTTTGTATGTATCAATAGTGAAAAATAGTAGTGGGAAGCTATATTCAAACAGTAGGTCATTGTTCATTTGTTTTACTAATTATGATTACACATATTATTTTGTTAATAAGAAATAAACTAGATAATTTATAACATTTTTAAAAAATTACACCCGTATAAAATGTATATATTTAGTCATAAGTAGTTCAGAGTAGTAGAGAAATACAGTTCTATTGACACGATGAATTATTTCCTACGTACTAGTACGCTTGGATCGCGAATAATTCAATTAGCAAGGGGTTGGAAATTAACTATCCTGCTTTTAGCTCTATCTACGCTCCATCCCTTGACATTCAGGTTACCAATTGGTATTGGCCATTAGACCTCTCGGCAACAGAATTCATCTTTTGTTGTCCACTTATATTGTTGTCATGTATTATATAAGGTGAATTATCACAAAATCAATTCTTATTTTAACACTGCAGTTCTTAATAATTCAATAAAACAAAATTTCAAATCGCTTAGATTCAATAACCTAATCGCTTTAACTCTCGTACCGTTAATATTCCTTGCATAAATAAACAACATTGGGTAATATATTCCTTCACTTATATTTATGTAAAACATACTCCAGGTCTATTCTCCCTACTGTATTTATAAATTCTCGTTATTTATGCACCATGAACAAGACAAGACGTCTTCATTCGTTACAATACCCGAAACATACTCTACGTTAGCTGTAACTTGAAGTCATCGTTAAATCGTTCCGTCAGTGGCTGACGGTTCACATACATCAGTCAGAGCTATACATTCGCAGGTAATATACTGTTTTACCCTCAAGAATGTAATAATCATTAAAAGAAAGTTTTAGTTTTGATTTTGACCTGTTTCTAGTTAACATTAAATAATAATAATGTTACACAAATTGAATATAAAACTTGCTCATAAATAAGTAAGACTGTAAGCAATCAAAACTATTTCTGGTCCAAGAGAGTAAAAAGTCTCTAAATAAACTCGATTATTTTCTGTAAATAATTTATTTGCAAATAATCAATGAGAGGTACAGATATACTAATAGATTTAATGTTGCATGCGAGAAGGAAAGAAAAAGTGTAGCCTACTAACATTAAGGAATAAAGTAAAATACCCACCTTGAGAACATATATATATAAACATGTATTCAGGGTAACTTTCTTGTAGGCAGTAAAAGCTAGAAATATTGTTGCATTTCAAAGGTTTTTATAAAAACAAGTTTCGTTTATTTAGCTAATTTTAGTGAACTTAGGTTTCGAATATAGTTAATTCGTCAGAATGGTATGACACTAGTCAAGACTGATGGTCAGTAAATAAATTAGCTACAATCAAATAGTTACAGGCCACCTTTTTTTCTTGTCAAGAAGACTACATAGCATTGGTAACTATATTTACAATACTATCGACATGGTAGAAATGTTAAAGGTTACTTACAAATAGAAGTTCTTCTACATGCTCCCCTTCTCAGACATTTTGTTGTTAACCTTTCAAACAAGACTATTTTCCAATATAAAAGCATTTGATTCTTCTATAGCTGAGTTAGTAGATTAGTCCCAAATCTAGGTAACATTACGTTCTATATTTTTATCGTGTAGTGAGATGGATACATCCATAACTCGCTGCGTAATTCAATTTTATCACTTATCTTCCAAATATGAAGACAATTTAAAATTGTAGACATTTTAATTAAAAATTACCTGCTTTTAATTGTTTAGGGGGACTTCGTAAGGAAAACAACTGATGAAAGGTTGTAGTAGATTTCCTCCATGCGCCCACAAGTAAGACTGCGCGAGGGTTAAATCCATGAATTCTGTCGCTTTTTGGGGCGTGCCCTATTCCATAGGCTATAATTATGTCTTAACATAACTAACTAGTTTTCATCTTGATCCTTAGGTCCCTATTAGGCTTTAATTATATTATTATTATTCTATCACTATAATAAAGCCACGTAGCTTTACTACTGTTGCTTACTATTTATAAATATAGGTAATCTCTGCATTAGAGTCTTTTCGTGTAAGCAATATTTATATTAGTAAAATTAAATTGTTAATTTATTTGGTATAAGTATTATTCTCGTGTAATCAGCCTTGTGTTTAGCGGAAGCTTCAACTACTTTGTTTTCATAATAATTAGTTTTGCTTCTGATATATATATATATTCTTGTGTATTAATAAAGAACTAAGTCAAGGTCAAAGTATAAATACAAGAATTATAATTTAATTCATAATTGTAAATTCAATTATAATTTTTGTATTTGTATTTTGACTTAGTTCTGTATATATATATATATTAAAACAACCTAGGTTATTCAAATACAAGAATATTTATTAATTTATATCCAAATGATTATTGTAATTGTCATTCCTGATGATGTTGGTACTGTTTACCAACGAAAAGCTTTCGATATAAATTAATAAATATTCTTGTATTTGATTAATCTATGTTGTTTTACATATTAAACAAGAAAACGTATTATATATATATATATATATATATATATACATATGTGTGTGTGTGTGTGTGTGTGTGTGTATGTATGCTGATACGTATACCTTTACGGATGGACAAATATGGTGAATAGTTCTGAATAGTATGATGTACTGGAGGACATCCGTTCATCCTGAAGTGCACAAAATCGCTGTTCCGACGTTTCGCTAGAATCTCATCTAGCATTGACGTGGTGAACCCAACAACAGTTGAAGAGCGAGTCTCTCTCTCTCCCTCTCACTCTCTCTCTCTCTCTCTCTCTCTCTCTCTCTATATATATATATATATATATATATATATATATATAGAGAGAGAGAGAGAGAGAGAGAGAGAGAGAGAGAGAGGGAGGGAGAGAGAGAGTTAGATTACTACACGACGAAGCGGTTAACTGCTGCGTCGACCTACTAATATGGAACAACTTATCGCTTGAGGGGTTCGTCTTAGCAATAGTGACCAGTGCGGAAACAACAGACAAAAAACATTGTAATACCTGACGTGCTTAAGTTTTATACCAGGTAACACACCAGTTCATGCTACTACAACAACACTCTGCCTTTCAATTTTCTATCCGAAAATCCTTATCATGAACTAAAAGTTAATCAATCTAATATTAAAACATAATTTACAGTTTCCAACATTCATAAACAATACTTTTATCTTAATTAAAAACTGTAAATTATGCTTTAATATTATATTGATGAACGTTTAGCTCTTGATAAGGATTTTCGGGTACAAATTCAAAACGTTGTTTGTATTGTAGTAGTATGAATCTGTCTGTAATCTATCATTATAATATTAAACACATTAAATAGATACTAACAAACATTAAATAAATTTTAATATATTTGTTTCAAATAATTTAAATTTAAAACTTCTTTTCAGTTGAATACAAAACAAATTATATTTTATAACGGAATCTTCTTCCTGAACGAAGCCAAAAATATGTATTATCTCCCAATAAACTGAAAAAGATGGTTTATACAAAATACCCACTAGGCTAAGTATCTAGAGGATAAATAATCCTCATTACAGTAGCGATTTATATAATAATTTAGGGTTAAATATCATACTTAACTACTAGATACGTTGTATAGAAGTGTACAAACACGAACATTTTAAAACAAATGCTTTATAAATATAATGGTAAACTTAATAGAGCTAGGATTTTTCTGACTGAGGGTAAGAAATAACAAAAACTTTTTTTCAGTCACAGAAATGCAGTCTTTTACTTAGAATAATTATGAAATGTGATACAGAAGATTTATTCTCTTGATAAAACCAAAATTCGAACTTGAAAAGCCAAACCCCCAATAATACGAGTTTATACAATTGAACCAAAAAATATATGCATTCCTGACAATCAGAATTGTCAAAGTTACAATGTCACAAGTGTCTAATGTAGGAAAAAAACGCTAGTATTCAATAATTTATTATTAGTACTCCAATTTACAAAGCTATTTATAACTAATTATCAAAACCAATAAGGCAGTAAAAATTTTTTTTTTTAAATTAACTTCAAGTGCAGTGTAACAGATTAAATATGTTACTTGTTATTAAAACGTTTTACAAATATTCTACAAACAAAAGGTTATTTTTGTGTGTGAAAACATGGGATTTTTTCAAACACAGAGCTATAAGCAAAAACCTCTTGATTAAGAGATTTACTTGTTAAAGTTGTTATTTCAGATTAAGGCTTTCCTGTTATTAAATCTTCTTCAAAACATGATCTTTTTTTAACAATCTTTTAATTGGTAATAGGTGTTTGTAAGAGAAGCAAACTAAAAAATTACTGTGGAATAGGCCACGGTTGATATTTTTATGTGCTATCAAATTGACTCGGTAGTATGTTCCCATGAATTTGTGAAGTTGCTTTGAGTTAAAATTTTACCTGTAGGGGAAGTTTGTGTAATATCAGCATTGAGGGGCCTGTCATGGGAGCGGACTTTATAGGCTTTGGAAATTTATTATCGGAAATAAAGTTTCGCCCCGGATTAGTATTAATGCACAAACTTTCACATTAGGCCATATAACAAAGTTAACGGACCTTTTGTTCCATTGAGGTACCCCTAGTAGAGCCTCCGTTTAGTGAAACCTTCTACAATGCAAAACCATTTATTTAGAGATCAAACGTATTATGTCGAAATAGGGTTTCATATACACTAATAAATGTTTATTTCCTTTTCAATAATAAATTATGTATATTAAATTGGTAATTTGGTATTTAATTGTATCATTTGTATAATGCCACAATTAATAAAACTATTGGTTTGCAATTGAAATATATAGCCTATATAAAATAAAATGTTGACAATATATTGTTTTGTTTAAAATATACAATGTTAGCGACAATGTATCGGAGTACTTGGATAACGTAAAAGATTAGAGTATATGATAAGTCTAATACTGAAAATAAAATTTTCCTAATGCATTTTCAAGGATATACGCCACGGTGTAGCTCAAACTACAATCTTTATGCATAGACCATTCTGCTTTATCATGACATATTGGTTCACAGAATAAAACTACCAGAGTACTGGTATTATGACTAAGTCTTGGAAGGGTAGGCCTATGTATGCCTTATATTGAGATAAACAGCGCAACGAATCTGGTTAGCCCACGACCTGTAGAACAGTGTCAAAACACTATAGCAGTTAGTTACATCTTAAAAATTACAATCTCCCTCCACAGATCTTACCATGTAGGTCCAGCGAGAAACTCACCTTTCAAATCATTCATAAATCTCACCATGTTTGAGTATATTATTCGCGTCTAAAAGCGTTCATGATTTTAACAATATTAGGCAATCCACTTGATCAATACCAGCATTAGAACTTCTCCACACAAGCTACAACTGCTGCACTGGTACACAAAAGTACCATATGTTTCTTGATACGACATGTATGTATGGTATATGTCCATATCATTGTGTGATACTCAATCTTCTTTCACAAACAAGAACCATTTCTTATTAGAATATCACAGAAAATTACCAATGGGCAGACGTCATCTTCTGAGCCTCATGCAGACGTGAGAAGTAGAAAAGAACAAATTGTATTAAAAACTGTGATAAAATATCAAATTGAGTCATAGTGAAGCCTGGTATGTTGTTATAACTTTGAAACGATAATATGTTATTTAATTTAACAAAATATTTTCATGAGGATCACTCAATATTTTTAACGTTTATTGTTGTTACTTACTATTAAAAATAATATGTAAATACTTTTCCAATTAAAATAAAACGATATTGCGTTCAACAGTTTATTTTACTATATATGTTATGATTCTTACCGTACAATTAATTGGATATATAGGTAGACAAGGAATTAGTTTCCTAAATATATAACGGTTCATATTTCAAGTATTTAAGATCACCAAAATAATTGTCCGTTTTTTTATAATTAAGTGCTTCCAATCTCCTAAAAGTACTTTCATTGTGAACAGTATCTCCCACTAAACTTGAAATCAACTTCTGTTTTAAGAAATTAAAACACAATATTGTATACGAAAAATGACTACACAAAATTACTAATAAAAGCTATCCCTCAAAACAATTAAAAATGCCAAGCTAAGTGCGTTAGATGGACGTATATATTAAACAAATAATTTTAACATTCGACATGGAAAAATAGGGATGAAAAATGTTCGCTCTATATTAAATTAGTTTCTAGTAGAGACCAATTGTTTGAGTTCCAAGTGTGTCAATCAAGCGTTGGCTTTAAGCCATTTTAATAGTTATAATTTCATACTTGAACAAATGTAATAGTTAAAAACTTAATTTAAATATTGGCTATAAAAACGTATAGAAATATAATGTATATATACAATGTTATAATGTAAACTAATAAACCTTCATGACTTCTTGATTTGCGAACAAAAACAAGCTTTTAAAAGGCTTTCCTAATTGTCCTGAACTGAAATATAATTTATAAATTGCTAATAAAATATGAATGAAGGCCTAACGCTAAAAGTAAATTATTGTTTTTCAACACAATATAATATGAAATAGTTTCACCAATAACTTAATGAAGCAAACCATACAAACAATAATTAGGTCGACCAAGCAGCAGAGAAGATCAATATTATCTAGAGTATGAAAACTGCCAGTTTAAAAATATATATTGTTTCCCTTTTTGAACCAGTATTAAAAGACAAGTAGGTTACTAAATAATAGTTAATCATGTATAAAGTACAACAAATATAAATAGTTAATATTAGGTATAAAATAAAATATTTATATATTTTAATATTAGGTTAAAAGTGACAGATTTATTATAGATCCACAAATGACAGTTTATAGATCCACAAAAAAATGAATGATAACCTGTTACAAATACGAGTAGCAGAATCTTGTAGAAAGTTAAAGTATACGGTTTATATGCTTACTAATTGATACTATTTGTTAGGAGTATATTGTGGTTGAATTTATTAATAAATTCACAAAAACCTCTAAACAACATACTTTCTTTATTTAGCCTTTAACCCGTTATTGTAAAATAAAGAAAATTTGTTGTTTTTGTGTATTTATTATTTCCTAATTGTTGCATCAACTTCATCAACAAAATGAATTTTGAGCGAAACAATTACATTTGTCTTAGTTTTAAATTTGGAAACGTATGAAACTAAAGTAACCTTGATCAGTTCCTGCCCAAAAGTTCAGCGAGGCGTTCTATTTATGTTTATGATTTGGACGTAGCTGTGGTTTGTAAAGTAAGGAAAATATACAACTCTATGCACAAGATGATTAAATATCATTAACAGACGCTCAACAAAAGAAACTTCTTCTTATATAATATAAATAAATACAAAAAAAACTAGAAAAATCAATCGGACGGTTATAGTAATCTCCATTTTACCAGTGAGATAAAGAGTAGCGTGTTTAGAACTAGACTAGTCCAGACGGAAGGGTTGTTTCACCCCAATACTCCCAGTAAGCTCAAGGCAGAAATTATAAAACATGATTATTTGCTCAGAGATACAACCCAAGAGAATCACATCAAACATTACAATCTTTAAAGAAAAAATAATAAAATTTGAAAATATCAGACTGTTGCATGAAATGGTATAAATGTAAGACCTAGCATTTCAATCTGACGAATGAAATAGGACTATATGTGATATAAAAATGGAGTTAAGCTTTGCTACAATTGAAATTACAACCGAATATATCTAATGGAAAACATTTACTCAATAATACATTAAGATAATGAAGAAATATGCCCTAATATTAATAAAGCCTTCCAAGCACTAATAATTAAAATTTAAGAAGAAATAAAATAACAAATGAAAAATCACGTTATAATTTAGCTCTAACATTTAAACAAATTTAAATACGGCTACTAAAAAACACAAACTCTGATGCAACTGTGAGTGTAATGCTAGAGCCATTTCCAACTATAGATAATGGAGCTGTCGCAGTACTCTATGGTGCAGTGAACGAATCGTGTCGATAATAAAGTGATTTTTCAACGGATTGGAAAATCGGGAAGACAATACAAATCAAATCCCTATATCTTAAAGTACCTAGGAGCCCCTAAGCATAATATTAGCACTATACACTACTGTAGCGTATTATTCATTACTACAAAAAAATATAATTTGAAAATCGGGAAGGCAATAAAAATCAAATCCCTATATCTTTAAGTACCTAGGAGCCCCCCTAAGCATAATATTAGCACTATACACTACTGTAGCGTATTATTCAATACTACAAAAAAATATAATGTAAAGAAAATATCCGATATATTATTCAATATTATAAAATTATTAAAACAATTTAAACATTTGTATGGTTTTCAAGTTCTGTTTTGTTTTGTGTAAATTAGAAAACCCTTTTATTTTAACGCAAAATAGTAACCAACCGTTAACTATTTATTGGTGGTTATACGGTACGGGAAGCACATTACTATCGCACACAATGGAAAATGATTGAGGTAATATTTCAAGAAGGAAAGATTTATAATAATATGTCTACAAATACATATATCTGTGACATAATTACATTTAAATATAAAATCCGTTTAACAGTGCAAACAGTTTAGTAAATGAAATGGACTTAGATTTGAATACTTGATTACTATGTAGGAGTAAGGCTATAATAATATGTACGAATAAATTTGAACAACAATTAAAGTTTTAGGTTAACAATACAATTAAAAAATTTAGTAGCCGAATATTTTATGTGGCGTTTCAAGCATAGTTATTATTATATAACAGTAAAACTCAAATAAAGTTACAAATTATCATTCATCATGTATGCATTCCTTTTATCAAAATATCTATTGCTGACGTCCTTACAAACAAAAAAAAACACAGTATAATGAACAATAGTTTTATTAGTTTCAAATAATTAGGGCCTGATACAATGATAAGTTATTATTTTTTTTTTTTAGTTACAACAAGAATTATAATATATATACAGTATTGAAAAAACGACAAACAAAATTGGATGATCTTATTTTCAGGATTACAATTTAATTATAGTAATAATTCTATGTTATTCATACTACTATTACGCTAACAATATATAAATACAATGATGTTATTCATATTTATATACATACTTTTCGCTGCGTATATTCGATTTGAGTAGAAGGTTTTCTTTTATTTCAGAATAACTTCACAACTTTTGCCTTTTCATATCTACCCACATTGCTGTCTTTGTCAACATTATGTGTGTCCACATTCCCCAGGAGAGTTTGTTCTATACAATGTATTTCCTTGATGTACAACCCTTGTTCAGTTACATTAGTGTCATGTCCTATTACATGTCCCAGTAAGTAAACACGTTATGTTGCCTTCCCTTAAAGTGACTGCAATATATCTCTTTTTATTGGGGAAAGATATTTATGAGTTTAGTAACTGTTATACACTTTTAAATAAATATTTATAATTCAACTACTTATTATTATTTGATGTTGAATAATTTATTTGTGTATATGATATTACATTATATTATTTAGTATATGTAAATTAGGTTTAAATTATTTCAAAGAAGAAAAGAATCAATACTTTTTTACTAATAACAATATTGTTTCCTTTTTATAAATAAACTAGTGCTCCGCAAAAGTTTAAAGCTGTAATTCTTTGTATAAACATCATATTGCATATACATACTAATATAAGGAGTAATTATTGTTAATAGAATCATTGAAATTAAAAAAAACTAGTTAACTTTAAAAATACATGTATCAAGTTTGTAGACAAAAATATTTTCATAAATATATAAATACATTTTCAATTTTTCTAACAAACCACTTCGTAAAAGACGAGTTATTGTTAGAAGTGACGTACTGAAAGTCAACTGCTCTTTAGGGTTTTGTTTAGTATTAATAGGAGACATATTGCTCTTCCCATGTATAACAACTGCAATTACTTGACGCAAAAGTCAAGTTCAAGTGTAATAAAAGTCAATGTCTATTATATTACACTTATTTAAAATCTTATTTTTCTGTATCTTTCCAAATCGCCAGGAAATTTACTAAAATAACAAAGTGTCTTTTCTTATGACACATTTATAAGGAGAGACACTTTCTCCGTTTCTCGACCTCTCGCTGCTAAAAGCGCTTTAAATAATATATTATGTTCATTCACTAAATTCGTTTAGGAGAAACATAAGGATATCAAGGATTTTCTAGCGAGTCACTTAGAAATAAATCAATGGGCTGCTTATGAGGGAGCTGGATATTCTCATATTGGTCATGTAATTAAGTTTTGGTAGAGTTGTAAGTATGAGCCCCGAGAGTTCGCAAGTGTAACTTGTTCTTTATATCAATATCTTTGTGCCAAAACATTTATTCATCCCTAGTTCAAAGTCATTGTAATTTGTGTGCGTGAGTGCATGATTAAAACAATTTTGTGTTAATGTTTTAGACAATACTAGAGCTAGGTGATCTATATTTAACTAGGTAAAACTTAAAATTTGTTAAACAATTTAGACTTAAAAATATTTACTAAACACATTATTTATATCTTATATACAATATATGTATATATATATATATATATATATATATATATATATATATATATAAATTTTAATAAAGAATTAAAACTACGTTCATTGTATCATGAAGTTGTTCACACAGGCAATATATTAAAACACTTTTTGCAGTTATTATTTGATCTCTCAGAATACCTTTAAGAAATGTACATTTGGTGAAGAACGGAGGATTACTCAACAGTTTGGATTTTTACTTTATTTTAATATATTATAATATTAACTATGATATTTATAACTATTAATATATTTACTCATAGTAATTTGTTTGCCCATACTGTATTTTGTCACTGTTAATTGTATTAATTATTGTTATTATGTTTGTCAATACTAATGTTATTTCTAACAAACAATTACGAGTCATTTTCATTATATTTGACACTATTAATTGAGTTTGCCACTAACTTCTTGTTTACCGCCTTCTAGTATTCCCTCTTGTAGCTTGTATTATATTTTTCTGAAAACCTAGAATAATATTTGTTTAATAATATTATACACGGATTATTACAAAAAAAAGTATACAAACCTAAGATCACACATTAATAAAAGTAAGGTAATGTACATTTTTGTTTTCTAATTTAGTAAGACATGAACTTACCTCTTACTTTCACGCCACTCTCTCCGAGAACTGGATGAGGACGATTAGGTAGGTGATTAGTGTTGCAAAAGACTGTAACAAAAGGATGAACGTTAACTAAATAGCATGTGTTTGTAACGCTTAATACAATTCCCACTCACATGTGAGAGCTCTGATGTGCCAGTGTTTCAATAATTACAACTGTTAAGAAAACACTGTCGTTTAAATCGATATAATTATCTAGATGTACATTAGTATTTTACTATATTTTTATTGACAGTTAACAATATCTATTTTATTTCATCCTTTTTATCGCATTATTATTTTAATCGCATCCTTTTCCCATAAATCAATAAAATGAAAATAACTATACGATTGGTTTTGCTTTTTTGCCAAGAAAGTGAAATGCTTCTTGCAGTCAACTTTTTTACAGGTTTTGCGAAACTCAACCAATCCCTAGTGACGTTCGATAAATGTCGATATTTATATAATAAATTATTCAGCTTCCTACCAAATACATATTTCAAATAAATAATTAGGACGCTATTTGTACAGTTATTTCTTGTTTATATATTCGATATGAATTCCATTCACAATAAACCTAATATTATCACACAATATTATTCTCAAAATCAATAATTTGTAATAGCCCTAGAAGATTTTGAATGGGTATATAGTCAAGGACTTACAGTGTTAGGCAAATGCAAAGTTAGTAAAACAAACGGCGCTTATTTCATTTTCAAAAAGCAAAATATCATTTTCGTCTGTAAATGGTTATTCATAAAAAAAATCGACTCATAAATATGGTCAGAGTAACATATATATACCGTAAAGTGTAAAATGGAGGAACTTTTAGCTATCCCGTACAGATAATCGTGAGATATTTTTAAACTTATTGAATTTCTATAGCAATAATAATCTAAGTTACTAGCGATAAATTATAGTATACAGAAGAATTGGAAACTTCTATTGCAAATCCCATTGTTAAAATGTTAATTATTAGGATTCTCAAGTTACATAAACTTTTGAAAAACGGAGCAAATTTAAGTCGGTTATGAGACATAAAACAAACATTAATATATATTTTATTACTATTGGTATTTTTTCTGTTTAGGTTACTAAGTAAAACGGAAATTATCTACATCAGGCTTTATACGTTATATTCAATAATGACACTGAGTCAAACTTCGAACCTGATAACAATGCAAACGTAGGGACATGCTATAGCCTTAAAATATTAGAAAATTTGTCAAACATATGACTTCACAAAAAAGAATACAGTTTTAAGAGTAAGAAAAGACAAAGGAAATGTTTACTTATATGGGAAATGATATTAAATTAGAGGGGGAAAGAGAGTTAATAAGTGGGCATTAAATCAAAGAAGACAGAGTTTAATGAGGTTTTCTAGACATGCGTTAGTTTCTCTTTTATGGACAAAAAAAATAATAATATGGGAGTTTAATTTATAAAAATAGTTATTATAATAATTAAATATAATTGTTATATGTTTTAGAATTATTTTTATAATATATTTACTATATAAGTACAATCATTTATATTATTACTAATATATTAGCTATACTATAACATAGGTGTATATATATACATATATATTAGAAAAACTGCTCCAAATACACTTGTTAGTAACCAGTGGTAAATGTTGCATGTTGAACATAATACATTCATAATTAGTTAGTGAAGGGCGTATGCCCAGATCCCTTACACTACCACTTACTGTTATGAGGGCTTGGGAACTGAAGTCGAAGCAAGTGATGGCCACAGACTGATGCTCTAGTTCAAGAGACAGCAAAGACAGCTGGATAAAACATAATAAGATATTAGTTTAAAGCACATTTATGCCAAAAATAAAATATTAATACATGAACTTACTCTTATATTTAACAAAATCAATAATAAATTAACTATTAATTTGTTTAACTACTAACAGTCATAGACTAATACGTTCGAATTGGCCTTTATTTAGTTAAAAAACACTGCCCACCGTTTATAATATAATATAAAAATATATTACGTTCAATAACCAATCGTTTTCTAAAATATATATATCTGAAAAGATTCGCCCACACGTTCTAAAATAAAGAACTTTTGTAATTTCATGGTGCGAGGCCATTAGTTCTGTCAATGTGCTGAAGAAATTGCATTGACATTAAAAGTTATATAAATATCTGATTCTTATCTTATTGATCTCTATTTCTTTTACTGACTTTGTGTGGTATTTTTGTTCAATCGATATAAACGTTTGTTAAACTTAATAGTTAGCAATATTCTATCTAATAGATTTTTTTATAGTTTATATACAATTTTCAATAGGAAATTTACAGAGGATTATTTCTTAACATAGAGAACTTAGTTTTAAATTTGCTACAACGTTACGTTTTGCTTATTAAATGATAATATAAAAACATGATTTACTCGAACAAATTATAAAGAAAACAAAATTAATTAATTATATATTAATACCTGCCGTTCAACAAATGGCGATGACTGAGATGTGCGCAATCTGTCTATTTCAGATCTGATGCCTTCAACCTGAAAACACAGGATATATAATTATTTCAAGAAAACCTATCTGTGGTACCGGTAGGAGTATATTTTTCTTACATTACATTGATCCTACGGTTCTACGTTTAGATAGGTAGATAGGTAGTATTAGCTACTGGTTAGTAGAGATAGATAGATAGATAGATAGGTAGGTGGTATTTTCTACTGGTTAGTAAAGATAGATAGATTGGTCGTAATTTCTACCGGTTAGTAGAGTTAAATATGTGGTATTCTCTACTGGTTAGTAGAGATAGATAGATAGGTCGTATTCTCTACTGGTTCGTAAAGATAGATAGATAGGTCGTATTTCCTACTGGTTAGTAGAGATAGATAGGTAGAGAGGTAGTATTATCTGCTGGTTAATAGAGATAGATAGATAGATAGATAGGTGATATTTTCTACTGGTTAGTAGAGATAGGTAAATAGGTAGTATTATCTACTGGTTAGTAGAGATAAATATGTGGTATTCACTACTGGTAAGTAGAGATAGACAGGTAGTATTCTCTACTGGTTAGTAGAGATATATAGGTAGTATTATCTACTGGTTAATAGAGATAGATAGATATGTGGTATTTTCTACTGGTTAGTAGAAGTAGAGAGATAGATAGGAAGTATTCTCTACTGGATAGTAGAGATAGATAGATAAATAGGTCGTATTCTCTACTGGTTAGTTGAGATCGATAGGTACTATTTTCTACTGCTTAGTAGAGATAGATAGGTAGATACGTAGTATTATCTACTAGCTAATAGATATAGTTAGATAGGTGGTATTTTCTAATGATTAGTAGAAATAGATATATAGGTTGTATTCTCTACTGGTTAGTAAAGATAGATAGATAGGTCGCAATTTCTACTGGTTAGTAGAGATAGATAGATAGGTAGAATTCTCTACTGATTAATAGAGCTAGATAGGTACTATTCTTTACTTGTTAGTAGAGATAGATATGTAGGAAGGTAGTATTACCTACTGCTTAGTAGAGATAGATAGATAAAGAGATAGGTGTTATTTTCTACTGTTTAATAGACATATATAGATAGTCGTATTCTCTACTGGTTAGTAAAGATAGATAGGTGGTATTATCTACTGGTTAGTAGAGATATATAGATAGGTCGTATTTTCTACTGGTTAGTAAAGATAGATAGATAGGTCATATTTTCTACTGGTTAGTAGAGATAAATATGTGGTGTTCTCTACTGATTAGTAGATATAGATAGGTACTATTCTCTACTGGTTAGTAGAGACAGATAGGTTGTATTATGCTCTACTGGTTATTAGGAGTAGAGAGATAGATAGGAAGTATCCTCTACTGGTTAGTAGAGATAGATTGGTGGATAGGTAGTATTATCTAATGGTTAATAGAAGTAGAGATATTGGTAGTATACTCTACTGGCTAGTAGAGATAGATAGGTAGTATTCGCTAATGGTTAGTAGAGATTGATAGGTAGTATTCTCTACTGGTTAGTAAAGATAGACAGATGGTTAGTATTCTCTACTTTTTGTAGAGATAGATAAGTCGATAGTTAGTATTCTCTACTGGATAGTAGTTATAGATAGGTAGTATTGTCTACTGGTTAGTAGAGGTACGGCCATAGATAGGTAATATTCTCTAATGTTTTGTGGAGATAGATAGATAGATAGGTAGGTAGTATTTTCTACTGGTTAGTAGAGATAGATAGGTAGATAAGTAGTAATCTCTACTTGTTAGTAGAGATAGGTAAATAGATAGTAAATAGATTTTTGTGGTTTTTATTCAAAACATTTTTATATTCAAGAATTCTTATTTAGATAGAATATGAAAAAATACAATTTTATTTGAATACATGAAAAACTTATTTTACTAGGGAGCCTGCTTCAGCTTCTTTCCGTCGTCGCCTTCGCCATGCCCGTTGCTTGTTCCGCCACCGGCATTTAGCCCTGGTCTCCTTTTCCACATCGTCTGACATATTTTCCTCATACATTTAGATGTGGCTGATGGCTAAATCTTTGTACTTGATCATCAGTCCCGGAGCAAGAATGAGCTCAGTAATTCCCTTAAAAGATGTTGTAAGCTCGTCGTCCGGGATCAGCTCAGTGCAGGTGTCTTCAGCTATCTAACTATCTCATCTGTAATATAATTACCACTCCCAAATATTACAGATGCCTATGCATACACAATTGTGACTTGTGACTGAAATAAAACCTGATCAAGAACGATATTTACAATTATAATACACGAAAACTTGAACTGCCTGTATTGTTGCAAAATGATACTCATAAAATAGTGGTACCTTAATTTGGTCAGACGACTAAATAATCTGTCCACAAAATGAATTGTTTTTGTGATGAATAATTATTTGTTGAGTTATCTTGAGCTTTGCAAAAAATTGAATCGTATTTCAATAAAGATTCATCATCACCTTTCCAACAACAATTTGCCAGAAACATTAATACATCATAGATTGTTAATTTCGATACATCGGACTAATTGTATTTAGAACTTTCATCAAAAACTTAAAAATATTGACACGTCTGGTGAAAAATACTCTGTTGTTAAACCAAAATAATAAACTACAGAATGTTTTCTAAGTAATACTTAGTAGGATATTGGTACAAACATAGGCCTATATTGAGTGATAATGTTTTAAGTATTTTTTTACGAATTTAAAATGTTACAATATGAGTAGCATCTAACCTTATTATCTTAAGCAATTTATACCTAAGTACCTCGCAAGTAATGTCTGAAAATAGTATTATTCAGGAACCCTTTTTATATCTAATGATGAATTTTGAGAAAACATAATTTTTAAATAAATGTAACACTGCTCTCCCTATAATGTTACTCCCTGGTTCTTGATTTCTAACCCCTTACCATCTGTTTCATAATATCACTGCCACTTGATCTACCAAGAACCCGCTGGTTTAGGAAATTACACTTGCAAGAGAGAAGGCTATCTTAAAGGGAGGAAGGTAGGCTCAATTCACTTTCTTCATGAGAAAAGTATTTATTTAGTGAAATCAATAATGGGGAAGATGTTACAGACTGCTTGGTGGCTTGGCGGATGTGACGGACGAAGCAGCTTGGCGACAGTTCGTAACTCTTCAATTCTCTTCGTCACTCAGCCTCGGTATCCCTCCCTCTCTTTCTCTCCCCCCTCTCCCTCCTCATAGTAATATCTTACCTATATGAGTTTTTGTTCACTTGTTTGAACACATTTTCTAATGTGCTTTTACTTATTTAAATGTATACAATTTTTTTTCTATATTAACAGTAGAAATAAAATATACTTGTGATTCTAGTAAAAAAGAAGCTAATTAAATTTGTAAACTTATCAAGTGCGCATTTATATGTGTAGATGAGTTCATATTTATTTAGTGCGCGTTTCAATCTATTTATATTATATTCCGTAATCAACTGATATCGGATCAGCTGTTAAACATAGTATATTAATATATTACTATATTCCATTTTTTCTATGCAAGAATTCATATTTAATATTTTTATATTGGCTCATAGCTTTATATTTAAAAAAAAAAACGTATTCCATTCAACTACTGTATGCGTCACCATCGCGGGTAAAATGTTATGCAGTTTTGTTTATATGTAACCTACCCGTAATAATGATTTAAGGTGTTATAATGGAAGACGAGCTGATTCAACAGCGATTACCTTACAAGAAAAAGTTAAAGGATTACGTTTAAACACACTATCTTCATTGCAAGGACTGATTTTATCAATTCGATCACATTATTAGCAACATATCTTTATAAACTTAAAGTCTAAGAAAAGATGCTTCTGCTTACAACATACTAGTTGACCACCAGTTTACTATTATCTGAAACATGGCTTCCTGATGATGAACAAACTGACTCACCTAACTTCGATTGCATAACTAAATTGAAAGCCAAAATTGTTATCCAACAATCAAGATGCAGTTAACACCGAAATTGGTAAGAGGGTTGTATAAGCACTGATTTCTGCACATGTTATAGCACATGGTAAGGTTGTGGCGCTGGTATGAGACCTACCATGTAAGTACTCTGGTAGGTTTGCACATGGTAAGACCTTATCGGTACGTGGCTCATATGGTAATCGATAATATCTAAAAAGAAGATATCTAATAAAAATCACCAAATGCCAAAATACCACAAACAAACTCGACAACGACAAAAGTACAAATCTACTAAAACTCCAAGGTATTTCAAAAAAGGCATAGCTATATTCTAAATCTTTAAAGATGTACCGAATAACTAGTAACGCTACAATGTCGTCCAAACACTAAACGAATTCGTATGATCTAGTAAGAAGAACTGTGTTTCTACACAGTTACATTAATCAGGTCGTATGTTAAAACAATAATATTTAAATAATGATAACTAAATAATGATAATTGTACCATAGTTAAATAACAATGGTAACATTCATATATTATCAATATTGTGTTTCACAGTAAATAGGGTAACTTTTTTTACTGCAAAAAATTCAATTATATAAGCTGAACTATCAAAGAGGTAAACAGGAAAAATAGAGGTAGCTGAAACCTGATATCATAAATATCAAATGATGCTATGACTAGTTGTATCAAGTTATCGTTGGTGGATTCCATCATTCACGATAAGTAGAGAGATAAAATGGTGCATATACGTACAAGAATCTGTTGCAGTGAAGTCCTCAAGAAACCCGGAAGGAATGAATAAATTGAGCAGACGTTCCACGCCCTGAAATCCAAATTTGGGTTTTCCATATCGTATCTAAACGAAGCAGTTTATAGGTATCAATTAAAGGGACAACAGATTTTGGATAGAATAAGGAGTTAAATCTAAAATCTTTCTTGATTGCAGATGGCCTTAACTTTACTACATTACATTATACTACTAAACACATTATGACTGTCATATTGCACTGAAACAAAATGGGGCTTTTGCTAACAAAATATGGATACACTAAAACATTTTTTAGTTTTCTCTAATTATTATAAATGCTACTGCATAATATACTGGAAATATATCGACGGTTATATAGTCTTAGTTAGAGGGTAGAAAGTGTTTCCCTATGCCTATTACTAAGTTATCCTTATGTCCTGATACTAATCTATGTCTGTCTATCTGTACTGAAGCGTCTTTTATGTTTAGGGCCAGAGAAGTTGTATGTTGGAAACTGTCTGAACGTAAAACTAGTAAAAATAGTGTTAAAAGCTAATATAAAAGACATTATTCAAGGAAAACTCTTACCTCAGCATTGACTCTTTTTGAACAGTAGCACAGAATGGAAATTTCCACAGACAACATTCCAAAATTAACAATTTTCCAAATAAAGTTTCCATTTATGTTTCCCCCTTTTACGCATTTTATCCAAATATTAAAAGATGATTTTATAACTCTTGGAAACCAAAGTGCGTAGTAATAGCGACACAAAAGTGCGAAGTACTTGTTGACGATGCAGTGAAGTTCTTTACTTAGCCGAAAAGCTTGAATAGAATCAAACAGAATGTGAACACTACCCAGACATTGAGAGCTTCTGGGAAGTACTGAAAATGCTTTCTTTACTCTGCCATATCTTGTCTGAAGGGAAAAGTTCATCAAGATCCACTGGAGGAACAATGTGTTCTGGATACAGCTAATAATTAAACGAACAATCTTGCTTGTTAATAGAGGGCCAGTCAGTTTCGTAGAATTATGTAAAATGACCACAC
Organism: Prosapia bicincta; assembly: GCA_036971475.1. Classification (NCBI taxonomy): domain Eukaryota; kingdom Metazoa; phylum Arthropoda; class Insecta; order Hemiptera; family Cercopidae; genus Prosapia; species Prosapia bicincta. Next base: position 98,323,870 of record JBAIZL010000004.1, on the reverse strand, counting down.
AAGATATTGGTATCATAACGCAAAGAGCCACAATCTGAACCTTTGACACACGAGCTCGGACTATATTTAATATATTGTCAAGTTTCTCCTGATGTTCAGCATACTTTGTTGCAAAATGTTCTTTAAAAGTCTGATAGTAGAAAATTACATAGGGGGTTATTGAGGTGTTAGCAAAGAAGGACACCAGGTCCAAAACACCTGAAAGTGAGAAATTGTGAGTTTAAACTATATATACCGCAATTTCAAAATCTGCTTTGATTTGTAAAGTAAAGATTACAACCCAAAATAACCAATGTTTTACAGTGATTTGGTTTTCCTTTGACCACAGAGATTGCAACAAAAGAACAGGCAACATATATCTTTGTGCCTCAACATAAAAACTTTCATACCACATTGCGCCTAACATTGGTCACTAAAACTCTCTTTGTTGTACAAATGCAGAAGGTTTACTTCAGAATGCTTGACTTGAGCGATTTCGTCACTGCGTTAATTATTCAGTTATTGTCCAACATAATTGATGACATAGGTTTGCAAATGGAATTAATTTATTGATTTTCTTTGCGGAACTCAATTTATAATATTGAATGCATAATAAGTTTGTATGATATTTTGTGCACATGGATCTTCAAACCCTTCAAGTGGAGAAACTGGTGCAGGATATTTTTCAAAATTATTTCAGGGCTCGGTAGCTGTGGGCCTCTGCTGTAGCAATTTTGATGGTGAGGTTGTGGCCATAGGATAAGCAGCATCATGCGTCATGCGACTTTTGCCGCGGCAGGTTGTATTCCTGATTGATTCACAATCAGCGATTTTGGCAGTTTCCTCTAACACACCAACTGACTGCACCTACACAGTGTCGTGCAGAGAAAAAATGCAACTATGCCAAGAGGCAGGCTTCAGAATTGCGCTCCAGTGGATTCCCAGCCACGTTGGCACAACAGGGAACGAAAAAGCTGACAACCTCGCCAAGAGTGGGTGCCGTCTACCATAGCCACAAATCAAAATATCACTGGGCTCTGCTTACACCAGGATCCACGCAGCAGCTAAGACGTACATGAAAACATCACAAAAAAACCTGGCTGTTGGAAAGAGATGGCAAGAACTTGTTGGCAAGAGATGGCACCAACCCCATACCAAAAAACCTGCCTCGACCTATCAGTGTTGCGCTGTTCCGTCTAACCACGGGACACGATTACCTTCAGGCGCACCTTCATCGCATTGGACTGGCGGACACGGATCGGTGCCTCTTGTGCCAAACAGGAAAGATGGATGGAGACCACCTTCCTGCCTGCCCACAGATCGAAGCATACAATAGCGACCCAAAAACCAGACTCCCCAAGCTCTACTGGTATGCACGATGCCAAATGGTCGAGATACCAAGGGCAGGCGTTGGATAAAGTAAAGTAAAATAAAGTATGATGTTTTGTAAGGCTTTCAAGTAAATATGTTTTTCTGCTTCAATGAGTTTTATTACATTATGTGTGTAATCACTTATGTTAACTATCAGAGTAACAAAAATTTCAATTTCGTAAAACACATTATAAATTTATTATACAATATGCAGAAAGTTGTCAAATGAAAATATTCTGTTTACATATTCACCGTAATTATACGCCTATTAAAGTGGATTGTTATTATTGTGTATTTAAAATAATAATAATTATATAGTTATATAGTATTTGTATATTTTAAATAATAAGTGATTTTTGTTAAAATATAAGAAAAAAAATATGTATATTATATTTAAATATACAAGATGGTGCACATAAAAGTAGGCCGAGATTGTATAATGTTTAGGTCGCGTCGCGAAATTAATTCGCCTATTTTTCCGTTACCCGGTACAACCTGGAAATGTGAAGGTCACATTAGTGTAGAAAACACAACGAATGTAGACTGGTAACTTGGCACAGTCCCGAAGTATTCAGAGTAACAGAGAGTTTTTATTTTAGTGTTCTATCTCTGAAGCGGTTCAATTAATAAAACTGTTTCGTGAGAAATATCCAGATACAAAAGTGGGGTGTTATGGGCAGAAATGTTAATAAATCGAGGCATAAACCTAATTTATCCCGAACTCCTGAAGTTGATGCTAATATCGCAGCTCGTATGAAACACACTTGTCCATACAATGGCCACTACATGACATGAGAGTCGGTGTTTGGCATGCCGTTTCAGTGGAACGAATGTTGGGCCAATTTTCTTCAAAGAAAGAGTTAATGCTGATGTCTACATCCCGGTTATTGACCAATTTGTCAATTAATTCGCACCATAAAGATCTCGATTACGAACGTCATACGCTCCATCACCGCTCTTGAACTCCAGTCTGTATTTCCCAATATGCTACCCCGCGCTACCTTATGTGTACAAGCTGATGGTGATCACTTTCAACGCATGTAATAACATAACTGTAATAGTATATTGAATAGATCATATTGAGTATTTATAAATTGTTACAATAATCCAAAACATATACAGATTTTATTTACATTGTTTCGCATTTTATTTACAGGGCTACTTTTATGTGCGCCAACCTGTATTACAATGCTACATATTAGAATATCTCTCATTCTGTACTGTCACAAAATTTATTTTCTATTTCGTTTTTATCGACAAAATATATATCTCATATAATAATTGTATGAAATATAATTTATTTCAAGGTAATATCAAAATTGACTTTTTTAAACATTTTCCCCATGCTTCCCTAGAGTCAATGGGTGACATAAATGTTTTACCGTGTTTTAGGTAATTTTTAAGTTATTCGAAATTAACCCTTTCATATTTAGTAGTGCTACCAAGCATTTCTCCAACAATTTCATATTTACAAGAACTATTGTTATAACTTATATGGAGTTCTTAATAAAAATATAAATAGTAACAATATGTTGGCAATGTTTCTAAATCATGGATAAAAAAACCAATCACAAACAATAATATGCCGTTGAGCCTAAACAATATATATATATATATACAGAATTGAAAAGAATTGTATCACGGAAGACAGACATTAATTTATAAAAAAAAAATTGCTGGCATTCTTATAAAAGAAAAGAGGTGTATAAAAATAGGCACTCCAATCAGAAATAAAGTTATTTAAATAAGATCTCCGTACCAAGTAATAAATATAAAATTTTTTAAAACACAGGAATATGTATATCTGCTTTACAAGATATGTCCTTGTCAGCCTTGAGACAGAGATACAACACCGCAGTCCCTGATGTACGTGACGGGAACAAATAAAATGCCTGAAGTCCATCCACTCACTTTAAAAATCTTTTCATAATGAACAGGTATACTATAAATAAGAAGTTACTTATATAATAAACGAATAGGTATAGTTATGTTGTGATTTAAATGTTTTAAATATTATTCAAGGCTTGTCAATTTTAATTAACGCCTATAATTCATTATATTTATAATTTTCTATTAAATATTATATTTATCACCAACATTTACTTTTATACGGTATTTATTGTTCTTAACCTTTATCACCAACATTTACTTTTATACGGTGTTTATTGTTCTTAACCTTTATCACCAACATTTACTTTTATACGGTATTTATTGTTCTTAACCTTTATCACCAACAATACACTTCACTGGCTGATTCCAAGTGTCTCTACATCCAATGGTACACATATAGTATAACAATGGTTTCAATACGATAGTCTCTCTATATCTATAGTTAGAATAATTAGCAGTATTAAATTTAAATACAATTACTACAAAAAACAATTTCTGATGCATCTGTGAGTGTAATGCTAGAGCTATTTCTACTTATTTATAATGGAGCTGTCGCAGTATAGATGTAACATTTAAAGAAATTCAAATACAGCCATTAAAAAACAAATTCTCTTGCATCTATGAGTGTAATGCTAGAGCTATTTACAACTAATGATAATGGAGCTGTCACAGTACTCTATATACGGTGCAGTGAACGAATGGTACCTAGGAGCCCCACCAACCCCCTATGCTTAACATTAGCACTATACAATACTGTAGCGTATAATTTATTATTACAAAAATACAATTTAAAGAGAATATCCGATTTATAAATCGACATTATAAAATTATTAAAACATTCTAAACATTTGTACTGTTTTCAAGTTTTGTTTTGTGTAAATTAGAAAACCCTTTTATTTTAACGCAAAATAGTAACCAACCGTTAACTATTTATTGATGGTAATATGGTACGGGAAGCACATTACTGTCTCACACAATTGAAAATTATTGAGTTAATATTTCATGAAGGAAAGATTTATATTAATATGTCTACAAGTATACGTATATCTGTTACATAATTACATTTAAATATAACATCCGTTTAATACTGCAAACCGTTTAGTAAATGAAATAGACTTAGATTTAAATACCGGATTACTAAGTAGGAATAAGGATATAATAAAATGTACGAGTAAATAAGGACAACAATTAAAGTTTTATGTTTTGAAAATAATTGAAAAAATTATTTGCCGTATATTTTATGTGGCTTTTCGAGCATAATTATTATTATATAACAGTAAAAAGAAAAAAAAGTTACAAATTATCATTCACCATGTATGCATTCCTTTTATCTCAAAATATCTTGTGATATCTGGAGCGTAGTTATTAATATATAACAGTAAAAAGGAAAAAAGTTACAAATTATCATTCACCATGTATGCATTCCTTTTATCACAAAATATCATGTGATATCTGAGCGTAGTTATTAATATATAACAGTAAAAAGGAAAAAAAGTTACAAATTATCATTCACCATGTATGCGTTCCTTTTATCACAAAATATCTTGTGATATCTGAGCGTAGTTATTAATATATAACAGTAAAAAGGAAAAAAAGTTACAAATTATCATTCACCATGTATGCATTCCTTTTATCACAAAATTTCTTGTGATATCTGAGCGTAGTTATTAATATATAACAGTAAAAAGGAAAAAAAGTTACAAATTATCATTCACCATGTATGCATTCCTTTTATCACAAAATATCTTGTGATATCTGAGCGTAGTTATTAATATATAACAGTAAAAAGGAAAAAAAGTTACAAATTATCATTCACCATGTATGCATTCCTTTTATCACAAAATTTCTTGTGATATCTGAGCGTAGTTATTAATATATAACAGTAAAAAGGAAAAAAAGTTACAAATTATCATTCACCATGTATGCATTCCTTTTATCACAAAATATCTTGTGATATCTGAGCGTAGTTATTAATATATAACAGTAAAAAGGAAAAAAAGTTACAAATTATCATTCACCATGTATGCATTCCTTTTATCACAAAATATCTTGTGATATCTGAGCGTAGTTATTAATATATAACAGTAAAAAGGAAAAAAAGTTACAAATTATCATTCACCATGTATGCGTTCCTTTTATCACAAGATATCTATTGCTGTCGTCATTACAAAAAATCAAAAAATAAATACTAAACACTATATTGAACAATTTTTTTATTAGTTTTAAATAATTAGGTAATAATAATATTATTTCATATATTTTGTTTTAGTTACGACAAGAATTATAATGTATATACAGTATTGAAAAAACGACAAACAAAATTTGATGAGCTTACTTTGATGATTACAATTTAATTATAGTAATAATTTTATGTTATTCAAATTACTATTATGCTACTTATACATAAACACAATAATGACATTCATATTTATATAGATATTTTCCAATGTGCATATTCGATTTGAGTAGAAGATTTCCTTTTATTTCTGTATAACTTCCCAATACTTTTACCCTATTATATCAGCCATCATTGTCAAAATAATGTGTATCCACATTCCCCAGGACAGTTTGTTCTATACAGTGTAACTCCCTGATGTACAACCTTGTTCAGTTACATTTGTGTCATCTCATATTAAATGTCCCAGTGAGTAAACACGTTACGTTGACTTCACTTGAAGTGGCTGCAATGTATTTCTTTTTATTCCGGAAAGATATTTATGCATTTAGTAACTATTATCCACATTTAAAATATAATTATTATTCAACTACTTAATGGTATTTGAGTTGAATAATTTATTTGTGCATGGTATAATATATTGTTCAGTATATTTGTATTAAGTTTAACTTATTCCAAAGAAAAAACAATCAATATTTTTATTCTAATATCACTATTTTTCCATTTTATAAGTAAACTAGAGCCCCGAAAAAGTTTAAAGTTGCCATACTGTATATAAACATTATGTTGCATATATATATACTAATATAAGGAGAATTTAGTGTTAATTGAGTCATTGAAATTAGAAAAAAATAGTTAATTTTAAACATAAATGTATAAAATCTGTGTGTAAAAGTCTATGAATATGATATTTTTTAATAATAATTTACCTTTTATTGATTTAAAGGTAAAACAAGAATACCGTTTCACAAATGTTTAAATACATTTTCAAATTTTCTAAGAAACCTAACAGTAAAAGATTACCTATTGTTTGATGTGTCTTAAACTCAACTACTCTTTAGAGTTAAGTTTATTATAATTAGGGGAAATATTCTTCTTCGCACGTATAATAAACCAATACTTGACTCAATAGTCAAGTTAAAGTGTAATAAAAGTCAATATCTATTTTATTACACTTATTTAAAATCTTATTCTTCTGAAACTTTTCAAATCGCCAGGAAATTTACTAAATTTATAAAGTTCTACTTTTCCACTGACACATTTTTAAGGTGAGAGACTTACTCCTTTTCTCGGCCCCTCGCTGCTAAAAGCGCTTTAAATAATATATAATGCTTGTTCACTAAGCTCGCATTCTCTGTTTTAATACTTAACTACGTGTTTGTTTTTAAGGGCAGGTAGCGTTTATATCACTTCAGTTTAGCCTATGACTTCACTCAAGCTACAAGATTAATAATATTTCATTATATATTTTATAATATATTACTGTATCATTTAAAATACATAAAAACCGTAAACGTATTTACTACAAAGTTGTTTTGAATTTTATGTTGCATTTCATCTGCTCAGAAGGTGAAGCTTCACCATTACTTTGTTTCTATCTTGACCCACTCTTTATCAGTAGAGATTTTATTCATATAATAATCTACAATTCTTTATGTTTCAACAAAATAATTTTCGAACATAAAATTATATTCTTTTTAGAAATTTATATAGATTAAACTCCATCCGGCAATGAAATCTTTTCTTTCTTTTCTAGCTAGACAGACTGTTTATGCTAAGGAGATAACGCTAATTCTACGCACATAGCCAGCAGTGGAGTTTTACTTGTGTATCTATGTTTCTAATACGAGGCTTTTGCAAATATTTACTAGGCCTAAAATATTTCATTAAAAAATTATTGTTCTTTAATTGTTTAAAACCTACGTACAGCTCTGGCGAACCGAAGACACACACGCACACACAAGTACACACACACACACACACACACCACTGTAATGCTTGTAATTAAAACCGGATATTTCAACCATAAAATAAAAACGCTCTCCAAATATTTAAAATGATGCTGGTGCTTGATCCAATGTAAGGCTTGATATTGATCAAGGTACAACCATACAGATTAATTTACACGTTCTTTAACTTCCCGCCGATGTAGCAGAAAACCTACAGTTGTAACAAGAGTTTTTGTTTCTTGTATTTTCTCATAGGAAAGGAGAATCCACATTTTTATCAGTTCTTACTCACTTATTTTTACGCTTCCAGTTAAACTGAAACGGGTTAATGACAGCTTCGCATAATTATTATGATTATTTTGAAATTATAGTTTCATTAGACGTTTTCGTAAGAGCACACATTTTGAAATTAGCTCTTGTTGGGTAGTAATTTTGTACCGTATTTTGTTTCTTATTTGTGTGTCTGAAAAAATCAACTTTCCTCCAATTGCCTTGAATATTGCCATTTCTGATTGTACTGCCTGCTTGATATTTGAAAATATAGCTGAGCTACGTAATTAGCTTTATATGCAGAAATCAATCTGCACCTTCGAATATTATGCTTATTAAAAAGAAATCTTCTGCAGTAGTTTTAGATCATATGAGTTTGATAGAAAGAAAAAAAAAGTTTCAAAAGAGAGATACCAGAAACTTTAATAATCCATATAGGAATAACAAAATAAAAGCAACTGTTAATGGCATTGATAAAATATTAAAAATGACTTACGAGAAAAAAGCTCATAAAAAGTTAACTGTTTCAATAAACAAGTATTGTATTTGCAGTGATGTACTTTGTTTTGGTAAAGAACGTATAAGGAATGACCTCTGCAACTGTATCCGTGCAATAGACTCTTTTTATGTGTCAACTTAAACACATCAATTAACCCGTCTGTAATTTTACTCTGACACTAAACAATAATATGAAATTTGTAACTTTTTATATTTTTTCTTTCCCAGGGTACAAAATTTATTTTGTGTCAATGTTTAGCGTCAATTTTAAATCGGAAATCGGTTCTCTTTATCATTGGTCAAAGTTATTGTCTGTTTGTCCTTTTTTTCTCTTTGATTTTCGTTATATAGGTTTATTATTTTCTCATCTTATAGTTTAATGCGGAGAGATTTATAACTTTAATATATTACAACCATTTATGAGAATCAGGCGTTTGTATGAAGGTGGCTTTATACAAAATAAGATTTTGTCTCTCAAAACCTTGCCGTATCCATAAAACTACACTTTAAAAGCCCACTGCTATTTTTTGGTCACTTGATGGAGAACGCCCAAACATTCTCAACATTTGAAAATCTTTTAAAATAATTTAGTTTTAGGATCACATATTTAGTCGATATATATTTTGTTAAGTTGTATTTTATTAAAATCTTTTTACATTACAACAATTGAGACATTAAAAGTTACACAGTAATAAAATGTTTTATGACTATGTATTAAAAAAGTTTTGATAATTTCATAAGTAAGAAATATATAGAGTACAAATTGTATTATATTATAATTGTTAAACATAACAGCGAGTTTAATGATAAGCATACATTACTTTAAGTGTATAATTATATCTCTAGCCTATATGTTTTGCCTTATTCAACAGCGTAAAGCATAAAATACAATAAGCAGGGATTTTAATTATAAATATTTTGTAAAACCTTGAAATTATGAAAATCGAAATTTACTTAACATATTTTAATTTTACTATTCAGAAACACTTGTTTACACAGAACTGAAAATGAATAGTACGGTACAAGGCTCTAAAAGATGATTTATACAAAATTATATAGTCTTAGAGTTTTGTGAAACGTTTTATGCTACTTACAATATAATTTGTTTGAAGTTTATGCTCCAGCCAACAGGAGAAAAATAATATAAATTTACATACGTAAACGTTCACACACATGTAATCTAATAATATTTAACTTATTCGCATTTTAAAACCAAATGATAATAGTGGAAATATAATTTGACATTAATGTGTCCAAAATAGTGTTATTTAAAAACCAAAGTTGAGAAAACGAAATTAGGGTATAGGACAGAAATTTCAAGTTTTAATTTAGTAAAAAGATATTTTTTTCCAAATATAGACTTTAGGCCAAAGAATATGATAATTAATTAGAAAAACAATGCTTTCATTGAAAGTAACAGAAATAGTTTGGATATCTGCAAAATGATTATTGTGTCATCATATAAAGGCTATAAATTTACAAAGCAAGATAAAATGGACTTTTTACAGCTCATATTTGTTCCATTAAAAGTTTTAAACCTCTAGTTGCAGGTTCACAATTCCGACATTGAATAGTTTTCCGTAAAAGAATAACTCTGGACGAAGCATCGCCAAGTCCTAACGGCATCTTCGAAGTGGTTTATAACTCATTTCCCGAAAGAAAAAAGATGCTCTCTCATTTTATCATTTACCATTTCCTAACAATATACGTTTAATTCCTTGAAAAATTGTAGAATCATATATTATTTACTGTGTTATTTTCCGAATATATTTTATAGAAAATTAAACTGACTAGAAACCATATCTCTACTATAAAGTCTATGTTTTGCAACAAGGTTATATGAGGGTGTTTTATGCTGAAATGATATAAACAAACAGAAGTCACGACAAATTTACTTTCTTTTTCTAAAACTTTAAAGGGAAGATTAAGGTAAGGTAATGTGACAGATGTTTTTATGAAATCAGTTTAAAATTATTTATTCTAAATATTAGAGACATTGTTTTACTTTATAACAGGTTATATTTTACTTGACTTCAAATTAAATTCACTAACATTGTTTCTTGTGAAAAAAAAAAATTAATTTTTTTCGAGTGGTTTGTAAATGCTGTGCAACTTGTGTACTATTCGCTATTTTTCTTACATTTAACTATGTAAAAAAAAGAACTACAGTACTCGACATCAAATGGTTCCTATTTTTTGACTATTTAATGCATTCCAGGGACTGTACAAAACTAATGCTTTTATCCGTGACCCGGTTTCAGTTTTTTAATGGCTTACATAGCTTGTTGTCATGGATATTTTATTCGTACACTAAAAACTCAGATATTTACAAACAATGTCCATGAAACAATTTTACTAAAACAATGCCACGTCACTACCAATAAAACAGACAGTAAAGAAAGAAATTTTAGGTTTCAAACAAATTTCTTTCTAAACTGATAAGTTTACTAATAAGAGATAAAAATTGGTCTTTTAGAAAGAAATTGAAAATTTTTCGAAAAACGTTCACAAATAAAATAATAATGTTCTTAATTTTTGAATCATACGTTTTTTGAATTGGATTACAAAATCAAATCAAAGGGTTCCAATCTATTTTAAAGCCAATTGTTTAATATGGGACAGGAATTGGTTTCAATCATTTCAAATTATTATTTCTCTACTAATATTGCAGTATTATCGCTTAGATTAAAATGTGACATAACTGACCATTTGGTCATCAACAACAAACCATAGATGAATCTCAAAGAACAATTATATAACTAAAAATGTTACATATTATTTGATTCCATCCTCAACTTGAACTACTAAGTTAGCACTGCATAGGTTTTAGTAGTGATTATATTTATACAAAATTCACCTTTAATATTATATTAGCTCGAGAAAGTTGGCGAGTTATCGTAAATTGAAATTTATACTTCCCAATACTCATCTTTTTAGATTTATATTTACCTAAACTGTTTTAATATCCATATATATTCAACTGACGTGTAAGTTAATATTTAAAATTTTATTCCGAAATATATATTTATGTGATTTTTTAGTGGATTAGTTATCTTAATACCACGTATCTGCACCAAATATTTTCCTATCTTATTTGAAATGTATAATTGATTACCTCTACGGCATTCATTTTTAGCACCTCATCTCTTTACTACATAATTTAACAACAAATCTCTGTACTGTATATTTGGTTGCCATTACTCAAAATTATATGCTTTACAGCCTTATCTCTGTATTGCACATTTTGGCACCATATCTCTGTACTGAGTATTGGGTTACAGACGTTTCAATTTCCCTTCGGTACTCCTTTGTTTACTCTTTTCATCACTCGTTTTTCTTGTCAAAAGTGAGCCTGTGTCTACAGAGTTGGAACATTGAACCATTTGCTGGTTTTAGTGTTTAGTTTTTAGTTTTGCGCTTATTTAAAATAATATTCGTTTCTTTTGATGGTACTATAATGTGTCTTATACTACATACAGAAAAGTTAATTTATTGTTTATTAACTGTTGGTTCAGAGGATTAGTCAACTTAAGACACTTAGTGATATCCTTTTTTTGTTTGGAAAATAATAATAAGATTAATAATGATCTTGAAATATTGGACTATGGGTTTTACTGATTGTTTATTAGAAATGAAGTCGACGATTATTGGATCTTTGAAGAAAAACTAAACAGCTCTTAAAATCCCTCCATTCTGTGTCTGATAAAACTAAAGATATTAGAAGAAAGAGAGCGAGTGTCCCTTCATATTTTCGAAGAACAATTTTTTTCCATTACTTTCTTTATGGCGTTGGACCTTAGTCATGTTTTTATGCTTATTTGCTACACCCATAATTCCTTATAAATTCAAGATTTCTTTATAAGTCCGAACATTATTGTATCTCCATTTAAACCTAGCCATGATATAGAATGTCTGACAATGGTAAAGGTTTGATTATAAAAACATTAGGAATTCTATTGGAGATCATTCGGTTGTTGTGATTGTTGGGCTATATTTTGTGATGTTTCAATCCAGTTTAAACAAAGGAAGTGTGTTAGGTAATGGCTCAACTGAACACTGATCGCTCAATCCTATTTTTTTTTGGAGTTAAGGGTAAACTTTTCACGTTTAAAAAAGAACGGCACAGATCAACCGGTTAGTATACGTTAGAACACCTAGTTGCTGTATCAATAATCAAACCTGTCGTAGCCAGATGCTCTCCATCATAGATCTATTTACTATACACCCTTTTGTTTATTTAAACGCACAAATGTGTTGTGAATAAATCTTACGTGTTGTCACTTGACGTGTCGTGCTTTTACAACTTTTTTAAATTTTTAGGGGTGTTCAACAAACTGTGCTATTCATTTGTATACCTGATAACGTTTATCACCACCGAGTATAAATATTTTTACCTAAATAAACAATATTAATTTAGGGGAAAACACCAAAAACATCTGTCTATATAATCAACTAGATAAAACCCTAGGATAAATATTGTTTTATCTTTAAACACCTATTTACTGAAATTACTCCTAAAATACATGTTTTGACATTTAAAATTTCCAGGGTCGTCTTATGGGAAAGGTAGACGCATACTTCAGTTCTTTTCGTAGATGTAACTACCCACGAGTTACGTCACAAGGGGTTGTAGAAATAGTGATGGAATGCGGCCGGTATTCAAGGTAAGCAGCCTTTGTACCTAATGGTGAGAAGATCTGTAAATATATTCCAAAGAGATTCCACTGTGTAGAACTTAGGCTAAGTGAAATTAGAGCAATATAGAAATAAGTTTCTGCAAAAATATTAATAATACAAGAAAAACCGTTGGCATTGATATTATTATATTTACTTAGATAGTTCAGATATAGTAAAACTAATTTACCTACACATATAGAGAATTTTGTAACCACAAAATCGCGTAGAATGACTCGTTTACTACGCGCGCAGGGTGTATTGATCAAGTGAGTTACAGTTACGCACGCACATACAGACAGAATAAAAGATATATAATATATATTAGTTAATGTGTATTAGTTATTATCGTGATGTAAAATTGGCGTGAATAGGAAATTATAATTACCACCAATTTGTTGTCGGTTTTAGTCAATTATAAAATTTAATTACAAATAAAGTGAAACGTTTCTTACAGGGACGTTTTGCGTGCTTTCTCCATTCTACTCAGCCATATCAATCTTACCTACATTGGGAATTGATTTAGAAACAATTTGCGGTTTTTACAATTCACTTATTGCATCTACACATCCAAGGTTATATAGAGAGAAAACTCTATTACTATGGTCAATATGGAAATTCATTCACCTTTTCAAATCCTGTAGGAGGAATATTTTTCCCAGTGTAACATACAAAGAAATGTTATATAAAATTAAACAAAGTTCTTTCCTTAGTTTTAATTTCCAAATTTAAAGGCATATATTAATATTTTCTTGTTTCCTATAAGTGAAACATAAAACTTAAAAATTGAACTGTACACATCTTCATTATTTTACTAAACCTTAGCTTTTGTTTCTCATAGATAAACAATCTACACGAACGTGTTTCTACAGAGGAAAAGATGTATAGTTCTATAGTACCAAGCTTTCTGTATTTCAATATTAGAATGTATTTCTGAAGTTATTCAGTACACATTTATCTTCTAACGTATTTTTTATTCTAAATACGTTACCCTATCTTACAATCTTTGGTTGGAACTAATAGTATTTACTGTCTATATTCTTCAATGTTCTGTAACCTTGACCATATTTTGAAGTTAATATCATTTCAACTAAAACGAATTAGTATCACCATTTCAGCTAATTTTTAGGTTTTTATTTACAATTATTAAACTCAGTAATTTATTAATCGTACGTTTCAAGTAAAGATCTATATACTTGTAGTAACGATATAAATTTTTAGTATTTTAAAAATACAATATAGTTTATATCCCCAAATATATCTTTGTACCACTATAATTACTGTATGCTTGGAATAGTTTTTTAAAACGTTTATAATTTTTGTACAAAGTAATACACACACACGTGCGCACTCACAATTATGAAGGTAATTAAATACAGCATGATATTAATTACATTTCTTATTGTAAATAGATAATTTATTGCAGGGCAAACCTTTTCAGTAATTTGCATTGAAAATTTCAAGGATGAAACATTTTATTCATAAGGCGTTTGGAACTTTATTTAAAGCAAGCTAACAAGATTGTTGGTAAAACATTTGCATTCTTAATTTCCCATTTAGATTTTAACAAATCCATTAAGTGTTGTAATGAAAACGCTGTACAGTATATTATTTTCTTCTCTAAGAACAGTTTAATATGAATGTTTTAAATTAGAACCAAGACTTATAGTAAAGGGTAAAACTTGTTTTGTTTTAAAGGTTTGGAGATATCCCGAGTCCCTGGTGGCAAGCCAGTACAGTATTAGTGGGCACCGGGAGTGCTTTGAGCCTCTTAGTAGCCGTAACGGCCATGTCTGCATGTTGCATTACTTACGTAATACACACAGCTACAGCCAAGATAGCTGGAACCTTGCAGCTGCTTGTAGGTATGTTTCTAGTTTAGAAGCTGTATTAAATACAAACTTTTTAAAAAAACTACTGCAAAATTTACCAAAACACACTCATGTTACACGCGTGCGTGTGTGAATGTAAGTGTTTGTGCATGCACACACAACACACTCACACACACACACACACATACACACAAACACACACACACACACACACACATACACACAAACACACACACACACACACCCACCCACCCACACACACATATATATAAATATATATTTATATATATATTTCAGACTAATTTCAAATATACAATGTTTATTAATTCATTTTAAATAATAAAATGCTTTAGATTATTTTAAAAAGTTTTTACACTGTATATTATTTTGTATTTATCGAAGTGTTATTAAAATCTCATTTAAACAAATTAAAATTAATTAAATTGACAACTTATGTCAATAATGAGTTGCGATAAATGTTGGTTTTTAGCTTTGTTTTATTTTGGTATACCTTCAAATTTACATTCATGAGTCAGACGGACAGAATTTAACTTAAATTATTAATGTAATTTGCAAATTTATACTATACATTTGCATACTTCAGTGATTAAAGTAAATTTATTGAACCAATTATATTGGATTAAATTCTTATAATTTTCAGACTCGTCAAGAAAACATATTCTAAAAATTGAAATACAAATAAATCATCAGTTATCAAAATATTTACTTCAAGATTTTACAATAAGATTTAAATTAATATATTTATAAATATTTATATTAGGATTAACCGACTTATAAAATAATGTATTCATTAAGTGTTCAATATTAGTGAATAGTAAAACTATTTTAAAAATGATAATTGTTAATAATATTTAATGGTAACATAACTCAGTATGGAAATAAAAATTACTGCACTATAAAACCATACATCATTATAAAATGATGAACAGTGCTTAAAATTTTCTGCCTAATTTTACAAGTTATTCATCAGCTGCAAAATGCCTCTAAATGAATATAAAAACCGATGACACAATTGTTTATAAATGCCGTATTTGCTTTTGGAAATTATCTGAATATTCCATTTATCTTCTGATAGGAAAATATTCTTATGGCGGAACTGAATGGTTGTTTCAATCCCAGAAAGTGCCGCACGAGAGTAATGTAATTTTCAGTTAAACATTATAATTTTACTTTGGAATTTTTTTAATAAATTCGTCATTTAGTCAAAATAATATACCTGCGATTTAACTGAAGTGAAAATTTGTTATTTTTAAATAGTGAGTATTTTGATCGTTAAGTGCAAATTCATTAGATTTAGAAAATAATAATAGTAATACAATTACTACAAGAATGAGAGGCAGGGAGGGGGGGGAGAAAAAGAGAATGAGAAATCACAGTGCCGTAATTCAAGCCAGTGGAACAGTGCGGTAATATATTTCTCTGACAAAAGAGTGCAGTTTTGTTTAACTTTGGCTTTTTGTTCTTGATTTCAGCTTTGCTTGTAAGTGGTGGAGTTGCAGTGTACCCGGTAGGATGGGACAATAGAGAGGTTCGAGATTGGTGTGGTAATAGTTCTCACATATACAAGCTAGGTAAGTCAAACACTGACGGTAAATTCCTTAAACATATCATTCTCTTGTGGGTCATAATCAAAGAACATATATTTGTCTTACGGACTGTATTCATTAACATTTGGTTCTTTTAAAAAATGGGAACATCTATATATTAATTATTTTCCTACATAAAATATTTTATAAACGTGAATTTTAAATAGATATTTTTCAAGTTACCTCTAATCAATCTTCACTCATATAAACTAGGGTTAATATTACATTCAACTATTTATTGGTCTAAAAATCCCAATTTCTACGACGATTCTATTTAAAAAGGAAGAAAGACTTACAGAGATCTTAAAAATATCAATCTGTCACTTAAACTTGTCTCCTACTTGGATATAAACGTTTTCCCCTTATGACCCTTCTGGCAAACATCAAGAATATTGAGACCTATTTAGTTTTTGGAAAGTAAATACTTCTGGCACACTTCGTTTAATATTATTGATTATTATCTTATAATGAACTTTCTACTATTGCTGTTGCTTCAAATATGGAGCGGTACAAAATACGACTCATTAAGATCTAGGTTGTTTACCAGTATCCCCTGTGTTACTGTATTGTTATCCATTTTCTTTGATCATAATGAGCAGATAATAATCATGGATTGAGTGTTAGTGTGGTATCGTTAAGGTAGGCCTACATCTTACGCACTGCCATTTAACGCAGGGGTTGATTGAGTATAGGAGTAATAAGGTATTACCTGGATCTCTGAATGAGTCAAGCTCTCTGCTCACCTAATTGAGTAGTCAACTATTCTTTATCTCAACAAACGTATAGACAATAATAAAAACAGTTTTTAATGTACAAACCGTAAGCAAAATTTATATAGAACGTTTAGCTCTTGTTGAATTTTGACTCGTAATAAAGTAAGACAAATGGCCTACTTTGCACACCTCTGAAGTGGTTTGAAAAAAGTAACAAATGAGCGAAAGTGTTGGGTAGGATTACGGTCCCTGTTAGGCTTGATGGATACGTTTGTACAGGACATCAACGCAGGTTAACTGAGTTAAAACATGTTATAGTTAATACTAAACGTTTACACCAATATATATATATATATATATATATATATATATATATATATATATATATATTTATATATATATATATATATATATATATATATTTAAGATTAAATAATAAACACTATTACAGGTATATTTAATTTATTGAATATTACACTCAAAGCTTTTCGTTGGTTGACATTACCAACATCCTCAGGAGATGCAATACTAAGAATGTATTGTATCTTGTATTGTTTCTTAGTATTGTATCTCCTGAGGATGTTGGTAATGTCAACCAACGAAAAGCTTTGAGTGTATTATTCAATAAATTAAATATTCCTGTAATAGTGTATATTATTTAATCTTAAAAATAATTCTAACAGGAAAACATATTTGGTATTCTAATATATATATATATATATATATATATATATATATATATATATATATATATATATATATATATAGTTGTTCACAGTTGCACAGCTGTTCGTCTACTATGCAGATAATGCAGTAAATTTCAATATTCCTAATGTCCCTAAAGTATTTGTTTACATAGAACGTTTTCACTAACATACATTCATTAGTTTATTAAAAACGATTATTAATTATTATCTATTAAGTTTTAAAAATATGATACACTTCATTTTTCCAATAAACTGTAATTGTAAATATGTTTTTGTGTGCTACATATGTTTACCATAGAGGTTTATAAAACGTTTTTCATAATTTTCTTAACCATATCGTTCTAATGCTAT
The DNA here is from genome assembly GCA_036971475.1 of Prosapia bicincta. Lineage (NCBI taxonomy): Eukaryota > Metazoa > Arthropoda > Insecta > Hemiptera > Cercopidae > Prosapia > Prosapia bicincta. The sequence goes on along the minus strand of JBAIZL010000004.1, from coordinate 98,305,853 downwards.
CATGATTGTATAAACTGTTGGCATACAAAGTGTGTCTTTAGTTCATTTATTCAGAGTTATATGACAAAACGCAACTTACAATGCTCCTAATGTATCTGTGAAACATAGTTCAACAAGTCATAGATATAATGTTGTAATAAGTGTTGCCTGATTATTATGGCAATGAAATGACATTTGATTGGGAGTTGGTATTCTCTGTTTTTAGCTACTATCTATGAACAATTTGGAGTTCATGTGTGGTCCTAAATCTCTTTCTAAACATTCGGAAGTGTGTCTACTCTTTAATGTCAACAGACTAAATATTTCACGTAAAACTTTCCAAAGTTCTTTAAATATGTTAATAAATTAAAGCTTAAGAATTATATATTATAATGAAAAAATCCAGTATATATTTATATACAGTAAAACCTCTGGTAAACGGACACATACAATTCTCGATATTTTGTCTGCCCGTGAGAGGTGTCTGTTTAGTGGAGGTGTGGTGAAGAGAAGCTGAATTTTAAAAAATCATTACAGTATTTATTCACTACACACCTATTTCTAATCCAATAAATAATAGGCTACAGTATTTAATAAAGATTATTCGTCGTTTGTTTTATGAGCGGTGGGACTGTACAAGTAGCCGCTCTTTTGAAATCCCCCCAACATACTTTCGTTTTTAAAACACATCGTTTTTCCGGGTAGGGCACGGATAGAAGTCCCGTTTCATCGGCATTGAAGACATCATCACGTACATACGATTTGATAATTCCTGGCAATTTGTTTCCCCATTCACTCACTGTAGTTCTATCTACCGAAGCACTTTTGCCTGAAAATGTTTTACAAGAAATCATATATCGTGTATGGAATTTTTCGAGCCTCCATTAGATGGCTTGAAATCGTCACGAGGTCACTCGCAGCTTCCAAGGCCTATGTTTGGATAATGGGCCCAGAAGTTTAAATATCTTGACCTCTAACCTTCTGGAACCAATCAAAAACTGCCTTAACTATTGTCGTACCCGTTCCATGCCCACTAGAGTTTCTTCGCACAGTTTGGTTTTCGTTTTCACTGAATTGTTTTAAAATCATATCTTGGTTTCTTATTATTTCATCTGCACTTGTTTTAGCCATCTTAAAACGCTCTGCAGTTTTCCGAACACCACATTTTCACTGTCAGCATAATGAATTACGACGACTTTTCCACGTAGGCTCATATATGTGCGAGGAGCCATGTATAAAATTCTGATTGTGTAAGTTGTTATTTCAGCTACGTTTTACAGTACATTTGTCAGCATATCAGAGGGGCAAAAAACAAAAAAGTCACCATTGGGGGTCCGTTTTTCGTCTAATGGAGTGTCCGTTCAAAGAAGAGAAAAATCATATGTACGTATTATTAAATTTTTCGGTTCCCAGAAGAAAAGAGTCTATACTTTGGTGGTTTCCGTTTAGGGAAGTTTCCCTATATATATATATATATAAAAACATTAACTAGAGGGCTACTATTGGGCAACTCAGTTATTAAGCCTACAGTTAATAAAAGCTAACACCTAGTATTAAATTAAATTTTCATATTGCATAAACACATATCTACTTGTAAAAAAAAATACTTAAAATTAGAAATACGATTAAAAGTTAATAATTATGAAGTAAAGTAATAATACCCAACGTTATTATATTTATTTCTTAAAATTCTTTTTAATTTTTAATAATATGAAAAGGTAAATGTTATCTATGTTAGATCGAAAAATGCTCATAATAAAACAGCGAAATTAAGAATGCACCAAAACAGCAAAATAGAAGCATATTCGCAAATAGGAGCAATAATACCTCTTTTTATTAATTTATACGTCTATTCGTCCTGAGAGTAAAAATACGTTTAAACACGTCATTTCAATTTTAGATCATTTCTCAGGGAAGTTATTCGACCACATCTGGTAGTCACGACTCCCTTAAACCAACAAAATAAATCATAAAGCCGCCCCTGTATCTTCTTTTTAACATTTTAAATTATTTATTTACTGAATATTTCATTGTTGTTTTATTTGTTAACCTAATATTGGAAGTTAAATCTGGAGCAGTAACGACAAATAGCTCTTGCTTAAACTCACGAAGAAATTTTGAGCATGGATCGTGTTTAGGAAACATTTGTTGTGTTGTGTATATTCGTACCGAAAGGTGTTTTTGTAACTGTTGAACGCAGATATTTCTCCAGGCATTCAATTTGCGAATCTCATGCATCTACATATCTGTACGTTTATATAGAATCTCGCTCAAGTGTACTTCAGTGATGAGATATAGGGGGCCTCAGTTCCCAGCAACATTAATTTAATTACTCAGACATTATCAACTATCCATTTATGTAATTTCCCACTGAAGATTGAAACAAATTTTTTTCTGCTCTGCAATTAAAGGTTTTATAATTTGACTTTATCGCCTTTAATATTATTAACTATAATATTTTAACATAAGATTCATCATAAATTAGATAATCGTACTTAAATCACAACCGACGGTGTTGCAATTTTATTTTGCATTATCATGTTTCTGAAATATTAAAATATTGTAATATTGAGGTAGAATTTCAGGTATAACGCTGATTTTTCACTAACAATTAACTCAAATTATATTCCGTTTTTAATACATTACCTTTAGTAAATTTGAATGTGTTAGTATACTTTTCATGGTCTTTATATTCTCACAGTAAGCTATAATTTATGTTAAAACCATAGGTTTATGTTAAATCAATATGCCAATCAGATTTAATTCTTTAGTTCTACACACACACACACACAACCACACACTCACACACACAATCACACACACACACACACACACACACACACACAAACACAAACACACACAAACACTCACACACACACACACACACACACACACACACACTCTCATTCATATGTATATATATATATATAATTTATTTGGTTAATTTTGTAAGTTATTTAATGCTGAAAAGTAATAATTATTAATATTTTAATTTATTTTCCAGGAACTTGCCAACTATCTTGGTCAGTATATCTGCTCTGCGCCTCAGTGGTTCTTCTGATCGTGTGCTTTGCGCTTAGTTTCAGTGCGTCCAGAGTGAAGCCAGGCTGTATGAGGACATGAGATTTACAGAGAGACTGATTAAACTGGAACCGTTATTGAACGGACAACGTTGAGTGCAGTTTATAAAAGTTCGTAATGACGAAGTTTTATCAAAAAGAGTTACCATAGGAATATAAGTGAGAGAGGTTTGTTGTAAATAACGTGTGTAGTAAACTTCTAAATATTATATACATTTGGATTCACATGACGCAATGGTTGAGAAAGAGCTGTAGATGAGCAGTAAATGACAATGAATAAACGATCTATAGAAGGAAGTTACCAGAACAATAAAATGATCATTATTGTGTTAAGTACAATAAAATAAGAACTATTGAAATATAATACATAAGAAATATAAATTGTATCCTATGATTGTATAATGTTTATGCAATCATGTCATCGCTTTCTATGTAAAACATTTACAAAATGAATGAAGGCTTACCTACCGCAACAGTGTTTCAGTTGTTTAAACATCAAACATAAAGATAATTACTGTTCTATATAGTAACCAATAAGATACATATTTTCAATTCGCACAGAAAAGTTTGGGAACCTACCTTTATAATTCATTTAATAATGAATGAATATTCACTATTTATGTGACACATTATGCCTATATCCTACCAACATTGCAAATTAATTACTCTAAAATGGGTCACAAAAAATCTTAGGCCACAAGAAACTAAAATCCAACTATCCTTATAAGAAACATTAGGTTATTTTAAGTATTTTGGTCTTTAAACCTAGGTCTTTGTGTTTTTATTATAAATTCACCTAAGTTTGGTACAAAATAATGACGTAATAAAGTAATAGATGCATATGTAAAATCTCGCATACATCCAAATCTAATTCTGGAGGTTTTTATATGCGCCAATCATGCTTTACTTGCCCCATAATAACCGTACTCAATTGGAAACGCTGAATGTCAGCAAATTCATTTTTAAAATAAGTTTTACTTTTAGTAGTTCAAAGTCATTAGAAGAGAATACATATTATTTAATACATGGCTCTTATATTTATTTGACTTGATTCTCTACAAATAAATAATTTCCCAGCCAATTTTCTTTCTCTGAGCAACCTCTTTAGTAGACAAAAATTTTTAAAACTCTTTTCTATGGTACTTTTCTTTGCAATGCTGTGACATTCGTGAAAACCAAACGACAATCAATGTGTTTCAACTGATAACAATCTGCAATTATATGAAAAATGCGTCAATCAAAATATTTACCTGCTTTTCAATCATATTTGGAAAAACCTAACGATCATAATTAACCTTTGAGAGGGCGCATGTGGAGTTTTTATCCGTACGTATCATTATTTGTTAAGAAAACATCTTTTCAGTTATCAAAAATTTATTTCCAGGCTGTAACTCCACAACCTGCATTCTATGAAACGGCCCAACCTATTTTTGTTAATTATTTCCAAGAAGCGTTAATGTGAATTTAATCTTTGTTAATTGCGGTCAGATTGCGGAGATTTATTCCGCAAGCGCCCATTCGTGTAACCTATTTGTCAGAGTTCCTCGTGCGGGACTTTTTACATTACACAAAACTTTGTAGGGTTAAATCATTACTGTTTTTGTTGTTATTATTATTTTAGTGTTGTTTGTCATTTTAGTATCTAAGTTTCACATTTTACTGTTGCTCCATTTGAAGAAGAAAGAGAATTTGTAAAATTCTGGGTAGTGTAGAAAAAGAGATGAGTCAAGAAATATGGGCTACCGGAAATTTTGTTAGACATTTGTTTGATAATTCTTATGTAAACGAATCTTTGCCACATGACGAACCTGACGAAGAAGCCAATGAAATTTAAAATGAAACAAATGAAGACATAATACTTGAATCTGAAAATAACTAAAGTAGCCAATTTGTTAAAAATCTGACAATGTTGACGTTGTAGAGAAAATTCCGCTCAATATCCGGCAGAAAGTGATTACAATGGAGTTAAACTATGGGAAAAAAGCATTTCCTAGTAACAACCGAAACATTCTGAGGTATACTGAACCAGTAAGACAATGGAGGACAGCCAGAAGAAACATAATTCTCATAAGTGGGTTATGTTCACGCTATACTAGTGGTGACTAGTGAGGTTGAAAATGAACAATTATGAGTTGTTTTTTTCAACAATGATTAAGTTTCTGCTAGTTTTATTTTACCGTAGAACCTATTGTGATATAAAGGCAATATTTTTTTTCCATTCACTAATTTTTAGAGTTATATATCTGAAATAAAACATTTCTTATATTCACTAAACTTTATAATAAATTTCAAATTAATATATGGACTATCACGCTTAGATATTTCTATGTGTGGACGTTTAATTTCTTTATTACAGAAAAATAACCCGCAAACGTCTCTCCCGTAATACAAACAAAGGTCTAGTATACATTAGTTACATGTTTTAAAAATTCAAGGTATTTTTAGAAACTAGACTTTTAGAAATTCAAAATTGTGCAATAATGATTTCTGAAATTGTTTACAATGTATTTATATATTATTTAATTATAAAGTCAGCCAAATATGAAAACGAAAACCTTTTAAATTTAAAAGTTTTTTGTGCGGAATAAACCTCCGCAAGCGCCCTCTTCTCAGATGTTTAATTTTGTTTTGAACACACTTATAGGGTAAATGTCTTACAATTTGGTACGACAAAGCATTATAACTTGGACCAATTTCAAATTTTCAGGCAACCAGATCATGATCGAAATCTTCATGTCAACCCGATCTTGGTCGTTGGTTAGAGAGTAAAGATTTTTTGACGTATATTTTCAAGGTAAAAAAATAACATTGAAGGGAAGCCTTACATTTTCCTTTCATTGAAACATAAAAAAATGGCATTATTTTATTAAAATTACCGATCGGTAATTCCTATTGTTCCTATTGGAAAAAAAATTACTATTTTAATTACCTAATTTTCTAAAGTCAAAGTCAAACAATAATATCGAGTGGTATCCTCACCATTTCCATTCGTTATAAGAAAGAATAATTTGGTTTCCGAAAAATATTCCAATTTTTATTGTTATTTCTTAGTAATAACGATGTTTTTTCTGTTATTGTGAGATCGTGCTTCAGAAATGTAAATAAAGAAATTTAATATAGAGTCTAATCATATTTCATTCATTTATATATTACATTTCGATACTTTCTCGTGTTTCTTCCGTGACTAATGGTTCTAAAACAAAGATATTGAATTATTTTTTTAAAAATAAATTGTTCTGGTTTTGAAATAAATAAAGTTGGAAATATGGTAATATTATCTGATAAAACGTAGTATCTTGAATTTCTTAATATGTACATAAAAATATACAACAAAATAATCTTCCAAGTTGAATCATCATCATCTAGAAAGAGTTATGGTTCACGTGCTTTACAGTTAACAATGCATACTTAGCAATAGAAGGATCATGGCGTTATGATAATACCTGCATACGTGCTGTTATGCCATATACTGATGGCATTCCTTGTCGTCACATACAAATGGCTTTGTCAATGAAAATTAAAAACACCTATATTCCATTTGAACTTTAATCTAGTATCGGCTTCACAAAAGATAAACAAAGCTAATATAAATTAAACAGTAACAATACAAAGAAAATTGTTATAGTTTTAATATTTTATCTCATATTTTCACCATTTGAGAATTGTATTTTAAAATATGAGATCATTTGATTTTCTTCAATAAAAACAAGTGATAAGAACAATATTTATTTGAAATATATTTATTAAGACTCATATAAGACTTTATTATTCCACAATTTTTAAAGAATTTTAGTCTTATAAGGAATATTAAACTTTCTTTAAAGGCTACAAACACATATTTACGGTTGAAATTGTAATGTTAACTGTTAACTGCAATATTTTAGAATTAACTTCAACAACACTATTAGAAAAAAAAGGATGGTGTTTGTTGAGAGCATTGTATTCATTTTCTAAGTAATTTTGAATATATTTTATATATATTTATTCTATAAGGAAACTAGGAAAAAATGAAAATTATTTTTCTGTTTATGTAACATATAGGACAAAGTTATTTAAATTTTATTTTGATTAAAAAGAATAATCAATATTAGTAATAAAACGTTAAAATATTTGCAAATAGTCTTTTATGTACATTTTATAAAATAATTGCTCAAGTATATTGGTTTGTAGAAAATATATTTATGTATATAGTGAATTAAAATGTACAACTATGTTAATACAGATTACGTTTAGAAACTGATGTGTTAAAGTCGAAAGTATGCTTATTAGAGAACAAAGCTTAGAAAATTTGTTTCTTATTACGGCAGTTGTTAACTTGAAGATTTCTGACACTGGCAATTGATTGCTATAGGCTGAACATTTAATAAAAACTGTGTGAATACTTACCAGAAAGGTGTTTGTTAGGCTCCCAGAACGAAGACACAATAAGAAAAGACCATATGCTGTTGTAAAAAATAAGACAATCAGCTGTTGTTAAAAAATTGTGAAGTCTTGTAGAATATTGTGTAAAATATCCTAACCACCGAAGTGCCCCTATCACTGTTTTTGTTAATTATTTTATTTCGCAATCTTAAAACAATAAACGTGGTCAAATATTTCAGGATTAACTAAAAAAAATATTAATTTAGAGTTTTATGGAAAATATCAACATTAGTAATAATAAATTGAAAATTTAGTTCAAAAAAATGTTTTGGTAAGTCGTAGAAAAGGTTTTACTTTTTACCACTTCCCTTAATGATTTGAAGTAATCAGCTAAGGCATTTGGTGTAAAATGGCGCATTGTATAGTTATTATACCTGTTTAAGTAGTACTGTACCAATATTTGTTTTTATTATTACTTTTATTCAATTCCTTCTATGAGCTCATATTTTCCTTACATATATCTTGTACAAATTTTAAATCGTTATTAAAATAATTTTATCCATTCAACCGAGTTCAAATTATTTTTCTTTAACGTTTAGTGGATGAAAATTATTGTTATACACTTTTTAAAATATTTATTCATTATTTATAATTGGCTACATTCTGAAATCCAGAAGTTTGGCACCGAGCCACTTTTCCCATAGCCATAAACCTATTACTTAAATACGTATATTATAGTATAAGAGAAAGGTTGCTTGTAATATATGTGGATTATAATTGTTGTATTACAAGATGTGGTTAGAATTGGAATTGACCACCATTAGCTTCAAAAATTTGAAACGATAAAAGAAGAAAGTAAATAAATCAAAACAAGCAAAAATAACAGTCCAACACTATATGCTGTGTAGTGGAGAAAATGGACTATTAAAAGGAAATTCACTTTCTATTTTGTCCCTTAATATTGTGATTCTGCTATAAGTATATAAGTGTTTATAATAATTGTAATTATAAATAAAATAACGTAAAAATTATATTTTCTTTGTAACATAAGTAGAAATTAATTTTAAACGATTTCTATTATATTACTTGTTTATTACTCTACTTTCCGTAAAACACCTATCCGTAGTAAAAACGACCTTTCATTTATTTATATGTTTATTTTATATTTGAAATCTTTTTTTAACACACAACTAAAAGCAACCCTTATACACTGCCATATGTTAGATGCGAAATGAGTAATTCTAATGAAATGCTCGACATTTTTCCCTTTTGTGGTAATAATTAATATAAAACGCGTCAGAGAAAATAAAAGTATGACCTAAAAAAAATTCCGTTCATGTCAACTAAAAATATTTAGTCCAACTTGTCTTGAAACCCTTTTGATTGGATTAAACCTAATGAAATTTCTACGTTTTCCATTGGATTTTTTTTTTAACCATAAAAACTTAGTTTGATGGAAGGACCTCTAAATATCTCAAACAGTTGGTAACCTGAATAATTTATTTCCACAAATATTAGATGTTGTATCCACAAAGAAATATTTGTAGAATTGACATTGCCGATGTTGACAGTCAATAGTAAATAAAATGAAACACAAAATGGTATACAAATTTGAAACAATAATTTAAAATATTTAAAGAAAAAATAGGCAGGAAACAATAGCTAAAAGGTATTAGTCAACAATAATGAAAGGCAAGCTGGATCCAATTAGCACATTGCACGTTGGAGCCAATTAACACATTGCAGATATAAGCTAACAGGTTTTCTACACTCAAAAATGGGCTGAATTTCGTACTACTTCAAATTTATTGATCGATTATCACTCACTAGATTTTTTTTGTTTTCTTTTTTCATTACTGCGACCAAATAGTATGAATATTACCATCTACAAAAGATAATAAAATATTGTTACATAACAAGAGAATGTATGGGTACATAGGATCCTATATTCTGTGATGTAGATAAAAGAATATGGATAAAGGGTCCAAGGAGTAGCATTTATGAGTCTTGAGTAGGCCTACTCTAAGTTTATACCAAGATCATTGCAAGTGGATATTTGTTACATCCCCTATAGCATGAAGTAAGTGTAATAACATAATGACCATCTGGTATTAAAAGAGAGGATTATTTAGTGCAAGGATTGAGCAAAGATTTTAAACTGTTATCCAAAATGTATTCTCTTGAAATTGCACCATAGCCAGAATGAGTAATTGCGTGTCAGAAATCTGAGGACGCAAACTGTAATTTTACAAGTGATCACCAGCCCGTTCGAAAACCATTGTAAATGTAATAAATGACTTAAACAGATATTGAACTTTCCTCTGCTGTCACAATCTATAATTCTTAATTAGCTAATAGTCTTCTAAAAAATAATATACAGTATGTTTGATATTCACTATGTAAAAATAGTTTAAATATAATTATGTGTATATATATCAACTTTAAAAAGTAGATTTACTTAAAAAAATTTACGCACTAGTTCATTATAATGTGGAAGTAATGTCTGTCATGAAATATAGAAGTATTTTTTTCTAAATATTATTATGTATTGTATACGAAACCTGAACACAAATTCCTGTTAATTTTTTCTGAACAGATTTGTTATATACCTTTATATAACCTATACAAAATTTATATCTTATTATCAGGGAAAAACAATAAATATTTGCCATATACACTGGAATGAATTATATGTAAAGCAAAAACTCTATTTATATTTGAGCTTTTCGTACTGACGTTTCTAGTTAGCTTTTATTTTATTGTCTTCACTAATTCAGGGTAGAACCGTAACTTTGTCGGAGGTTTGTCGTCAAGTACATTAAACTGAACTATAATTTTCTGGAACTGGAACTACTAAATTTATGAGATTTATAAATGCTGAATCGCCATCCATACTTGCAATCTTGTTGACGTCGCTTAAAGCTTAATCAGTAAACTATATAGGTAAAGTTTTATTTTATTATTAAGCTTAGAGCTGCAAAACCTCTTATTCTAATAAACTGTTAAGAATAAGCCTTTGTACAATTGGAATAATTTAAACTTTCAGCTTATGTTTTTCAAAAGTAGGAGGATATAAAAACGCTAAATATTAATCAAACACAGTACATTAACAATCTTCTTGTTGTAAGAAATGGTTCTATTGTTCGTTGTAGCTTTGACTTCTTTTTATTTTTACATTTTCTTTGATATCTGTTGTTTTATTTATATTTTCCTTACAATACTTTTTTCACAAGTTTAAAAATGTGAAAACAACACTGAAAACTACAGTATTTACAAATGTTGGAATAAAATATTAAAAACAAACTATGCTTACCATTGTATTAATTTAGGATTATATTTTTCTAAATTAAAACTGACAAACATAGAAAATCCACCTACCAATGCATCGTTAAATACAAAACAGATACAAAAACATAATAATTCAATAGTTAACTATGGTAAAGTTTCAATTATCTATTTTGATTTGCACAAACATACGAATTGAGTTATATTTTAAATTTGGTTTATTCAAAGTATCTATATTTTGAACTAAGCATATTTAATTTTTAATGAAGTCTTATTTAAAAGCTATTTCAGAAGTAATATCGTATATGCATAATGACTGGCTGGGTGTTCATAATTCCTAGAAAAAGTCAAGTCAGAGATGCTTAGTTAAAAGTATTAATTGACACAGGTAGTACGCGATCGTTTATAAGAAAATCACGACGATGGAAACGTATTAAAATACGTGTAATAAAAGAACCTTATGAAGTAACCACTGCACACAGTATTTCAAAGGAAAGATTATTGCTATAAAAAACCCCTGTTACCTAAAAAGGCTAAAACGTTTTACTTGTTTGATTTGCCTAACAGTTCCTACCTAATATGGGGTCAGGATATTATAAAAGATTTAGAAATAAACTTAGATTTTGTAAAAAATAAGTTGACAATTAAAATCTTTTACTATTGAAAACAGTATTTTTTATACTTTTCGGTAAAGAAATCCATATCCAGTATTTTAAAACGGAAAAAGAAAAGTGTGATAAATCAGAAACTACGTCAGGAAAACAAGAACATTTTAGTTATGTTATATAACCCCGTACAAGCAAAGTAGGGATTATAAAATTTCAAAATGTTAATAATGAAAAAGGACTCCTATCATGCAAACACTTAATTAATAAAAGTTCAGAATGCATAATAACAGGTGCATAAGCATGAGTCCGGTCGCCCTGTTGTAAACAATACAGACAAAATACAAAATCAAGAATAGATGTACCATTTATATTAAATCTTTCAATTCAAATGAGTGTTCTTAAACAAAATGCGTTTAAAACAAAACTGATATTACCATGGTAGAGTTATAAAAATTTTAAAAAAACAGACTTGGCAAAAAACAGGGTAGAACACATGAATTCAGGGAATAAAATCGCAAATAGCAAATTTAATAAACGTAATGACTTGACTTTCACCAATTAAATAAATATGTACTTAGATTTTTAGGCGAAACTCCAGAACATTATAGAAACTATAGATATCCAGGAACTTACAAACACGAAGTTAATAAACAAACAGGAGACATGCTTAAGGGGAGACTAATTCAGCCTTCTCGTTTCCCATGAATCTTTCCGGTCTATATTGTACCGAAAAAGCAGGTTGGTTCTGGTAAACGGAAATTTTGATTAGTGATGAATTTCAGAAGCCTAAACTCAAAATCAATAGGTGATACATTTCCCTTTCCAAACATAACTGAAATTTTAGACAAGAGGATATCAGTATTTCACAACTGAGAAGTGGAACCCACCGAACTATGAATGAAAAATACCCGGCACCAGAATGGCTACACATTTACACTGATGGATCAGACAAAACAAGTTATGCATATAACTGCATATATTTTGAAGAATTTTCTGCTGTCGGGGCCCAACTTGGCAATTACGACGGTGATGTAGCACCATATATGCTGCAGCGATTGACCTTGAGGATCTGACTGCTCAGGCTAAGGCCGTTATCCTTGTTGACTCCTAAGACCGCCATCTTAAACCTCTCTGGGAGCGCACAGACTGACTGTAGTAGAACCATAGAATGTAGAAGAACACTAAATGCTCTTATAAATTCCGGGTACTTACTTAATTTCCAGTGGATCCCGAGCCATGTATACATCACTGGCAGTGTAATGGCTGATCAACTAGCCAAGCAGGGAACAAGCTTCCCTCAGGCAGAGCATTTGAGTTCACTAGAGTCCTCCAGGCTCATAATAAAGATGTGGGGTAAATCCGGGAGAGATGGCGCACGTTTTAGATATTTATATTCTCAGTCCCATGAGACACATAAAATAAAACTATGTATGCTATGTAATGACTAGTCCGGAAGTACTAACAAAATCTAACGCCTTAATCTTATAGCATTTTAATGGAGAAATGTTTTTTGTAAACCATTACTTCGCGGCGTCTAACCTGCATGCTAAGGGTGATATGCTGCATTTAAAAAACAAACCAAAAACTGGTAAAGCAGGTCTCTAGTTTTTGAAAACGATTCAATACATAAAATATAAAGTGAATGCACTTATTTAGGGAAAAATAAATAACTCAACTGAACAATTAAGATCGATTTAGGTAGGCTAAAATCAATCTCACATATATAACAACACAAAAATATAACTCAGTTTACTTTAACTAACAAAAATAAAATTTACCTAACCTAATAAACTAATTTAACTTATAAATAGGCTGATGGTGACCTCTACACCAAAAACACAACTTAGGCCTAAATGTGAAACAGAAAATCAGAGCACATGAAACTTAGAACCTAACCTATTTATAGAATATAAAAACGTCGGTACACTTTAAACACTATATTAAGAAATTACTCAGATTTGTTCTGTTTTCGCGACCAGAATCAACACAAAATATTTCGAAAATTGTACAATCATCATGTAGCCATAATTTGCAGATAGGACAACACAACCAGTCACATGTCTTCTTCGTAATATTGTAGGTCTCACCTTACTCCTTGCAGATGTCCAACAAATTTGTTTTTGGATTCACTTTAAGCCTATCTATTTTAGCTTTTTTAGATTTAGAGAATTTGTGTCTTGCCCTTTGGCTGTCACTAGGACCATTGTAGGTGAGTTCATTGTCAGAGTTAGAAGAGAAACCATTGAAACTCAATCTCTTCTTTATTGGTTTAGACCGAACTACTTTTCCTTTCTGTCCTTTTTTGAAGTCTTTTAAGTTGTTAATGTAATCTTTTTTTAAGGTTATTTCTGTTTTTTGACTAAGGTCAAAACAACTGCGCATTACTATCATTTTTTATTGAATTTCATTCCTTTAGTTTTGGGACAGGAGAGACTTTTGTTAAAAATTTTGATGAACTATCCTCTTGATCAGGTTTAATCTGGTGTATTTGCTGCAACACGGAGTAGGTTCGACGATTTTCTGAGACGATGTAGGCATACCAGTAGTCTCACTGTACGATTGGACAGACGTAGTCTCCGGTTGGGTTTGAACAAGTTCCACGTTATCCGATATGGAGAACAAGTAGTCTGGTAGAGCACTTAGTTATAGCGGACAGATCCCCGCAGCCATGAAACCACTTGTACCATTTCCTACTAAGGCAGCATTTTCCCACAAATCATTATTCACTACGTGCGGCATGTATACTGAAATTATGTGCGGCGACTCTCCCGTTTTGTACGGGAGAGACGCCTCAGGTAACAGGTCCTTGGCTTAGACTGTCAAGATAGCGGAACAAAACCAAAAACAATATGAAGCAAACTTATTGTGCCTGAAAAGCTCAAACAATGATTTTTATCAGTAGTTAATGGAGCCACTTTGGCGCAAACCGCCCCTAACTGGCCTGTACGTCACCGGGGACTATATGGGTAGTTTCGGAAGAAAGAGGGGGCTGGTATGGCCTTAATCCTAGACCATGGGGTGGCTTTGACCACGTTTAGAGGGGTGGGGGTAGTTTTTCGAAAAAAATATACTCTAACCCACTAACCTAAGGTATGTAAACTGCATCTAACCTAACCTACCCCTAGATGAAGGGGTGTCCTCAGCTACCTTCAGGACCTTCCTCGGGGGTAGCTCCGGGGGTGGATTTGGGGTGGGGGGTAGTTTTCGAAAAAATTTTGGAAAAATGTGTCTTGACTGATAGGGTGAGTTTAGAGTGCATTTTGGCTAGATGTTGGGTGGGTCCACCAGGGGGTAGTTTTTAAATAATATATGAAATTGCCAAAAATCGATCGGTTGGATCTAATGACTGTATGGGAAATGTTTAGAGTCCAGTATGGACTGTTGCGGGGGTGGGTTCACCAGGGGGTTGTTTTGAGATTGGCAAAAATGATCGGGTCCTAGGTAAAAGTCACACCAGGAGTCGTGCTCGAGGTAAAGCCACCCAGGACTTAGGTATAGTCTATACGGAGCAAGGCCTCAGGTAAAACCATCCCGAAGCCAGGCCTTACCTAAAGACACCCAGGAGCCTGGCCTAAGGTAAAGCTAACTTTGGTGGATTTGGGGTGGGGGTAGTTTTCGAAAACATTTTTAGGTTAGTGGGTTAGAGTACATTTTTCTGATATTATATGATCTGAGCCTAACACACATTTACACCTCGTCTATCAGGTAGAACCTCAGGCAGGCAACCGTATAATATGGGGAGTACTATATGGTATAGCTAACAATGCATACCGACATAGCTGTGTAAAGGCGGCTACCAATGCATAACCTATCACGCTCACTTAGATGACGGTCAACAAATACTACAATGTAATTAAAAAAGGCACGCAACCTATATACATACAGTGCTAAGCCAACATTCATGTTAACCTATATAGGCATATATACTATGTTAAGCCAGCATGCAATATACTCTAAATAGCCATATATACAGTGTTAAACAAATATGCGTTTAAACCTACATAAATTCTATGCTAAGCCAACATGGATGCTATCATACATAGGCGTATATACTATGTTAAGCCTACATACATGATAGCCTACATACTGCGTTAAACAAACATGTGTGTAAGTCTGCATGCAATTGTATGCTAAGCCGACATACATGATTCCCTACATGGGCCTACAAATTATAACACATTATATCCAACGCATAGTTTAGCTAATGGTTATCACGCAGTATCCGATGAGTAGCCTAACTACAAGTTGCCTACAAATTACCACATATTACCAGATACATAGCCCGGTTAATCATTAACACATAGTATCCGATGCATAGCCTGGCGATGGGTTAACATATAGTATCCGATAAGTAGCTTGAGTATGCCCCAACACATATTATCCAGTGTATAGCCTCGCTAAGGGTTAACACATCGTATCCAATGAGAAGTTTGAATACAAGTAAACACATAATACCCGATGCATAGCATGGCTAATGACCAACAAATAGTATCCGATGCATAGCTGGGCTAACGGCTAACTAATAGTTAGCGTGACTAATGGTTAACACATAGTATCTGATGCATAGCTGTTCTAATGCGTAACACATAGTAGCCGATGCATAGCTTGACTAGGGTTTAACACAACGTATCCGATGTGTAGCCCTACTAATCGTTAACACATAATATCCAATGCCTATCTTGAGTACGGTTTAACACAAAGTATCCGTTGAGTAGGTTGAATACAAACTAACACATAGTATCCACTGCAAAGTTTGGCTAATGGTTATCACATAGTATCTGATACATAGCTAGGCTAATGGTTATCATATAGTACCCGATGCAAATCATGACTAGGGCTAACATATAGTATCCGATGCATAGATAGACTAGGGGTTATCACACAGTATCCGATGAGTAGGTTGACTACAAGTTAAAACATAATATCCAATGCATAGTTTGGCGAATGGTTAACACATAGTATCCGATGAGTAGATTGACTACAAGTCAACACAAAATATCCAATGCATAGCCTGACTATGGATTAGAACATCGTATCCGATGAGAAGTTTGGACACAAGGTAACACATAATATCCAATGCACAGCTTGGCTAATGTTCACCATATAGTACCCAATGTATAGTTTGGCTAATGCTTATCACATACTATCTGATAAATAGCTAGGCTAATGGTTAACACATAGTAACCGATGCATAGCCTGACTAGGGCTAACACATAGTATCCGAGGCATAGACTGAGTAATGATTAACACATGGTATCGAAAGCATAACTTGACTAGGGGATAACAAATAATATCCGATGGATAGCGTAACTACAAGGTAACACATAATATTCGCTCCGTAGCTTAGCTAACGGTTAAAACACAGTATCTGATGCATAGCAATTCTAATGCGTAACACATAGTAGCCGATGCATAGCTTGACTGGGGCTATCACATTGATTGACTATGGGTTATCACATAGTATCCGATGAGAGGCTTTAATACAAGTTAACATATAATATCCAATGCATAGCTTTGGTAATGTTCAACATATAGTTAGTCTACATTCTGTGTTAAGCCAATATGTATGCTAAGCCGACATACATGATTCCCTAGCTGCGTACATGCAAGGGGCTTCCAAAACTTGATATACAATCGCTGTAAATACTACGCCACTCAACAAACAGATTAATCATCAGCTACTAGACACAGATCTCCGACAATGCAAGAGTAAACTTAAGTGTAACCCACACCTTGACAACAGATACCTAGCCTGACAACAGATAAATATCATGACGACGGATACATAGCCTGACAACAGATGGGTTAACACATAATATCCGATGCATAGCTTGACTACAATGTAACACATAATATCCGATGCGTAGCTTAGCTAATGGGTAACACATAGTATCTGATGCCTAGCTAGGCTAATGGGTAACACACAGTAGCCGAGGTACCCGATGTATAGCTTGACTATGGGTTAACACACAGTATCTGATGAATAGGTTGACTACAAGTTAACACATATTATCCGATGCGTAGCTTAGCTAATGTTTAACACATAGTACCTGTTGCATAGACAGGCTAATGTGTAACACACAGTAGCCGATGCATAGCCTGACTAAGGGTAACACATAATATCCGATGTGTAGCTTGACTAATGGTTAACACATAATATCCGATGTGTAGCTTGACTAATGATTAACACATAATATCCTATGCATGGCTTGGGTAAAGCCCAGATCATAAAGGCCTTGACGGTTTCTACATAGCTATTTTGGTAAGCGTTGGTAGCCTTCAAGGCCTTTATGATCTGGGCTTTACATATATTGTTTAGGTATGTTGTATCAGTTACAACATACTGACTAAGACGAGTACATCCATCAAATCTTAGGTAAAGCTACCTTGGAGTCAGGTCGTAGGCAAAGCCAGCCTGGAGTTGGACCTCAGGTAAAGCTACCCTGGAGTAGGGCCTTAGGTAAAGCAACCCTGGAGAAAGGCCTATGGTAAAGCCATCCCGAAGTCAGGTCCTAGGTAAAGCTACCTTGGTGTCAGCCCTTAGGTAAAGCAACCCCTGAGTCAAACCATAGGTAAAGCCAGCTTGGACCGGTTAGTTATGTAAAACAGCTATCAATCCATGATAGCTCTGATGATCTTCTTCTTTACCATAGTATGCTGGACGTGCTACCTTAGGCTTTTCTGTACCATATATGCCCCTGTAGATGGGCAGATTAGATACTCTACTTCAGAGGTAAATGATATATCCCGTTTGAAATGAGAAGCTCTTGACTAGCGTCAGAACATGGTCATAGGACATAACACAAGTATGTAACTGGCCTAAGTCTTTACTGTATATCCTTGACTGTGAATTAACTTGTAGATGGAAAGAGACGATAAGCCAATCCCCACCTAGGGGATAAATGATAAATCCTGTTTGAAATGAATAACGTCTGATCATGGTCATAGGCACAAGTATATAACTGCCCTAAGGCCTTGCCTGTGATTGTCCTGCAGATATACTAATGTTATAGCAAGTATAGGTATAGGCAACAGTTAATCCTATACAGATGACCTACCGATGGTCCGGACGCCATCTTGTTTGACAAAATATTTTGTTTGACGTCATTTGCTAATCAGAGTGCGCTGTCGCGGTCTTAACAATATTACTGTAAAGGTTTTTTAGAAAATTAATTTATTTGTCGAACTCTGTGTGCGTGAACTTTCCTACACCTTTATTGAAACGTTTAATAACAAACACTATATCTTTATATAGATTTATTAATAAATGAACTGATACACTCGTTTATGTCCCCATCCCAAAATCCCTCGTTTGTTCATGCCATTCGGCTATTTCCCCAAACCAGATTGTCTTAGTAACCATCATCATCGTCGTTGTCGTCTTCATAGCTGCCAAAGTCCTCTGAGGGTGGTGATTTACCTCCTCCGAAATACAGGGCGTATGCAGCTTTTACATGCATACTGGCTTACAGACAGTATGTAGGCCTATGTTGGTTAACATCCATATATACTTAATAGAGGATGTATGTATGGTTTACATGCATATTGGCTTAAGACAGTCTGTAGGTTAATGTAGGGTATCGTGCATATTGGCTACAGGGTGTAGGCCTATGTAGGGTAACGTGGCTTAATACAGGGTGTAGACCTATGTATGTTTACATGCATACTGGCTTAACATATTATGTAGGCTTTTGTAGGACAACGTGCATATCGGATTGAAAGAGGATGTATGCCTATTTAGGTGTACATACATATTGGCTTAATACAGTATGTAGGCCTATGTAGGGTAACATACATTTCGAATTAATACAGAAAGAATGTAGGTTTACATACTTATTAGCTTAGCACAGTATGTAGGACTATGTAGATTTACATGCATATTTCCATAACACAGTATGTAGGGTAACGTACATATTGGCTTAATACAGGATGTAGGCCTGTGTAGGGTAACATACATAACGGCGTAATACAGGATGTATACTATTGTGATAGGGTATGATATTGTAGCTGTCTTCACGGGGCTATGATGATAGGTAAAATATATTGATTTTACGTAACTATTGGCTTAGGTCAGGCATTAGTAGATGTCTATACGTAGCTATTGCCGTTGGTCATGCGTTTATAGAGGTAATTATATACTTTGGTCATGGGTTGGTAACAGACTTTACGTAGCTATTGTTAAGTGGCAGCTGTCTTTAAGGAGTTCTTCCTTTACGTAGCTATTGAGATTGGGCATGGATCAAGCTGTTTTACGTACCTAACCGGTCCAAGCTGGCTTTACCTATGGTTTGACTCAGGGGTTGCTTTACCTAAGGGCTGACTCCAGGGTAGCTTCACCTAGGGCCTGACTTCGGGATGGCTTTACCATAGGCCTTTCTCCAGGGTTGCTTTACCTAAGGCCCTACTCCAGGGTAGCTTTACCTAAGGTCCGACTACAGGCTGGCTTTGCTTACGACCTGACTCCAAGGTAGCTTTACCTAAGATTTGATGGATGTACTCGTCTTAGTCAGTATGTTGTAACTGATACAACATACCTAAACAATATATGTAAAGCCCAGATCATAAAGGCCTTGACGGTTTCTACATAGCTATTTTGGTAAGCGTTGGTAGCTATAAGTATGTCTAAGGCCTAAGGCTCAGATCATAAAGGCTTTTGCCGGTGCCTTCACTAACCATAGCCGGCATAGCCCATTTGACCTCGGTGTAGATGTTGGTTGATTAGCGTAGGTTTTTCAACTTTGATTAGCTGAAACGTTGATCTGGCTTTCACCAGCCATAACCGCCAAAGCCTATTTGAACTTGGTGTCAATGTTGTTCGTTTGAACTTCGTGTATGTTGGTAGGTTAAACGTAGCGTAATGTTGTTTAGTTGAAACGTTGGTCGTTTGATCTAGCTCTGTTGTCAGGCTATGTATCGTTTGTCAGGCTAGGTATTTGATTCCAGGTTTGGTATCTGTTGTCAGGCTAGGTATCTATTGTCTAGCTATGTGTCTTTTGTCTAGCTATGTAGGCTATGGGTAGGCTAGGTATCTGTTGTCAGGCAATGTAGGCTATGGTCATGCTAGGTATCTGTTGTCAGGGTGTGGGTTACACTTAGGGTTACTCTTGCATCACCATAGATCTGTGTCTAGTACCTGACGGGTAACCGGATTAGCATAGTATGTGGGCTTACATACATAACACAGAATGTAGGCTAACTATATACATTACCCAAGCAATGCATAGGATATTATGTGTTAACCATTAGTCGAGCCACACATCGGATATTATGTGTTAAAAATTAGTCAAGCTACACATCGGATATTATGTGTTACCCTTAGTCAGGCTATGCATCGGCTACTGTGTGTTACACATTAGCCTATCTATGCAACAGGTACTATGTGTTAACCATTAGCTAAGCTACGCATCGGATAACATGTGTTAACTTGTAGTCAACCTATTCATCAGATACGGTGTGTTAACCAATAGTCAAGCTATACATGGGGTACTTCGGCTACTGTGTGTTACACATTAGCCTAGCTAGGCATCAGATACTTTGTGTTAACCATTAGCTAAGCTACGCATCGGATATTATGTGTTACATTGTAGTCAAGCTATGCATCGGATATTATGTGTTAACCCATCTGTTGTCAGGCTATGTATCCATCCTCATGCTATTTATCTGTTGTCAGGCTAGGTATCTGTTGTCAAGGTGTGGGTTACACTTAAGGTTACTCTTGCATTGTCGGAGATCTGTGTCTAGTAGCTGATGATTAATCTGTTTGTTGAGTGGCGTAGTATTTACAGCGATTTTATATCAAGTTTTGGAAGCCCCATGGATGTACGCAGCTAGGGAATCATGTATGTCGGCTTAGGATACATATTGGCTTAACACAGAATGTGGACTAACTATATGTTGAACATTACCCAAGCTATGCATTGGATATTATATGTTAACTTGTATTAAAGCCTCTCATCGGATACTATGTGATAACCCATAGTCAATCTATGTGATAGCCCCAGTCAAACTATGCATCGGCTACTGTGTGTTACGCGTTAGAATAGCGTAACTGTCGGAGAAAATAGCAAACCGGGTCCCATGTGTTTCCCTTCTCGCTATCTCTCCCAGACAGGCATTTATAGCATATACTTCGACCTGAAAGGCAGAGGTATGCCGCCCAAGGAAAAAACTAGTTCTACCCTTGGGTTTTAACAAATCACCCCCGCTCCAGTTACGAAGTCCATCTTGGAGCCATCTGCGTACCAGATCTGAGCTCCCGATGTTAATGTCCCTGACCATTCCATCACAGTTTGGTGGACCTGGTCAGGTGCAAACATTCGAGTAATGTGGTCGCTGCCCATTTCCAAGACGGGTTCTTTGACCCCGCACTCGATACTCATATGTCCCGAGACATCTGGGAGGTTAGCCTAGTTGCTCGAGTTGCGCAATCTCCATGCCGCCAGCCTCGCCTCTCCCCTAAGGACAAGCTCAAGGGGAGGGAGGTTAAGCATTACTTCCATTGCTGCACCTGGTGTAGTTGACATTACTCCCAGTGTGCACAGACAGGCCAATCTCTGGATAGAGCTCAGTTTAGCTCTTGTCTGTGTCTGGTTGGCCTTTGTCCACCACACCAGAGCTCCATAGGTAATCATAGGTCTCATCACCCTCAGATACATCCAGTGCATCATTGATGGCTTCAGTCCCCATTTCTTACCCATCATTCTTCTCACAGTCATCAGTGCCCTTTTGGCCCTGTTAACTATCCTCTCAAGATGTGGGTTCTAGGTGAGTTTCCTGTCCAGAGTAACTCCCAGGTACTTCACCTCCCCCACAATCTCAAGGTATTCACCAAACAAGCGGGGCATCCTGGTTGTCAGATCTTTTTGCTATCTGGTGAAGTTAATGAGAGCAGTCTTTTTTGGATTTACCCTAAGGTTCTCCTTTTTACACCACTCTTCAATCAGTCGTAGAGGATTTCTGATTACCTCAAGGACTGTATCAGGGAATCTGCCCAGGATCAGAACAACTATGTCGTCCGCATATCCTAGACAGAAGTACCCCTGTTCATTCAGGAGTTCAATAAGGTTGTCAACCACTAGGCACCTCAACAGAGGAGAGAGAACTCCCCCCTGTGCACAGCCCAGACTTGTCTCCGCCCTTCTGACCTCCCCTGCCACCTCTACAGAAATGCTTCTCTTTGTTAACATGGAACTTATCCAACCACAAGTGGTTGCATCCACTCCATGACGTCTTGCACCACTTACCATCGTCTCCACTGAGGGATAATTGAAATCCCCTTCAATGTCGAGGAAGGCACCTATGGCACAACCTTTCTTGGCGATCATTTGCTCAATCGTACCAACCACTTGATGGAGAGCTCCCTCGCAGGATTTCCTCGGTTGATAAGCATACTGGTTCCAATGCAGTGGTTTTATGGCCAAAGCAACCTCCCTAATATGCCTATCAACCAGTTTTTCAAGTCCCTTAAGAACAAAGGACATGAGTGTAATAGGTCTGTATCCTTTCCCTTCCGATTGTTTACCGGTGGGCTTAGGTATAAAGACCACCATACTAGATTTCCAGGCTGCCGGCACATGCCCTAGAGCAATACTTAGCCTGTATAATTTAGTAAGTACCAGTACCAGCAAATCCATTCCCTGCTGCAGCAGCACAGGATAGATCCCATCTAGACCTGGAGATTTGTAGGGTTTAAATGTGCCAATAGCCCATCTTACCCTTTGTGGAGTTACTATCCTCCTTGCCACTTCCCAGTCCTCCCTCTTACCACGTCTTGTGGAGAGTTTGGCAACTGGTTCAGTGTCTGCTCCCCCAAGTTTCCTCAGAGTACTGGAAGGGAAATGTGTTCTGATTAATTCTTCCACAGTTTCCCCTGCAGTCTTTGTTATATATCCCAGTGGGTTTCTTTGCATCTCCACCGGGTTAACTGGGTCCTTAGAGAGCACTTTATCCAGTCGTGCCCCATCCCGAGTTTTGTCAATCTCTTGACAAAACTCCTTCCAGGACTTCCTGCGTGCTTCTCTAATTGCACTGTTGTATTCGGTTAGTGTTTTCCTATACTGGCCCCACTCCCCGTTCTTTTTTGCTCTATTAAAGAGTCTCCTGGTGGTCTTCCGAAGTTTGGCTAGCTTCTTGTTCCACCACGACGGATCCCCTACTTTTCTCCCCTCACTGAGAGGGCAGTTATCAGTAAAGGATTCTACTATAGCCTCGCCAACCAATGCGGCTGAGTCTTCTAGCTCTCTCCTCCCACCATACTCCAATCCAGCCTCCTCAATCCAAACTCCCAGGTCCCTCCTGTAGGAGTCCCAGTCTGTTCTTCTTGGATCCCTGGTTGGCCGAAGCATGGTTGGATTTAGAGAGATATCATACCTAATATGTCTGTGGGCAGAAGAAGATGGTTCATCCGACACATGCCAGTTTAGTACATACCTAGCCGTCTGGTTCGATGCCACCGTAATGTCCAGGACCTCCTGTCTGGCCCTAGTGACAAACGTCGGCTCTTCCCCCTGATTTAAGACTAGTAAATTCTTAGAGCTAAGATAAGCTAAAAGTTCCTCACCTTTAGTGTTGGTACCTGTACTTCCTCACGGAGTGTGATGGGAGTTAGCATCCATCCCCACCAGCAGCTCCTCATCCACAGCCCCGCAGTGCTCGACCAGCCTCCTCAGCTCTTGTGTTGGTAGAGCCCCCGCGTAGTCAAAGGGGAGATATGCCGTGGCAAGGTTCAGCCACTTCATCCTCCCCTCCGCCCGCAGCTCCACTGTCAATGCTATTAAGTCCCTGCAGCAGAAGTTCGTTAGTACAAAAGCACTCAACCCCCTCCTAACCAGGACACACGTCCTGGGAACACCGGAGTCCTTATTGTACAACAACTTACCTCCAGATGTCGCCAGCCCGCATATTCGTCCTCCAGAAATCCATGGCTCCTGGATGAGAACCAAGTCCACCTCTCCCCTGTCACTCGACAGCACTCGCCGCCCTGCTATGCTGTAGGTTCACTTGGAGGATCTTGATCATTGTTCTGCTTAATTTGCCGTTGCCTGGGTCCGCAGAACAGCCCCAGGACTAGACAGCGTGCTCAACTCTACAGCCACTTCACCGGTTGCTGCAGTCGGCAGCTTGACAGGCGCCCCCGCACCCCCAGTGATGGTTGCCGTTGACACATCTGCTACAGACTCACGATTTGCCGTCTCATTGGCTCCCGTTGTCTGTGCAGTCTCGAAATCAATTCTTTTCCTTACTTGGTCCATTAACGTCCCACGAGTATGGGGGAAATAACGGTCGACCAGAGCAGAGCCCCCACTGCCCTGGCAAGAAAACATACAATGAGGTTTTGTCTGGTTCCTCAAGGGGATCGTGTGCAACTGCATTTTATACCCTGCAGCCATTCATCCTTCGGCACGATGCCTTCCACCTTGGATTGGGTATTCAGTCACTGACCTTGAAGCACATCCCAAGTTCAGGACATTATTAACTGTTGCTCATGGAGCGAACAGCCTGCTTTACTCTCTTTTTTACAACTGTGTCGTTAGGGTAGTTTCCCGCCCATACTTCACTGTCTCATTGCCCTTGGTTCACCTGGGAGGTGAGAGTAGCATTGTGAGGATTTAATTCCCAACTACCCCAGTCTCCCCAGTCAGAGCAGTTATTTCTACCACCCCCAACCGGTTGACTAACGAGGAGGGATAATTCCTCACCTTTGAACCATAGCCTTGGTCCAGGCCTGCATATTCAGAAACCTTCCGGAATCCTTATTCACAGGTAACCTACATTTCTGTAGGCCGTCCCATTACCCGCCACCTGTGGACCCGCCCGGTTGCTCAGGCCAGCTTGCCGGGTAGTTAGCCGTTAGCCCAGCTATGCATTGGATATTATGTGTTAACTTGTATTCAAACTTCTCATCGGATACGATGTGTTAACCCTTAGCGAGGCTATACACTGGATAATATGTGTTGGGGCATACTCAAGCTACTTATCGGATACTATATGTTAACCCATCGTCAGGCTATGCATCGGATACTATGTGTTAATGATTAGCCAGGCTATGTATCTGGTAATATGTGGTAATTTGTAATCAACTTGTAGTCAGGCTACTCATCGGATACTGCGTGATAACCATTAGCTAAACTATGCGTTGGATATAATATGTTATAATTTGTAGGCCCATGTAGGGAATCATGTATGTCGGCTTAGCATAAAATGCATGCAGGCTTACACACATGTTTGTTTAATGCAGTATGTAGGCTATCATGTATGTAGGCCCTAACATAGTATATACGCCTATGTATGATAGCATCCATGTTGGCTTAGCATAGAATTTATGTAGGTTTAAACGCATATTTGTTTAACACTGTATATATGGCTATTTAGAGTATATTGCATGCTGGCTTAACATAATATGTATGCCTATATAGGTCAACATGAATGTTGGCTGAGCACTGTATGTATATAGATTGCGTGACTTTTTTTAATTACATTGTAGTATTTGTTCACCGTCATCTATGTAGGCGCATTTAGGGATTCATGTATGTCGGCTTAGCATAGTATGTATGTAGGCTTACATGCATATTTGTTTAACACATTATGTAGGCTATCATATATATTGGCTTAACATGGTATATAAGCCTTCACGTCTTACAGCGATCGTTTGCGCTGTGTTGCGCCTACGCAACCGGGCCCCTACAATGTGATTGGTCGATTCCCCGCATAGCTTGTTGACTATTTGAACTCAGTGTATAATTGTTGGTCGGTTAAAATTAGCGTTTAGTTGGAACGTTGGTCTTTTGATATAACCGATCATTTTTTTGGGCAATTTCATATATTATTTGATAACCACCCCCACGTGATGCCAGATTCCAGGGTTACTTTACCTATGGGCAGTCTTCGGGATGGCTTTTACCAGAGACCTTGCTCCGTGTTAGCATTACCTAAGGTCTAACTCCATGGTAGCTTTACCTAGGCCCCGACTCCATGGTAGCTTTACCTAAGGCCAAGGTTCCAGGGTTACATTACCTAAGGCCAGGTTCCAGGGTTACTTTACCTAGGGCATGACTTCGGATTGGCTTTACCTGAGGCCCGGCTCCTAGGTGTCTTTACCTCGAGCACGACTCCGGGGTGACTTTTACCTAAACCCGACTCCAAGTTAGCTTTACCTTAGGCCAGGCTCCTGGGTGTCTTTAGGTAAGGCCTGGCTTCGGGATGGTTTTACTTGAGGCCTTGCTCCGTATAGACTATACCTAAGTCCTGGGTGGCTTTACCTCGAGCACGACTCCTGGTGTGACTTTTACCTAGGACCCGATCATTTTTGCCAATCTCAAAACAACCCCCTGGTGAACCCACCCCCGCAACAGTCCATACTGGACTCTAGACATTTCCCATACAGTCATTAGATCCAACCGATCGATTTTTGGCAATTTCATATATTATTTAAAAACTACCCCCTGGTGGACCCACCCAACATCTAGCCAAAATGCACTCTAAACTCACCCTATCAGTCAAGACACATTTTTCCAAAATTTTTTCGAAAACTACCCCCCACCCCGATTTCACCCCCGGAGCATCCCCCGGGGAAGGTCCTGAACGTGGCTGAGGACACCCCTTCACCTAAGGGTAGGTTAGGTTAGATGCAATTTACATACCTTAGGTTAGTGGGTTAGAGTATATTTTTTCGAAAAACTACCTCCACCCCTCTAAACGTGGTCAAAGCCACCCCAAGGTCTAGGATCAAGGCCACACCAACCCCCTCTGTCATCCAAAACTACCCCTATAGTCCCCGGTAACGTACAGGCCTGTTAGGGTCGGTTTGCGCCAAAGTGGCTCCGTTAACTACTTTTATCCAGTGATTTAACTATAGTTGCAAATGTAGTTTGAAGTGAAATAACTTTGAAGTCAAAAAGCTTTCTGTGCACCTCCACCGCATCCATGTGCAACCGACCTCGGAGTATCTGCTGTGTGTTAGTGAATTTATGAATGCCGAACACCTAACTGATTCAACTGCCCTGGAAAAGTTTCATGATTACAACAGTAACATCTTCAACGAGGCTCATCTCTACTGGTCATTGCGTCGCTAAACCAACTGCCAAGGGTAGGCGTTAGCAAGTAAGTAAATATTTCACAACTTTAGACCTAGCTTCAGGATTTAAGCAAGTATAAATGAGCCAAGTAGACAAGTAGATAAACAGCATTTTAAACAGAAAAAGACAATTACGAATTTTTAATAATCCCTTAGGCCTAAAAAATAGCCTCCTAGGTTTCAAAGGATTATGAATATTATGCTGGGAGGAATTCAAAACAATACGTACATAGACGATATTATAATGTATTCATCTAGTCTTCAAGAGCATATAGAGAGAATTAGAGAAGTGTTTCACAGACCTCTCAGACTGGGCAAAGCCAACTTTAAAATACAGCTTGATAAAACTGAAATGCTTGAAAGACCGTGGCAAATTAGGTCATTACTAACGGGAGAAGGAGTCTAACTGAATCCAAATAAACTACATGCAATAAAAACTATACTATTTCAAAAACTACTAAAGAAATTAAGAAGTAGGTTTTTAGGTGTAGTATTTTAGAATAGTAAATTTATAAAGAATTGTTCTATTATAACTAAACCTTCCATTAATGCTTTAAAAAATTGTTCCAAAATTAACATTTATGAGCAGAACTACATGCATTGCTTTGAAACTTGTAAACCAATATTATCAAATGAACTTTTGCTGCAAAAGTCAGATTTTGTAAAAAAATTCATTTGACGATTGATGCTAACTACTTTGCAATTGTAGCAAATGATTTCTCAATATTCAATCATTACAAATACTATTGTAGAATTTGATAAGGCCCTAAATGTAGTTGATCAAAACTATAATTACTAGCGATTCATATAAACAGAAAGATTTGTCAAATATAATCATCAATTACCCTTAGAGACAAGGGTAGAAAATATTAGGGAATTTAAAAAGCTAATGGAAGTAAGCTGCGACATTAGCCTTTTTTTAGGGAGGCCTATTTAAAAAACAGATTTTGTCTTTAGTATTCTTAAAGTTTTCCTTTATTAGGGTAAATGTAATTAAAAAATCTGTTAACCACTAATCAAAGGCTGTTTATTTTTCCCCGTTCTCATTGAATATTTATTTATTTTGCTTCTATTTATTTATTTTTTCAGAACACTTATTTTATATTTATAAAAAAACGTTTTCATTAAATTTAATGTTTAATTCACAGTTCCTAATATATATAAATAGTTTAGTTTTTGCTAATAAAATATGATTTAGTAAGAAACAGACTAATCTACTCGGAGATATAAATGAAATTAGCAAAAATTAAGTGGTATACTCGTATATTGCACCGTGTGTTACGCTCTTCCGGCAAAGGAAAATCAGTTCTCAATGGCGACTATATTATAGTAGAATTGATGTGGTAAAACAAAAAAAATTAGAATAAAAAGTTTAGTTCAACCTGTTTATATTTCTACTAATTAAAACAACCTCTCACCACAAATTCAACAAATTTTATTTTAACCTTGTGTACATTTCGACTACAAAGTAATCATCTTCCGAGGTATTTTTACAAATAACTGTTTATATTGCTGTTTATATTTCTTTCAATATCGCCTCGGTGCGCCAAAATTCATTAAATAAACTTTAACTAACCACTTGATTTAAAACTATGTTCAAGTTATTCGTTTTATTATACGTTAGTAACCTAATATTTACACGATGTTTTGTTATATTGTATTTTGGAACGCGTTTCTACAAATAGTATGCTTATTCATTTTATGCAAACTGACAGCGGTAAAGCCAATCGCTTCTAGGTAACTTAGACTTTGCGTCGCGTAGGCGGAATATGATTAGAAGTTATATCAAACTAGATTACTCTATAATTGCGGGTGGTGCACGTTCCCAGGACGAACTCTCAAGGTACATGATCCAGTTTCAAGTAGGAAATACAACTTCATCGATCCCATACATGCGGAGCTTCCTCACCACCACCATATATAAAATATAGGTCTGTTTGTATATGAGAGTGTTTAAAATATAGTATTGTTAAATTACAACTATGCTCTAAACCCTTTTAATTAAAAAAAAATATTAAAGTGAGAGAACAAGAAAACGTTTTTGTGACATAGTACTAATATGATTTCCTTTAAAGTTCAAATTGTCCTTTGTATTATGAAGTTACAATTATTATAAGTTAACGAAGTTGTAAGTATGTATAGTTTGTATTTGAATAATATTATAAAATAATATTGCACAATTTAATAGTTGAAACGAATATCTAATGTGTAATTGCAAATGAATAATTTGTATAAATATTTAAGCAACCCCTGAACCCCAACTGTATAGCAATACGGCAGGGGAAACGCATTTAAATACTTTAATAAGCCAGCCTTTTTCCTAATTCGTATAAAACAATACTACATGACGTATTTGTGTTCAAATTTCTTAAAAATATGGTTTCTTTTAGTTTATATAACACATTGGCTATTGGACAACAAATCTTTGGCTATTGGACAATAAAACTTTGAGTGTTGCACAATAACACTCGGGCTGTTGGATAACAACACTCTGGGATTTAGACAATAACACTCTGCATGTTGGACAATAGCACTCTGGGATTTAGACAATAACACTCTGGATGTTGGACAATAACACTCTGGCTGTTGGACAATAACACTCTGGGACTTCGACAATAATACTCTCGATGTTGGACAATAGCACTCTGGCTGTTGGACAACAAAACTTTGGCTGTTGAAACAATACACTTTGCTTCCATTTCATGAGGAAAATAACGCAAAAATAATGATAAAATACCGACATTTATCATTGTCAGCTTCTCGTCCTGTAGTTACATGAGTTTGTCCGTTATGCCCTTGAACTTTATTATTTAATTTTTATAATAAATGATTGCTGTAACATATTTTTCAGCACCGATCTAACTACGAGTTATTTGCTAATATAACGCCGATCTTTGTACTGGTCGTAGTTTCGACAAGTAATTTAATAGTCAGCTATCACAAGGAGCGTGACAGATTTAATCGTAATTAAAGGTTATATTCTTCTTCTTGACGTTTCATCATGCGGCCACAGTAATTTCTCGATGTTCGAAAACAGAAACTTGTACCCAAACAGTTGGATAACCATAGACTAGCGCCAACTTGTAACAAACAATCGATTGTCCAAATACCAGAATAGGCCAATGCTAGGACAAATACCTGATTGCTATTAGTGTACCAAGAAAAAGGTTTCATTAGTTTTAACCCTTATGTATTTTTTTAAAGCATAAAGCCACCGTTTATTACGAAGGAAATATTTTAAAAAAATTTTACGTTATTAAAATTAGGTAAACATTAGCTATCAATTTACATCATACATCAAAATCATTGCTTGCACGATTCCACACCATGAGATCTGCCAAGTGACTGAGTTCCTTTACTTGAAACTTGTTCCTACGTTCTAGTTCAGCGATCGTGACAAGATTAATTCTTTGTTCAAGTGGCCTGAACAGTACGATTGCAACTGCATACATCATTGAATATGTATATTTAAAGATCTTTATTTCCTTTTTGTAATTTATAAGCAATAAATAGTTCAATTTATAAGCAACGTATATCAAAATTTATGCGTATAATTTACTTCTTTTTAACCAAACATTTTACTATCACTTCCGTATTCTTGAGGACTTTCTTCCTCTCCAGGGATATAGAATATCGATGATGCCTAAATAATCGATAAATATTTCAAATTGTTGATCTGGAATTAGGAGTCAAGTCACCATTATTGATACCATATACTACAAGGGGTTTCTAGAGCTATTGAATCAGGCGATTTTATCATCTATCAATTACATTGCATAATTAGGACGCTTTTCATTCAAATAAAAGAAGGAAAATTTGAAAATTTGACTGGAAGTAAATTTCATTAGCCATTTACTACCCTATCTACTTCATTTCTAGATACATGCTCAAAATTACAAATTTAACAATCTGGTAAAATAATGTTTTATAGTCTATAGAAGGAATAAAAAAATATAACTATTTTAAAAAATATATTTCCTAGTTTTAATTTTAGAACACAAACCCAATTAAAGATTATTGAATAAAATATGAACAATATGAATAATAATGTAACGGGGCTATTAATGAATCCTATTGTAAATTATTACAACAAACCATTGTTACTTTTATCTAGTTTTAACTTTAGGCGATAAAAATATGCATTTTACCAGACACCAGCTTATATTAAGACGTTTCTATTTCTGATATAAAACCACTATAACTATATTTAGTTCGCTCGTAAACGGAATAAGACTATGTAAACCTACTTCAGATAAAAAATACGATTTAAAATTTACAACATGTAAATGTAATGATATATCCAGATGAATAAAACATACGTAGTCTATTTTGATATGCTCGCTTTCAAACGTATTTTTAAACTTTAATGTACTAAAATATGTAGAATAGTCCTGTTTCTGTTAGAATCGTCACGTCTCGCTTCGTTTGGAGAAGTTTTCCGCCGTCAACTCCTCTTTCCCCCTCCTCCAATTTCTTTGTATTTTGTTTACATGAATATTATTAAACTTCAAGCTCATTGATAACGGATGAAAGCTTTCGATCAAAACAAACTTTATTTTATAAACAAAACAGAATATATTGAATTTAGTCCAAACAGATATTTTTTAAGAAAACTTTAGTGAAAATAATACTCAATTTCAGTAGATTTTTGATCAGTCTTTTTAAAAAAGAATAATTAACATTTTAATTATAAATAAGCTGAGGTTGTGTTGCCTAATATTACAGGGAAATGGATATAAATTAAAACAATACACTGTCTTGTAAGGAATATTTTGCGTTTGAGAAACTATTATACGTAACTTTAATTATATAGCTTTACTTCAAAGTTATGTTTTCGAAAATGTAGGTGTGTTTAGAATATTTTTTATACATTATACTAAGATTATAACTTTATAATTTTTATGTCTCATACAGTTTGTTATGTGTCATAAACATGGGGTTTATTAAGTTTGTATCTATACACGACCTACATTATAAAAAATAAATTAGAAGAATTATTTTAGTGATAAAAAATATATCACAAACAACGTAGCAATAGACTAAACAGTTGTGAAAAGATTTAACATTTTTCATCTTTCATATCGAAACAAATTGTAAAATTTAAACTTGTAAGATTTGTAACCAATGAGCTATTTAACTAGATAAATCTTCTCCAATCGTTAATGAAACCCTTTTTGAAAGATCTAAAATCAATATTGAAATTGACTGACATAACAAACCATTTAAAAGAAAATATGCGGGCGTCGATTCAATACGTAGAGTGATATGAGCTGATAACAAAATTCTGTTCTCACCTTCAAAACCGAGACATTCAAAGGCTACTAATCCTTTTCTCTAACTATAGCTGATGGCTTGTAGTTCTCGTGTTGAGATATGTATTATTTGTGTAGAGACATTTCTTTTTGCTGACCAGAATTTAAAACAATTGAAATCGGTTATATTGTGTATGTCTAATTTTTAGAAATACTAAAAACTAACTCTACTGAAACACTAAACTGAATAAATAAATTGAACAAAAACAAAATAAATTTATAATGAGAGACATTATCAGTAAAAACATTCTTATTTGGTTAGATAATAACTGTGTAAAGAGCACTATTAATTATATTACCAGTAATTAAAATTAATTTAGATTTGTTTATTTATTCCATAACTTGCACTTATCAAAATATTGAAACAGTTTTTCTCTTTCGAAGATTATAGTTGTAATAAATTTTATTGTCACGTTACTTAAAAATGAAGTAGTATTGTTTTCCAGTTAGAAAAAGATTCTCTTATAATCAATAGGATATTTTTGTAAATGTATTCTTTAGTCTTATAGACAAGCTTGTCCATATTTATGTCAGTGCTTAAGGCCTTAGATCCAGTGGCAGTTCAACTAATATATGCAATTATATGCGATTTTTAAGTTCGAACCTCAGCTCAAGTAACAGAAATAAACAAACTGTTATATAGACTAAAGTTTTGTCTGCCTAAATATTCGTGTTGAGAAATATACATAAAAAAGTACAAAAAAAATTCTTAAATTAAAATAAGTAAAACAATTAAACATATTAGATTCCTATTCAAAATATGATTACAAAAGCCCAAGTTTTAAAGTATAGTTTCGATATTTCTAACATTATAATAATGGTAAAACCTGAAAAGTATATAATATAGCTTAATAAAATACACTACATTAATCATAACGGAGCGCACCCATTCCTTCAGCAGATAATATTTTTCCAATATCTTGGAACACCACCATTTCTCGTCGCCATATATCACATTACATTCTCCCGTTTCCTTCCTTCACATAAATCGATGCTTAAATAAATATTTACTGATGCAGGAAATACAAAATAAATGTACTTCCTAAGATACTTTATATACTTTGTAACCGAAATACAAAATTGATGTACAAATCGAATATATATATATATAGTTGTAGTTACTACATTATTTAAAGCGGTATTAGTAGCCAAGTTAGAAATAAAAATCTTTTTATTGTTTGTTTTCTAAATTCTGTATTGTTTTTATATTAAACAAAAAATATTATTTTTTATAATTAATTAATAGTCAAAATTGCATTTTGTCATAAACATTTTACACAACAGATCTCTACTAGAATAAATTCAACTTCTAAGCTAGTGCAATAAATATTAACACAAATGAACAAAAATGCCAAAAAGTAACTCTATTGGATATGAACAGAACGAACTAATGTATTAAAGTGAGAAATAATAACTTTTGTTTACAGAGAAGACAAATGACAATCCAGGCAAAGACAATTGGTCTCTTGACTAATCATACACTTTTAAAATACAGTGAAATAAATACAATGCCGTTCTTTAACGCAGAACTAGTATTATCTCAGAACTATGGATAAATTGAGAATTAGATAGTATAAATATTAAAACATGAAAATGTTAAAATGACAAAAACAAAGAGAAATGTATGAATGCTTGTTTATCGGCTTTAAATAGCGAAATATCACGCTAGACGAAGGTCAGGAAATATTAAATGAATTTAACAAATCAAAAAAAGTAAATATATGACAAATAACGCCATTATACACGTTGAACCACCAAGCCACATATAAACAAATATCATATACTTTAATAAGAACGTAAACAGTATAAACACCTATGATAATTACGTTTACAAATATATGAAGAAGCTAACAAGAGACTGGCAGTCACAAAATAATATTAAAAATCCTCACCAGTAAAATCATGTGTTAACAATCAATGGTTAACACATTACTGGATACAACAAATCATGACAGTCAAATATAAAAGTTCTAGAGCAGGAATTCCTGAACGATTTTGCACCACGCTTTATCTTGGAATGAAAGCCTCCACTTTACATTATAAATAAATGGTATGGCATGAAAAAAATATTATGTATATATATATATATATATATATATATATATATATATATATATTGAAAACAATTTGCTTGTTTATACATACTTTCAAATGAAACATGAAATACCATTTCAAGTTTTAATTCTCAAGGTATATTTAAACTGATGAGAGAAAAATCTGTTAGGGAGATGGATGAGCTTGAATTTATTTCACTAACATACCTATTTAAAATTATACTTTAGTAAGGGCACAACGCAAGTCATTAGCAAAATCGAGTATTTTTTCTATAATTTGTTTTTATCGCAACAAGTGCTGAAAATGATTTTTCGCACAAGTATGTGCTTGCAAAAGGTAAGTATAATGGAAAAGATGCTGTGTTATACTTTTAGGAGTTTCATTCAAAATTAAGATTTGTCCATTGTGGCGCTGTTGGCACATTGAAAAACAAACATTAGATTTCAACACTCTTGTACTATTATTATGTTAAGGCTGTCATGTTAATTTAATTTGAAGTTTATAAAATTTGCACAACCTTTACTTATAAATTTTTTTTTTTATAAATTCATACATTTCATTTACATTTTCTGAACATAACGGTCAATAAAATTAGATATGTGAACTAAATCTGTGGTCTAAATTAAGTTTTAAATTTTGATAAATTGTGTACCTTAATTTAACTAAATGAGAATTTATCTTACTATTTTCCAACTGTCTCTTTCCCCTTGACTTGGGTTCACGAAAGTTTGGGAACCCATGTGTTTGGCATACACTGAGCTGGTGCCTTCAAGTCTAACGTATGTACGGAGAAAGATTGTCAGAGTGGATTATACAACCAAGTGGGAAAACTATCAAGAGAAAGGCATTATATCAGCTGGAGAGACGATAGAATAGGGAATGAGCTATAGAAAATGGTTATTAAATCAGCCGAGTTAAAGGGTATCGAAAAATGTGAGATGTAAAAACTACATGCAGTCACTCATACACACTCACACAAACTCACACTCCCCCCTGTCTCTTTCTTTCTCCTCTTTCTCTCTCTCTCTCTCTCTCTCTCTATCTCTCTCTGACATAAACATAAAAACCAATAATGGTAGAAACCATTTTAATGGTAGATGACTATGTTTATGTTTATCATGAAGCATTAAATTCATACGTTCTGCATTGTCTTTCTATAGCTAACAATCACCACGCAACGAGCATTAATGTTCTGCTGAAAAATTACCATAATAAACAAATACCTCTTGTCAGCAAATATGTACAATATGTAATATTGATAAAATCGTAAGGGTCATTAACGCAGCAACTAAACATATGATCAGTCTAACTTAAAAATAGTGTGATGATACGTGTTTGCATGGCGGAAATAAGAGAGCGAGCAGGGGCATTGCCTCCCTTCAAATTTATCGAGAGGTGTATTACGTTTTTATAATCAAAGCTGAGAGTTACTTTCTTAATAACTGTAAGCTCAAACAAAATGAACAATTTTTTAATCTTACAAATCATGATGTTCAAATTGAAATTTTATTAATTAAGTCAGACGAAGTTTGATATTAACGTTATGTTTCACATAGAAACAAAATCAGGCTTATTTGTAGACTAATGTCTTTGCAAAACTCGAAAAAATGAAAAATTGTTAATTGTAATACCATATATCCTAACTTATTAAAAACATGTAGTTTAAAACATGTACTTGATAATGTATTGTTTTGGATGGGGGGCTTCATGTCAACAAGCTGTTAGATTTCTCTACTTTTAAGGATGGCGATCCCTAGATCCATTTGATACCCCAGGGCAACCTTGTGCCCCCCCAGAACAAACGTGTAACTCCCTCCATTTAACACGGCGATTGTATGTGTAAAATTTGGGTTTATTAAATAATTATAAATATAATTATGTATTTACTCGTGTTTATTTTGTTTAATTCAAAATGTTTCAAGAAAAAAACAGCATAATATGTGGAATAAAGTGCAAAACTCAGTGGCGCGCATTATTCATTGTTGTAAAGAGATTACTAAATTGTTTTATTTTAAAGTTGAAATTTTAAAAATAGATTTAATATCTGTTTAAAGCTAAAAACATTTTTATGATAATTTTGTATAAATATTTTACTCATAAAGCGAAACTGAAAACCACTTATTTTAATTATATTTATAAATAATAACCATTATTTGGTATACATTTTGTCTAAGCAACAGCAAATTTTGGATTTAAGCTGTAGGAATCACCTAATTCCTACTGCCGTGATGCATTGCACAACGGTTAGAAATGTCATATTTATTTAAAAATCTATTTAAAAATCCTGGTTGTTGGATAATATACCAGAACTCAGGTTTGTTGACTTGAATAAACCATAACATGCTCTTTGCACTTTATTTTTTAATTCGATTTCCAACCTTTTATTTCATATTTCTATATTTAAAAAATAATTTATAATATCACATTAAGGAATATTCGTTCATTATTTTAATAAAGTAGAAATACAAATTATAAAAAAATTTTATTAGACACTTTATTTCTATTGTTGTAAAATCTTTCTAAAAGATCTAATTCATATTTTTAGTTAGACAAAAAATAGTTAGTTCAAAATGTTTTTACTTTTTTAATTATAAATAGCAAATTTCAAAATTAATAGATAAAACGTGGTTGTAGACAAAAAAAGCTTTTCATAATTTTATCTTTTTTAGCTCTATAAAGAATTATTTAAATATACAGAGACTAATGTAATGTTTAATAATCAGGTATAAATAAATGTCTAAATGAAGTGGTCGATAATAGTTATAAAACGTCAATATCTTTTCAGTTACAACCAAAAGGAAAATGTATTGCAACCCTCTTAAGTAAAGTCAACATAGCATGTTTTCTTGTGGGGACATATAGCAGGACATGACATTAATTTAATTGGACAAGGTTTGTACTTCAGACTACAGAATGAAACAGACCCTCCAGTGCAATTTGGCCTCATATTATGTTGACTATGAAGGATCTAAAAGAACTAAAAAGCCTAGCATAAAAGATATGTAAGATATATATATATATATATATATATATATATATACATATATATATATATATATATATATATATATATATATACATATATATATATATATATATATATATATATATATATATATATATATATATATATATATATATATATATATATATATATATATAGGTTAGTTAATTATTTTCCTGAAGATGCTGGTACTGTTTTATCGACGAAAAGCTTTGAATAATATATGCATTAAAAGTATTATTGTTTTTGAAATGTTTTTTAATTTATTAACTATATTACAAGAAAATATATCACCATATTTAATATATATTATATATATATATATATATATATATATATATATATATATATATGTGTGTGTGTGTGTGTGTGTATGTGTGTGTGTGTGTGTGTGTGTGTGTTTATGTGTGTGTGTGTGTGTGTGTGTGTGTGTGTGTGTGTGTGTGTGTGTGTGTGTGTGTGTGTGTGTGTGTGTGTGTGTGTGTGTGTGTGTGTGTGTGTGTGTGTGTGTGTGTGTGTGTGTGTGTGTGTGTGTGTGTGTGTGAGTGTGTGTCTGAGCAGTAATTAATTAAAACACATAATGAAATATCGTCCATTTATGAACAATATAATAATAATGTTACTGTAACATAAATTACACTTAAATAGGAAATATCACTTTCTCAGATGGTTATGAAATAATAATTCCAAAAGGGCCACTGACTTTATTAAAACAAATTATTGAAATTGTATTTAAACTTATATGGATATAAAAAGACAATCCTCAAAGTACATCAACGTGCCTAAAGTAAATACAGATACTTAGACCAGAAACAAAATATTTAGAAAGACAATCCTCGAAGTACCTTTACCTGCCTAAAGTAAATACAGATACTTAGACCAGAAACAAAATATTTAGAAAGACAATCCTCGATGTACCTTTACGTGCCTAAAGTAAATACAGATACTTAGACCAGAAACAAAATATTTAGAAAGACAATAAATATGTTAAGTAATAAAAGATGAAAAGGTGTAAAATGGATTATCAAGAATGATTATGGTTTCTGAAATGTTAATGCTAATATAGAAAGCCGAAGAAGATGAAACCTAATGGATGAAGATTAATGGACGGATGTAGGCAAACTAGTAAGCAAGAAGTAACTCATTGATAAAATTGGGGAAATAGGAAGATTATTTTGGTGCGTAACGACAGAAAACATTGAGTACCAGTCATCACAACATTTACAAGAAAAATAAACATAACAGAAGTTCGAGGGATATGTAAAATATTAGGGCAAAAAGATCATATCTGAGACACGTATTGTTAAAAATAATGAAATCAGTGTTCCAACACTAAAAAAAAAAATTGAATATGGATGGAGCATTGCAGTAGTGATGATGAAATGGAAGAGAAATTTAGTCAGGAAGAAATAATTCTAGTTGATTTACTGAATATACATAGAAAAGAAAATGACTGCGAAATTACAGTGGAATTGTGTGTATGTAAATACTGTTCTGATGCAAAAAAAATAAATTATTAAAGAGTAACAATTTGAAACAAAAAAAAGATTTATTATAAATACAGTTTTACACATATTGGCATAAATACATATTTTTATTTTTCATTTTCAATGTGCTTTCCTTAAAAAATCAGAAATGGAAATATTGATGAAATGGAAGTACAATTAGGAAGGAAAATGAACATAATTATTATTATTTATGATTTATGTTTATATTCCTGAAATATTGCGCAAAGATTCGTATTTCACTAAATATTTGACTATATTTATGTTTATATTTGAGAAAAGCGTTAATTTTGTCCAGACTTATAATGAAGTTTGTTATTTTACAAAGCTCTTGCTGAACCATGTTCCAGGTAGTGCTGTTCAACTTATGAATATAAATGCAATTGTTTTTGCTGATATTTTAAATTTTACTCCAAGCTCTTTTGTCAATAATTCCTAGAATTATTAGAAACAGTTGCCTAAAGGGGATTAATCTAAAGCTTCTGCTTTCACGATATTATTTCTAAACTATTTTCCTCAAGTATTACAACAACTACGGAGATATTTTGTATCTTTTGGTTATTTTAATTATTTTTAGTAAAATACTTGAATCTCTTTTAACTGCAAAATTATACAAGACAGTTTTTATGACTTATAGTTTTATTTCTTTGTTCAACAAAGTTTTAAAATGTAAATGGTTTCAGATACTAATTTAAGTAATTTATTCGCCCTTCCTAACATTTTTTGTTTCTAGATACTACTTAGGTTTTGAGAATAGAGTTATTCAGAAACGCATCAACGAAAAAAAATTATTTTAATGTTAGGAAAGGCAGAACTATTAGGAACATTATTCTAAACAAAAACTAAAGGTTTTCTTACATATAAACATAAATAAAGTCAAATACTTACCGAAATACGAGTTCTGGTGCCATATGTTTTTGGAATATAAAAATAAGGAGTAAATACTCATAGAGGTGATCTTCTTGTCGCTTCCTAATAGCACTTCAAAATCAAAACAATATCTCCCCCAAAATGTGTAAATTGTATGTAAAATATTTCAAATATATTTATTTAAAATGTTTTTTTCGAATTATATTAAGAATTTCAATGAATTTAGACTTTAAAAAAATTAAAAATTCAATTATAAAAAATATCAGGTTAGTCTACTGAAGTTTAATTTTAATCACATGATCCAGGAGTACTCAAGTTGTAGAGGCACCCCATAAAACTAATGAAGATACCATTAAACCTTTAACAGTTTCAAAGCGCATCTCAACTCTTGAAATCCAAGGTTTCCCAATCCCTCCACTTTTACACCCCATTTATTGTACTAAAGGCATCGACAAGTTTTAATTGCTATATATAGCATTTCATTTTGAGTGAAACTCACAATTCGGTAGTTTATTGAAATTGATCGAGATGCATTTTGAGATAAACTCATTCTTAAAGTATACATTGTACAGTAGTAACTACGTATTATCATTTAAAAGGCTCATTAATAAGTGGTTTGATTTTGAATATTCTATGAGCCACAGTAAATATATGAAAAAGCATGTCTAAACAGAACACACATTATGTATCACATAAGTAGTCAAACAGATATATTTGAAAATCTATTACTGATTGCATTCGCTAACTAGATTCTTTTTATAAATAGTTTTATTTCCCAATAAATAGTCTATAATGACTCCTAAAGCTATAAACATTAAAATTATAATCATTAATTAGTAATACATTTAATCCTTTCTCTAGAAACTAAAATTTTAAAATATAAAATTAGATATATTTCAGATTTTATCTATCTAATTGTAAGTGAAATATATTAATAATTTTACTGACGATATTGGAGGAAATGTTTTCTTCTATGATACTAAACACGATTGTCTTATGTTTTTTAAACCGATAACTTAATAATATTCTAAGTTCTTTTCTAAATAATTTGAGAGAATCTAGAATTAGTTTCTAATATTATTAAAATGCTGGATTAAATAAAATGTGTTAAAAAGATTTTAATTGTAGGATGTTTATAACAAGTCATAAATGGAATTTCTAGTATTCATAGTAGTCTAATATCATTGTAAAAACCCAATTCGAGATATGTGATTGCTTTTATAACTTGTTTTACTTGCAGCAAAAAAAGGTTATTATTTTTAAATGTAAAACAGCCTTTTTGAGCACTAGACTAGACAGGCTGTAACAAGCAGATTTATTCTATAGCGAAAGTAAAACATTCAGAACAAACTTTAAGGTGGACTCTAAATTACGGGTAATGTTGCAACCTAGGCGCTAGTGTCACACCCTTGCAAACAATGTATCAAACATAATCGTGGCTCTGACACTTGGAATGCCTCAGAAATTCAGCCCCATCGTTTAGCCGCGATGTAAAAGTATAGAAACATCTGAAAGTAACCGAGCAAATAACTTCAGCTGTGTCACAATGCATAGAAAACATTCAGTACTTGTAGAAGACGGTATGATTCTGTCCTTCACTGATATATTGACGAAATGTTCTGGCTATAATAAGTGTATATTTAAAATATTCACTTTATAATAATTTCGTTTTAAAAAAGGAAAGGATTATTGAATTGATTTTTTTTCAAACATATAATTTAGAAGTAAACAAAACATTTAGGTCCTAGATTTTTTAAAATAACAAAGGTCATGACAAAATTCGTTCAAACGTAAGGTTTATACAATTAAATAATATATGAAAACATGAAATTTAATTACTCTTTAACCTGCTAGTTTTTATTAGCAAATATGATGACTCCAATAAAAAAATATCTTATTCACAGATAAGTAAATCCTTATTTTTCTGTTGCTAATAAAACAAAACAAAAGTTTCACTCCCAGCTTTATTAAAATTGCACTTTATGTTTGTAATATTTTATAGTTGAATAGGATACTGTAGGCACATTAAATAAAAATAATGATGAAATCAAAACCGTTCTCAATGTGAACTTATTGCTGACATAATTACTAAAACGGCGTCTTTTCTTTTAAAATTCTCAATAACCAGTCCACTTTTTTAAATATTACGTTTCCCATAACAGCTACTATTCGCCCTAGTATCTTCAGTCAGCTCTCTGCTCGACAACAGCTTGTTACTTTTCTTTAAGCTCACTTTCAGATTTTCCAATTTGAGTCCTTTATCATGCTGCTGTGCCCAACAACGGCTTGACGTCCTGCTTAGACGTCCTATAAATTTAATTATCTGTCTCATCTTGTTTTGCTACTTGAATTGTAATACTTTCTGTTGTATATTAATAATTATTATTATTAATATTAGTAAGGTCTGGTACAGTAGTTATTTTTTTCTTGTTGAAATATTAATTTTATATAAATCTCCCCCCTCTCTCTCTCTCTTTCTCTTTCTTTATAAATTTTCACTATTTAATATAATACTTTTTTATTTATCCAATCAAGTTCAAATTACCTAAGTTTTATTTTTCTTAACCTATATTGGGCGACAATTAATACAATTAATTGGTAATACAGTTTTTCAAATATTTATTCCTTAATTATTATTTTTTTAATTGAAGTCCCGGTCGGATTTGTACTGAGTAAATAAGTTTTTGAAATCCAGTACTTCGGGACTGAACCCACTTTCCCATCGAAAAGTATTCGAAAAGTATCTTCGAATAATGAAGCATTACAAGAGGGGGATGGAATGAGAAATTAAACAATGAGAGTTAACTAAAAATCAGAATGGGAAAAATAAACCACCATCAGCTTCACAAATGAGAAAAGATAAATAGGAAGTGAATAAATAGTAACAAACAAAAATAATAGTCCAGAGAGTACAAAATAGAGCAAAATGGAAAAAAATGTAAAGAAATTCGCTATTTTGTCACTTAGTATTGTTATTCTGTCATATACATATTTATTTTATTTGCAGTAATAAAATAAAAAGTGAATTAAAA
Organism: Prosapia bicincta; assembly: GCA_036971475.1. Lineage (NCBI taxonomy): Eukaryota > Metazoa > Arthropoda > Insecta > Hemiptera > Cercopidae > Prosapia > Prosapia bicincta. Next base: position 98,262,689 of record JBAIZL010000004.1, on the reverse strand, counting down.
GCATATTCTTTCTCGACCTCTGTAAAAGTTGACTTTAAAATGTTTTTGTCTATATTATTTGTTTTATACGTAATAAAATATTTGTTGTCGAAATTATATAATTTAATAAATTGTTAATCGATGATTATTGAAGCACCAGAAATTCACTTAAGTAACCTCTTTTATTGCTGCAAGTATTGAAGTGTCAAGTAAATGCAAACACTGACATGTAGCTATTCAAGTATGAAACTATAACGGAGTCTGGCGGCTTAAAGCCAACCCTCAACTGACACACTTTGCACTCACACAGTCTGTCTCTATTAAAAATGAATTAAATATAAAGCGAGCATTTTTCATCGTTAATCTATATTCTCCTGGTCTAGAGGTAGAATTTATAGTTTTTTTAGTACAAAAGGCCTTTTTAACAAATAATTCTTCTCTAATACTGAATATTTTAATTGATTTAGTATGAGCTTCTATAATAATTTTGAATAATAATTTTACATAAGTAATACCTTTTTCTTATTTATTATTTACAGACCAATTCATGCTTCTACAAATACACTCTAGGTTTCGTTTTCCGAAAATCATTTTCAAAAGCTAAAAGCTTATTAATCGTTTAATAAACTATAATTTACAGTTTATAATATTCCTATCAATACTTTTAACATATTTAAAATAAAATAATAATTTATTATTATCACAATCTTATTTTAAACAAGAAATAGGTATCATTTAGGGCTGCTGTTCAACAGAAAACTTAGTTTACAAATGGGATTTACAATTCGTCATAGCAATCTTCAAACCTAAAAGTTTAACATTTCGATGTTGTGATGACTGTTTCTCAGCCGTAACATTATTTAGATTCCATTATTTTACGTCAAACAATTCTACAACAATCTTGTATCAATATCAATTGTAGCTACTGGGGCGATTTGTAAACGATATATTAATAATTGTCTGAGTAAAATGTGAATAAAATGCTCATCGTGGTTTAAAGTGTTGAGGTTTGGAGGAGAATTCAACTGAAATGAGTTATAAAAAAATTGTATTTCTTTTAAAAGATAAATAACAAAAGAAATAATAAATGATGCAGATACGTGTTCATATTTATATAATAAGATTAAAACTTTATTAATGTATTACACTTTTGCTGTTACTTGCGACGAGACTTTTTGTTAACTAAAGGTTGTTAAATTGTTAGTTTAAACTTAGAGGAAGTTTAAGATAACAATTTAATAACCTTTAGTTAACAAAAAGTCTGTCGCAAGTAATAGCAAAAGTGTAATAGCAAACAACCAACTCGTCATGAACAGCAACAAGATTTTGAAATTTATTATTATTGTTTCTTGTATGTTATCCAGGATTTTATTATCCATGACTCAACGAAACATATGGCTAAAGCTAATAATATTAAACCTGGCGAAAGTAAGTAAAAAAAACCGAGATAAAATGAGAAAAAGCGCATCAACTAACCTACGAAATCGTATAAGTCGGTCGCAATAAAGCTTTTTGAGCTAGACAGACGGCGGTTTTGAAGGTAGGTGTTCGGTAAACCCGAAAAAATAAATGAAAAGATGCAATGCTGCCTTTTCAAAAACGTTACTAGATACTAATATCGTCTAGCCCAATTAAATATAATAGTTAAGTTCGAAAAAGTGTTTTATAAATACGTTTTCAGAATGGAAAAGGAAAACATACAAACAATAATTAGCATATGTCAGATGTTTTTAGAGCTACGTCGTTCTAAAACTAATCTGCACTGGGTTGTACACTTGTATAAACTGAATAAATGTGTTTTATTCGTTAATGACTGCGTTTTTCGTGAATGAATGAGCTAACGTTAGGTAAAACCGACGCATAATCAAATGGTTGTTTTGATGTGTGGACGGTGAATATAAACGGAGATTTTGCTGGGGGAACCTCAGTGGAACAAAAGCTCCGTTAACTTTGTTATTGGCCTAATGTGAAAGTTTGTACATTAATACTAACCCGGCGTGAAACTTTATTTCCGATAATAAATGTCCAAAGTTCATAAATTTCCAAATCCTCTCCCATGATAGTTAGTTCAATGCTGATATTACATCACCTTCCTTTGCAGGTAAACTTTTAACGGGCAGGAACTCTTACGGCTTATGAGAAAACAACGTTAAACTGTATGATTTGCTCGTAGTTTCATCACCGGTAGTGTTATTGTTGTAAGCTTTACATGCACCTATTTCATGTACAAAATTTTGCGGAATATGATGATGCATGGGTACCTATAGGAAACGTAATAGAATATCTTTATCAAATGAAGTCTCTATTTATTGGAGTTGTTTGGGTTTACAGTCTGGATATCTCCAAACTTTCATTTATAGCCTAACTATGTTTATACAATTTTGAAAATACTTCACTAAAAATACTTGAACATTTAATAGTAGGGATGGGGCGATTTCGATGCTCGATTCCAGGAATAGTCGATTCTAATGGTGTCGAGTAATTGTCGATACTCGATTCTGCATTGATTAAAATAAGTGTGCGATGTAATTTATTTGGAAAATAATTTATAATTAAATATGTTTTATTTACGACTTAGTTTCTTTAAATGAATTATACGGTTAAAGCAAATGCTGATTTGGGATAACAAATTTATTATTATTATTTACGACGCTACAACAAAGACGATCGTAAGCATCTCTGTCAGTTTGGTACTTTTATGCGATATATCTGTCAAGCTTTTAAAAATTTTAAATAAAAAATCTTTACCAAGGTGTTAGCTAAATTATTATTAGAGATTATCATGTAGGCCTATATAACTTAAAAGAGTCGAGAGTCGACTTACAAGTGGAGAATCGATTTATGAATTGAGAATCGGAAGAATAATTTTAAAATCTAAATCAGAATACAAAATTTTAGGAATCTTCCCCACCCCATTTATAAGTAAGTTACACTTGCCTATAGCAGCAATTACGTTTTTGGTTTTTGATGAAGGCTGTTTCGGGAGATGTGATTCATTGTTGTCAACTCAATGGTCAACTAATTTAATAATTATCTTGTAGGTTGCCTCAGCACTAAAGGGGCTGTTCCTATTACCGGGCTATTCCTTCGTATCATTAAATTTATCTTTATTTATCTCAGAAGCCGCACGTCATTACTGGTCAAAATGATTGACATTAATTTGAAGCTTTAGTTAAACTATCAACTACAATGCACTGTAGTACTGATAAAATAAATTACATTTGAGTTATACTAAACAGTGTAAAATAAGTAATTTTATATAGTTTTAACTTTTATTTATAGTTAAAAGATTCAAGGTAAAATTATTTTCTCAACGAGTTAGACAAAACAATCTTAATACTCAAAATAATATATTTACAATACAAAATGGTGGTAGCTAGTATCAGGTGTAACACCGCAATAATAACTCATGTAAATGAATATAAAATTGTTTATTGGTTTTTGTAGAACATTGAAAACACTTTTACTTTTTGAGCAATGTAAATATTGTTTCCAACGTTATGTAGAAACCTTGACATTAAACAAAACGGACGACAGCAAATGTTGGATTAGATCCATCTTATCTATCCCCAAGGATCTCAACGAGTAGGTGGCAACGTTTTGTAGATTCCTTGACATTAAACTAAACGGAAGACAGCAAATATTGGATTAGATCCATCTTATCTATCGCCAAGGCCCTCAACGATTAGTTGCCAACGTTTTTTAGATTCCTTGACATTAAACTAATCGGAGGACAGCAAATGTTGAATTAGATCCATCCCATCTATGTCCAAGGATTTCAACGAGTAGTTGCCAACGTTTTGTACATTTTATGACATTAAAGTAAACGGAGGGCAGCAATGTTGGATTATATCCATCTTATCTATCACCAAGGCCCTCAACGAGTAGGTGGCAACGTTTTGTAGATTCCTTGACATTAAACTAAACGGAAGACAGCAAATATTGGATTAGATCCATCTTATCTACCCCAAGGCTCTTAGCGAGTAGTTGCCAACGTTTTGTAGATTCCTTGACATTAAACTAAACGTAGGAGAGCAAATATCGGATTACATCCATCTTATCTATCGCCAAGGCCCTCAACGAGTAGGTGGCAACGTTTTGTAGATTCCTTGACATTAAACTTAACGTAGGAGAGCAAATATCGGATTATATCCATCTTATCTATCGCCAAGGCCCTTAGCGAGTAATTGCCAACGTTTTGTAGATTCCTTGACAATAAACTAAACGTAGGAGAGCATTTACATTAAAATATGTTGAGTACATTGGATTTATGCCATTAATAGAAACACTTCCAAACATCTGTAGCCGTCACATCTTCCAATGTGCTACGTAGTGCGTTGAGGTCATATAAGGTTCGAATTGATGATCCGATTCCAAAATGCGACAATAATCGTAATTACATTACGAATTAACATATATTTCTACTTATAAAAATTGTAATCTACTCAATGACTATTTAACGAAGCGGGTTTATAGCGCAAATAATTTTATTTCAATCACATACTTTACGAAGTATACTGCAGATAGAGCTCTGTTACGTGATTAAGCAACTGTTTCAGCACCAAAGTTATAACGAACTATTTCTTTACCTATAATTGCTACAACTTTGAGTTAAGAAATAAAGTAAATCAGTTATTGTAAGTAAGAAATACCTCTGTACTATTCAGACTATGTTATAGTCAAATGTCCTGTAGAACGTCTATGAGAGTAGAGGTATATTATATTCTCTCTCTTTCTCTCTCACTATATATATATATAACTAAGTATTGTAGATGTAGCAAACATAAAGATGACATGCGTATATAGTTTTTTGATTCAGGCTTTGTGTATTGAGCACCTGCGGAACATGGTTAACTAGTGTGTAACGAACTTTAGAAGTGAACAGTTGTCTCCAGTCCAAATAAATGTACATCAGTTGCTATTCGTTGAGCCTAATCTTGTAAACATTTCTTCTTTAAGTTATTCTAAATCTATAAAGGTTTGTAACAATAAAATAATTTTTAAAACCTCTCATGCTTTATAAAACACGTTACGGGCGCAGCCAGTAGGACGCCTCAAGGAAGTTATTGGATATAACGTCCGTGGGTTTTAACCGTTGATTGAGGAACAACTTTGCAGCAGAGTAAATATCTGCAAAAAGTTAATAGACTGTATATCTATTACCAACACGAGAGAAAATCATGACAGAAAAGTTTTATTGATTGTGAATAGTGCGAACATGTTCTAAAATGCACTAAATAGTGAAAAATCAAACCCCTTTATCTCTGAATCAACATAATCAAGTGGAAATAATAAAATTATTTGGTATTTCAAAATGTGTTAATATTTGAAATATCAGAAAATAATTTAAATAATTATATGGTAAACTTCGTAAAATTATATTTTGTATCTAAAGTAAAATATAACCTCTATTTTGAAGATGTCTTTTATGAGAGATTTACACCATGTATAGCCAAAAATATTAAACAATCTGAACTCAATTCAAATTATTAGATTCAATTTCTGAAGAAAATAAAGATTAGCAAAACTAATCATAGAGGAATACAAAAAATTTATGTTCATATTTAACTTTGTTAGAATTAAACGTATGTATTATTGGCCCAACATAAAATTGCGCATTCAAAATTTTATCAACCAATGTCAAATATGGTAAAAACCTAAATACGACGGACACCCTTTAAAACCAGAAATGAATCTTACACCCACGCCAACAAAGCCTCTGCAAGTAGTGCATATCAATAGAATATCATTAAAAAAAATCGCTTTGTAACTATAGTAGACGGCTTCACTTACTATGCACATATGTACCGTGTCGGCAATGGGCAAGCAACTGAGATTACTGATAAGCTACTAGATTACTTCGGACACTATGGTGCGTCTGCAGTTATTTTATCCAACAATGGCACGGAATTTAATAATCGAGTGGTAAAAGAAATACTAGATCTGTACAAAATTATAATACATTTTATAAGTACACAAAACCCCCAATCAAATGAATTATGTGTAAGGTTTCATTCCACGATAGTATTTCATATAAGACTTTTAATAATCAAATATAGCTCAAAACGGACATTATAATCAAGAAAGTAAAGTGAGCAATAATAGAATATAATAACAACATATACTCGGTTATTAAATTAATGCAGTGTGAAGTTTTGTTTGGTCACATAAATTCGAACACCCTACTGGATGTAGATGTAGGAAACCAGTTTGCAACGACTACGTTTCAAGTCATAGAGAAACAATAACACTGTATGAAAACAATAGAAATCCTAATAAAAAAATATAAGAAAATACATTGGATAAAAGAAACATAAACAAGGAATCACTTTCAAATATTCCAACTGAAAGTACAAAAAAATAAGGCAAGACAAAAAATAAATATAGCATAGAATAAATATCTTCCGTTATTAGGGAAAGGAAAACAGATAAAATAAAGACTATACACCATAAAACAAGAGGAAAATACATCTATCAAAAGTTAAAAGAACAAGGAAGTCAAAAAACATAACTAATGCACAAAATCGTTTTCCAGTTCCCTCCTGTTCGTGCTTGGCACAGCCAGTGAGTAAGCAGATATTAGAGACATAGCCAACAACCTCGGAATACGGTGGCCAGCCAAAATAGAATTCTCCTACCATACCTTTGTCCACTATTTTAGTGTAGGAATGTCTACCTTTCTTGCCATTGCCATTGTATCACAGTCAGGAGTAGTTATAAAAGTCATTATAAACTCTAAAAATAAAGACATAACCTTGTCGTATGTAAATGAGCACTATCAAGGAACAGTAACCCCATTAAGTACAATTTAGTCAGAGTTGAAAGGATACTCTTTATCTACTTCACAACCAGAAAACTATCAGCATCGTAATGAAAACATAAACATTATAATATGGATCCTTATTAAGTACGTAAGAGATTCTACTGACAACAATTTGTTATGAGAACAAATGTAAAACTTTGCCTGATTATTGCAAATAAATTGGCTTAAGCAGTTTAATAGATTTACTTTAAATTTTACATATGGTGTTTTATTGAACAAGTTTTACATTTAAACACTTTATTACATTATACGACTTACAAAACGTAATAAAGTAAAACTCATGAATGTTGTCATTTCAACATTTTTCATAATTAGAGAATGTGTGTGTGTGTGTGTGTGTGAGAGAGAGAGAGAGAGAGAGAGAGAGAGAGAGAGAGAGAGAGAGAGAGAGAGAGAGAGAGAGAGAGTTAAAAAGAGAGAGATCATCCTGAGTTACAACCTTAGGAAACTAACAGATAAGAAAAATAGACAAATCTGTAAAAGTAAAATATAAAGAAATAATTAAAAAAATATATATATACATATATATTTAGATATGTGTACGTGTGTACGTGTGTGTGTGTGTGTGGGTGTATGGGTGTGTGTGTGTTTGTGTGTGTGTGTGTGTGTGTGTGTGTGTGTGTGTGTGTGTAAGAAAGAGAGTGTGTGTAAGTTTATATATTATTTTTTTAAATACGTAATAAATGTATTAAAGATGATGTAGGTAAAAATAAAACAACCTTCTCTAGATTTAGAAGAAATTGAGATGAAGGCCAGAACAAACTTAGTCAGAAACTGTTTTTTTTCCTTTGAAACTGTGACAGGATTGGATCATAATTTCCCCAGTGGTACCATGCCTGAGTTTATCGAGGGGAACGGGAAGTTGCAAAAGTTATTTTTTTTTCTGCGAATTCGGTGGATCGCCTGAATATATACAGTATTGGCTTGATGTTGAAAAACTTCAGTTATCTTACTTCTTTTTAGTACCCCTCATAAGTACTTTTGTATTATTTTAGTCATTAAAAACTAAAAATGTGCTGTTTTTATACCTAAACAAGAACGGTGCTTTTACATTTTGAGAAAGGTTTGGTTATTCATCATATAAGTACTTATCAATAATTGATAAAATATACATTAAGCTTGTAATTCAACGCCTTTACTATTTTTATAGGTTTTCAAAAATAAAATTTCATAAAATATATTATAAATCTGCTATAATCATATCTGCTTAAATATGCCTAAAAATTAATTAAAACCAATTTCTGAAGTTATTAAAAATTAAATAGATTTAAGGAAAGTGTTGTGGGAAGTTGAAGATAATTGTCTGGAAATAAACATATTTCAATAAAGGAAGGATTAGAAAAGACACTCAGGGATACGAGTAGAAACCATGGTTAACCAAGAAGGTTAGTAGGTTTAGTAAGAAGGTTTAGTAAGAACTAAAGTAATAATAATAATAATAAAGCTTCGAAGTTTTGAGAGAAATCATTCCATACATAAAATGAATGGAGCAGAGCCTTAAGCCAAGTAAAAAGTAACTGAACTAAAAAATTATTTTTAAAACTATATAATCGGTAATTATTACTAGTAATTATTTACTATTTAATGTTTTTTATAAGTCTTTGTTCATTTTAAAAATACGTTCTCTAAAGCTATATAGTAAGCTATAATTTACTGAAACGTTGCTCAAACCGTTGCTTTTTTCACTGCTAAGAACGTGATAGTGAACAGAAGTAGCCGGAAACGGAAGCCATTGTTCAAGGAAATGAATAACTTGTATAAATAGTTTCGGTAAATGCATAGAATTATGTATAAAGGACAAAACTCAAATAACGAATATGATTTATAAAATCCAGAAAAGATTATAGACATTTTTGAGACGACAATAGCCTCTGGTCATCTACGACCAGATGAAATATTATACGACGATGAAATATTACCAATACAATGTCTCGATAAAAACTAGATGACATCAAAGCAGAACCACAAACATTACATCAATGAAAGTGATTTATTATCATAGAAAACGTTTTACATAACGTTTTACACTTTCCTAGAAAACGTTAGAATAAAATTAGAATTCCAGCAAAGAAATACAATAAAAAACTACTTTGAATATATTCAACAGAATTGAAAATTTGTATTAAAAATCGTTTGTAATACAGTGAAAAGTTAAATTGGTTTCAGAGTATTTAACTCTAAATTTGTCAATAGCGATCTCCCGAAGTGAGATAAATAGAATCTTGTGGCACGTGTTTACCAGCTCGAAATCCGATATCGATTTGCTAAATAAATGTCAGTTCAATCTATAACGTTTTTAAACAATATTATACTTTGTACATTATACGGTATAAGTATACAATATTTACTTTAAAGTGTTATACCATTTACTCCAAGATAGTTACTCTTGCAACCACTACTGTCCACAAGTTTCTTCACAAGTTATTGTCCACCAAAGTCAGTTAGGAAAATGAATTTACTATTGAGACCGCATTTAAATATTGGTTTGAGAAAAACTTTCGTCTAACTGTCTTTTCAATAAATCAATGCTTGTCACTCTTTTATTAATATATTTCCTTTTAATAAATTGAAAGTGAGTATTTGACGTTATTTATTTATTCAATTGACAAATTAGAGTTCACGATGATTAGAGTACTTCAGATGATTTATTGTGCTTACAAAGATATGTTTAAGGTATACATGTTCCTGAGTAGATGTTACTGAGACATAAACATGGCTTATTGACATTTTAGGACTGATTATCTGTCTGCCTTTAGAAATTACAAACGAAAAATTGTTATGAATTAATATCTGTATAATGCCTTATATTCCACAATACCATTATGTATACATCATAAATAGGCCTACATTATCCAAATTCATAAATAACTTTGGATCATTGTTTCAAAATCATTCCGATTTTAGCATTATCCTTGCTCAACGAAACCATATTTCACTATCGCTTTAAATCTGTAACAATACCCTCTAAAATAGTTTTTGGAAAACTATTTATTTATTAAGATTGTATAGATAAATAACCATGCAATTCACTCCAGTATCAAAGCAAAGGTTTCTTTTTACAGCTGTTTTAGGTTTTAAAGTTTCTAAATATTGAACGATTGTCCCAACTTTTGTTTCACGCTATAAGTTTCGTGAACTTTTGTAACATGGAAAAGGTACTTAAATATTATATTTCGTATCTTCGTTGCGTGTGTATAGTATTAAATTATGTAATTTTAATTTGTAGATGGAATTTTTCTTGGAAAAGTATATATAGATTATAGCAACAATAACTGTAAGACAATATACTCACAATCTTTCTTCAATGAAGTATATTTATATCTTCAAGGCCTTCGTATGCCAGTCTAGTTTGACTTGTTCTCAGCTTACCAAACTCTTCAATATATTACATTGATGGTCCTCTTCAAGCATTTTGTTATATAAATATTGTTGTTGATGCAATTTATTATATATACATACATCTTAACTGTCTTAATTACTTCACAGCCAATCACCTAATTGTTTTGTTAAATTAAAGGATGTCTCTGATAGTGTCACGTGCAAACGTACAACTCTAACATGTGTTGCCATAAGTTTTGATTGTGACATGTTATCCATCAAGAGTAATTTTGTACTAAGTGTTTCAAGCGAAGACGTTAAACCGCAACTGGGCTGACAACGGGATCCGACCATCACTGTCGACCGACAGTGTCTAAAGTTTAAGCGCTTCCCTACACTCTGCGGATATATTAGAGAACTGTTGATGCAAAATATGTTACTGTAAGTTGTCCTGCTGATGAAGAATTTTAATGTGTTCTTTCATCAACTTCATAGCTCACTTTAAATGTTGAAATTACTTAGTTACAGTATTTTCCCATCAGCTGTTCTAAATTCACATACCCAGTGAAGCTTTTTTCACTTACTGGAAGTAGTTGCCTTCTCATATTTTTTGTAATTCAATTATTGTTTTTTAATGAAGACTTCTGACGTACAATGAATTTATCCATACAAAATTATTTGTAGAAGCGATTAAAAAAATATTAATTAAGTTGGAGTAAATGATCGTGGCCTACATAGACTAATCTACTTTTACAGGGCTATATGTAGGGATGAGCCTTATACAGAACCATCGGTTCTAGCTGGTGTTACTAATATCAAAGGATCTCAAATAGAAAATTCTTGAAGATGTTGATGGTGTAACAAACGAAATGTTTTTATCTCTCTTCGGAGAGAAATTTTAATGTCATTGAAATAGTTTTTATAAATTAGGTTAGGCGTATAACTGAACAATGGTCCATTAAATTAGAAAAGACATACAATTGTCCTTCACAATCTCCATTTTCACTTTTTCTTGTATTTTTGTATATAAAAAATTTACCTTGACAATCTTCATTAGTTACACTAGCATGAGGTTTTAGTTTGAATAAAGAATGTAGGGAACTCTTATAAATATAAGAGAGGCAAGTAAAAACAAGCCAAGTTGTATAAATCACCCTGTTTTATAAGTATTCGTGTTATTTTTAAATAAACATTACGCCACAGTTGCTTCATATAGTTATATTCGTGTTATGTTGGGTAAGAGATATATTTTCTATTCAAATCTCTGTTGTCTTTAAAGTTTCCCCCACAGAACGTTTCCCAACAACTGAAGACTAAGAGAATTGTTACTACCTAAATAGCGTAACATGGATCAAAATTATTCGTTGAAATACTGTGAAATACTGCTTTAGTTTTTCCCTTAAGATAACTCATTTGTTTATACTTTCGAGTTTATTCTCAGAATTTATACTAATTACCTTTAATTAAGACAACAATAGAACTGCAAATGGTTTTAGAACCAGATATACAGATATACGGATATACTTGTAATCCGGTTACATAGAAGTATAAAATACTTACATGTATAAACTTGAAACTTCTGGTCGAAATTTTGCCGGTACTTACATGACCGGCATTTAGTCGAAAATGACGATGTAGGACTATTTATATAAAAAGGAGAATATTTGGGATTTTACAGTTTCTTTGAAGTATATTAACTAGTATTTATGTACTTAATGTATTTAGTGTAGATTTTAGTGCTTCAATTCAAAACAGAGTAATAAAACTTTTATTAGTAAATAACAGTTTACATTTCTTAACTTTATTTGCATAGTTATAAACAACACAAGTTATTAAGAATAAATCAAACACAAAAATAAATAAATCGGTTTATTAAATTAAACACTTTGCAATACAAAAATAATTTTAAAGTATACTTTACGATTAGTAAAATATGAGACAGAGGACTAAAATAACTCTAATACAGGACGATGTAATAGAGAATTATACAACTTAAGAAACTTCGCTTTACCTCCACAACCAATTTGTGTTCTACTCAACTTTACAGAAGCCTGTTTACCACTCTTATCTGACCAAATAGCCACCAATACTGTTAGGGGTGAAAACACATTTACTCTACCTCCAAATCCTCTGTGGTTTCGATGTGTGAGATAAAAGGATTGTGCTACAAGAGGGAACCGATGCGGTCTGGAAAAGGAAGATTTTTGCTTAAATTAGTTAAGAACCGAAAACGTCCAACCAAAGTCAGCAACATTGTGATATTAGGTTTACGTATATTATTTGTTGTTTTAATTTCTGAAATATTCTCAAAGAAATTGTCGCAGGTTCTACAGAATTGCACAGTAAAATTCCGTAATCTTTTATGAAAATAAAAATTGAAATTTAGTAAATTTATTTAATAAAAGAATTGTATTGGAAAATTATTCAGAAAACTTCACAGACCTTAGAATTATGAACTAATATAGATTGCTTAAAGCAATTATTCACAGATAAAGCAATTAATCACAGACAAAGCAATTATTTAAAGTTATTGTTACTAATCATTATTATTAAACAAATCAAATTTTAAACAATATTCTATATTTTAAAAAATTAGATGAAAATATTATATATAAAACTCATTTGATTTTATACTTTGATTTGAAATGTTTGTAGGTATAAAGCAGTTTATAACTCATTTACTGTTAAGTTGGAATGGATATAACTAATTAGTGATAAGATCAGTAAAACTATAGATAATAGTAAAATGATATCTATTTATTTCATTATAGTATATTATTTTACAAATAATAAAAAATTGATTATTACAAAAAGTAATGATATTATTATATTTAAACTCCTAAATCCAAATATTGTAGTTTAATTCAATAGATTAATTAATATTAACATTTATTAATACATTGTAATATGATATCTTGTGTATTAAAAATATTGTTTTATATGAGTTGTAACACTGACATTGCTTTAACTAATTTGTTTTCTTTTTAATGTGGGATAATATATATATATATATATATATATATATATATATATATATATATATATACATACATAATGTTTTCAAAAAATTAGTAAAGAATATATATTTTTAAATTCAAGGTCGTAGTTTTATTGTTTACAAAAACATATGCAACATAAATATTGAAATTTTACTAGTCGCCACATTTTAAAATTACCATTACAAAAAATAGTTATCAAGTGGCCTGCATGTGGTATATTGCCCATCGATCCTGTATGCTACTCCAGTCAAATTTCAGGCTCCTTTCTGGCTAAGTACCATCTGCAAAACTCTTTCAGCTTGAATCAAAAAGATTGGAGGCATATAATTTTAATTAACTTATGAAATACCTCACATTTTAACAGTGCGGTTATTGTTCTATAGCTCAGAGATTTACAAATTGAGTTTTACTAGATTAACATATACTTGGAATGGGATATGATTTGAAAAACGTTTTCCTCGGCGGTAAATATAACGATAGACACACAATCAGTGTCAAGTTTTCTGTGAGTTTTTTAAAATTCCTCGCAATGAGAAATATTTTTAATAGTTATTTTAGATTGAATTATTTTGTTCAAAGAAATCGAAATAAGGTTTCTCAGCCTTGTTTAAGTACGATTTCAAAAGACATCTCCATTAGAAATTTTTTTTTCTTTTTGGTATTTATTACCAGATAATCCATCTTCTTTTCCCTAACTAATATCATGGAGATTTTTTATAATTTGTAAGAGCGCTTTTTAAACAGCTCATTACAGTCAATGTTTGAAGATGAGGTTTAACTATCAGAAGGATTTCCTCATTTACATGTCTTCATTGTTTACTAGAAAATATAAGCAATTTGCATGTTTACTTGATATCTTATCGGTGAGTATAGGCCTGCCTATTCTTTGTTGAGTGTTATCACCTGGCTCGTCAGAATCTCTCCGCATTAGTTATTTTATTTCCCGGTGAAAGGAAATTGTTATTTTTACATTTTTAAATGCACATATGAAAATATCATTACTCATTGCTATTATTATTACATAAGTTCATATTATTACTATTTTCTATTACTTATACATTACATTGTTTCATTTTTTTTATTAGTATTTACAGACCTAAAACAAAGTCAATATAAGTTTTATTGTCATTTTAATTAAATGCAAATGTACATTATATTTTCTTGAAATTTGTTAAAAAAATTAATTACATTTTCATCCCTAACCTTGTTCTATTAAGGTGTTTTTATTTGCGTCTTCAGTGGAGATCTACGCATAAAATATAATATTTAAAAATTAAGTTTAACATCCTTTTTGTTCATTTTTTAAACTTTTTTTTTGTTTAAAAACGTGGATTGTTTATAAGGTTGTTCGTAATATACAAACTATAAAGTGAAAGTTATGTTTTTCATTGTGTTTCTTACAAAAATAATTTTATTTGGCAGCTTGTCAGATATATCTTTATACTGTAAAGTAGAATAAGAAAAGAAACAGTTGTAAAGTTTAAATAGTTTTCGCATTGCTGTATAAACTCACAATCTTAAATTTACCAACTGGCTCACTTAATTAACCATAACAACTGGCTCACTTAATTAACCTTAACAACTGGCTCACTTAATTAACCATAACAACTGGCTCACTTAATTGACCCTAACAACCGGCTCACTTAATTAACCCTAACAACTTGCTCACTTAATTAACCCTAACAACTGGCTCACTTAATTAACCCTAACAACTGGATCACTTAATTAAATATAACAACTGGCTCACTTAATTAACCCTAACAACTGCCTCACTTAATTAGCCATAACAACTGGCTCACTCTATTAACCCTAACAACTGTGTTCATTACCACTAGAAAAATAAATATAAAGAAACTATGAAACTATGAAGTCTTTTACTAGCGAAAAAGTAGTTTATTTGAAAAATGTTATTAGGTAAAAAATATGAGGAAAGAGAATATGCAATGAAATAATAAATAAGTTAGTTTGATAGAGTACAGAGGGAAATACATATTTGACCAATGATTTTTTTTAAAAGTCATAGGATAAAGTTAAAAAAACTGCTGTGATTTCAAATAGTACAATGGGCTAAGGATGTAGCATAAACGTATGAAATAGAAACACGCTTGATAAAAGAGATTTTTAAAAAGGAACTTGTAATTAGTAATATAAAAATTATTGACAGGGAAATATTTTGTTACTTAAAATAAAGTTATAAAAATTGCTTTTACAAGAAGGAAGAAAATAGACATATTAAATTATTATTTTTAGATTTGTTAACAACAGAACCTATCACTGGAGTTATAAGAATCAGAAATCGATGAAACTTTAATAAAAAAAAAACTCATTTTACAATGAAGACTTTTTTTACAACTGCATGCTTTATTTAAGGATATCAATTAGTAAAATGATAAATTTCAGCAGAAACAACAGTAAAAATTAAAATTCTTAAAAGAGCATGTAACTTTGTAAATTTAATACAGTATTAAAATTTAATTAATATATAAGAAATACATATAGACTACCTATTACATGAAACTCATTATTTACTAAAACAAAGAAATAGGTATAAGGACTGAAAAACACTTAAGTCTTAAGAAAAACAAATTATTTTTATATTGGAAAATTAATTATTATTGTAGGAAGAACAAACATAAGTAACAGGAACGCAAGCGCACGCACTTTAGACAATATGATTGTGGTTATTATAACTTATTAAAATACGTTCTAAAAACGAAATAAAAATAGTCCTTTACTAGTCCCGCAGTGGAGTATCTGTCAAGGGACGTGAGTAGGTCGAAGGTTGAATCATCCCTCTTTCAGTCATTCCATCCACCCGACAAAAATATCTTTCAAGTTTTGCTTCACAGTTATCCTATTTCACGTCCTTTCTAATGAATGATATTTCAAAATTTGTAATAGGCTTTTTTTAGTTGGTCGTTGAATACTAAACTATTTTCAACGATTTGCGTTAACTTCAATGGTGATACAGAAATATAATTTGAAAGTAATTCTCTGTTTGTCGTACAGATAAGTTTAACTTTTTACAGCTGCATTTCTAATATGACTTAAACGAATGCTTTTATAAACTGACTTTTTTGCTTTAAACTAAAGTAAATAGCACGAGTAAAGAGTTTTTGTTGAGGGGTCGACTGGCAATCGATTAAATTAAACATTGTTTGAAAAAAAAACACTTGGCAGAAAAAATTACTTTTAGAAGTTCCTTTTTTTAATGGAATATTGGAAAAATAATTCAAATTGGTAATTAATAATCCAAGAAGTACTCTACTAATTTATAAAACAATTCTACAAATAATAATGCAAAATATCATAAATCTCCTCTACTTGTTTTATGTTGGAATAGTATTACTAATTGCATCGAGTCATGTTAAGTAGACCGTGCATTGCCTAATCTTCCATGAAGGTTTAAAAATGCCTAAAATGTGAAGGTTTATAAAATACCAATCCAGATATTATTACACTGCTGTCCTTGTGTAATCAGGCGTCTGGCGTGAGTCCTGGAAAGGGAACATTACTCAAGCGTATTTTGTCAGTCTCTGTTTGCAAGTGTAGCTTTGGATTTAATCAATATTATTGATTTTATTTTTAAAATATTTAGAAATTAATCTCGTTTCTTTCTCCTGCATAGGAAATTGTACAAAATACTTTAGAGGGAGAATCAGTATTTGAATTTATTAACACCATATGTTTAACAAGAATTTATTTTACAAATTAATTCTTTTATTACCGAAGCGCTTTTTAGCAATATATTTACTTTTGTTTTCTTAAAAAATATCAGTTGTTTTTACTATAACGGTGAATACATTTTAAAGTACAAGTACCTAAATTTACATGTAGTAGTTTTTAGGGAAATGAACGTGACTGTTGAATCGGACCGTAAAAGACCGCATAAGACAAAATAGGAGCGGCGATATTACTCCAATACGGCTCACTCGATATCCAGCTTAATATTAAATACAACGACCAGTCACTCCTCTAAAATTTTTTTAAAAAAATATTATGATATATCTTTCTAGTATCTATTTAAATATCAATTGTAAGGGAAATACACTTTGGTAAATCGTTGGAAGATACAAAGAGCTGTCTATGTTAAATACATACATTGAGTTGGTGAACCGTGAATAATGTTTTTTTTTAACGGAACTGTAATTATTCTCACTTTAAAGTTCAAAATATGGAAAAATTACCAAAATTTACAGAAATCATTTGTTTACATCTTTCTATCAATATATATTTATGTGTAACCTAAAGGATCTTGAATCAAATTTAGTTATGAATTTCTAATTTTACTTTTCAATACTTTGTGTTAATTATATTATGGTCTGTGTAGGCTTACACAGTTCAAGGCCAGGAATGTGGTATCTATGCTCAGGGAAAAAAACAACCTCACGGCGGCGTGACAGTATAACTAATTTAATTTATTTCTGCTTAATTATTTATTACAACATAGTAATATCAAAGGTAATATCTCTATGGGAGAGTATCTTAAAGAAGAACGTCTCCTCTGTTTACAATGTTTTTTTATGACTTCATTTTAAAGGAAAGCAAATACCCTACCGTTATTTCATATTTTTCGTAATTAAAAGCAGTTTGAATCTGTATTCCACTTCTTTATTTAATGAGATATAGTAAAGGTTATTGCGAAAACTATTACTCTATTACTAGCTGGGCTTTGTTGGTTTTGTGAACTGTTTAGGCATTTTGTTATTAGATGCAACATGATAAGGTCTATGATATTCGAGGGGTGATTTAGCCTTAAAAACCCTATAAAACCCTCTATCCTTTATTCTCTCTCCTCCTCTACCTACATTTTCCTGGCTTATGTTCCCTTTATCTTCATGTTGCATAATTTTATTTTCTAAGGTGATCATCTATAGACATTCGTTCACTATTTCTCTTTTCAAGTCTTCCTCACTCTTTCCTAAACTTCAGTGACTATTTCAGTTGCTTCTTTATATATCAACATTACTTTTCGGATAAACTAAAAGTTAAAACTGTTACTTTTCTCGCTTTAGTCTTCCTTTTTTTGTCAGTGTTGCTCCATTTCATGCTTTCTTAGCAATGTTTGATTTTTGTTTTTTACTACATTTTTTTGTTTTTCTTCCTCTTTATAAATAAATAAAGCAGGCTAATAATACATTAGCAAACTAAGAAAAGTAATTATAATACTGTTTACCTTTATATTTCTTTGGTATCTAAACGTCACTCACAAATGTAATTGTATGATGCTAGCTTAGAAAACTAAACATGGATTCCTATTTAATTCTATGGTAATTAAAGTTCAACCAGAACTCAAATCGCGATCAAATGAAAATTAAGTGAATAAAATCCTAGTCATTTAAGTAAAAATAATACAAAAAAAATGTTCTCATCCACTGAAGAATGACGAAATGTAAAAACAAGGAAAAATCCACAGTAATAGAAACAACCAATTTAAAACTTTATTCCAATATCACTGAACATTTCCGTGCACCAGCGATTTTAATTTTCTCTGATGATTTGAAGCGAAATCCGTCTACGGTTTCATAAAACGAATCGTTATATACACTAACGTTCGTCAGTAAAAATTAATGTGCGCTCCAATGGTTCAATTGATTCTCAGGAACTAGTTTGTCATCGATTTTTCTACTACAAAGAGTAGGCAACTAAATGAACATTCTTAATATACAGATAAAACAACCATTAAAAGCATCACGTTTTGTATATATATATATATATATATATATATATATATATATATATGTTTCACTTTGGATGTATCACTTTTATTTACTATGTGATTATTTAACTATAATAAAGTTTAACTATGATAAGTTTAGAATAGTTTAACTATTATAAGAATAATTAACTATGTAATTAATTCCTTATGTGAAATGCTATTAAAGCAACACAAAATGTTACATGTTACTTTCTCTATGGTTTCTAGTAAAACAGTTACAAATAAATTAACTGATAAAAAGACCAACTTCAAAAAATAACCCGAAATATAATTTTTTACTTATTAAAAAGTAAAAAATAATTTTCAAATAACGAAAGTATAATCATAAGCTTATTACCTACAAACTTTTGAAGTCGGCGCCGAATTTCATACTTGGACTCACATTTAACAAACTGAACGTAAGAAATATAGGGATTTTACATGACGTTGGAGCTCCTTGGCATGTAGATTAATAAATTAGTACATGCACACAGGCTATTCAATCATTTCTTCCATACACTTGTTTCATAGATAGATAATAGGAAATTAATGATAGAAAAGGATTAATGAGATATGATCTCTTACCTCTATAAGCATCTACAATTATCCTCCCGCATACTCTCATAATATTAAATACATGAAATATTTGTTTCGAGAAAGACTCTACGGTTCGCTATAGTTAGTAAAAGGTTGGAATTCAATCTTTCAAAAAGATGATTGTTTTGGAAATGTTTAGAACCGATTTGATGGATTACAAAATCATTGACATGATTGTGACTCCGACTTCAACGTTTTGTGGATAATAGACTATGTGGACTATGTTTTCGTTATCAGAAAATTATTGTTTATAGTTTAGAAAGTAAAACATTTATATTTCTGGTCCTTTTCTAAGGTCGTTTTTTTTAAAAACAAAGTATTTGTTTTCATTTTTAGAGGTATGATCTTTAATTTCTATTTACATTAAAATCGAATTTCGTTTCAGGCTGTCGATTATGTTGGCAAAAATGCCAATATTCATCCACGCATGATTCCCATATATATATATATATATATATATATATATATATACCTTATACTGCTTGATCGTTTTTCAAATAATTGGCATGTCGTTAAGGAGAGCATAAAGATACGACCTTGTCAGATGTATACATAGTGTAATTTATGTTTGATATTCCTTTGACGAATTTTCCTAAACTCCTACCTAATATATCTTATCTTGCAAATATTATGTTATAATTCAATTATCACGTAATGCAATATCTCAGGTAAATATTCAATAATGCTTTCTTAAATAATTATACATGTAGGTTTACATGTATATTTGTTTAACATACTATATAAGCCTATCGTGCATGTTGCCTTAACATAGTATATATGCCTACACACCTTACAGCGACCGTTGCGCGGGTCTACCGAGCCCCTGCAATGTGATAGGTCGATTCCCCGCACAGTCTATTTGAATTTACCGTATTTGTTGGTGGATTGAAATGAGTGTAAATTGGTCGGTTAAACTTAGCGTAAGACAGTGGTTCACTGTAGTTTAGTCGAAACCTTGGTCATTTGATCTAACCTATCATTTTTGATGCTTTCATATATTATTATAAACTACCCCTCACCTAAAGCCTTGCTCTAGCGTGAATTTACCTAAGGCCGTTCTCCAGGGTTCCTTTACTTAAAGCCTGAATCTAGTGTGATTTTACCTCAGGCCTTTCTCCAAGATGGCTCTAACTAAGTGCAGGCTTAGGGACGGCTTTACCTAAGTCCACACTTCATGGAGGCTATACCTAAGGCCTAGCCGTTGGGCGGCTTTACCTCAAACACGGCTCCAGGGTGACTTTACCTATGGTCTGACTCAAAGGTAGTTTTACCCAAGACTTGGTGGAGGTACTTGTCTTAGTCGAGAGGCTGTAATTGATATAGCAACCATCTTGGCCCAGCTCTTGGGTAGCTTTACTTAAAGGCTGACTGCTTTACCTAAGGCCTTACTCCAAGGTAGCTTTACCTAAGGCCAGATTCCGGGGTTACTTTACCTAAGGGCATTCTTCGGGTTGGTTTTACCTGAGGCCTGGCTCCTGGGTGGCTTTACCTCGAGCACGATTCCGGGATCCGTGGTAGCTTTACCTGGTCACCGGCTGCCGTTGCGGTTTTAAGATAATGTTTTATCTCTGCAGGTTTGCACATGTCCAGCACACGCTCACCGGTTATGTATTGCCCGAAACGATAGGGCTTTGTTGCATTGTTTATTAATTTAGTAGCATAGAAAAATTTTGAGTTTGGCAAACATATACCCTGGGCCCATCATCACCCAAAACATTTAGGGTAGACCACTATAGTTAGGGTGAGCCTACTGCATGCCTAGAGTCGCTCGAGCGCTGATACGTCATCCGATAACCCATAAATCTTTCCCAAAGTTACCCCCACCACCGGAGCTATTCCAGGGTTACTTTACCTAGGGGCCGGCCTCGAGATGGCTTTACCTGAGGGCTAGGTCCTGGGTGACTTTTACCTAGGACCCGATCATTTTTGGCATTTTCATATATTATTTAAAAACTACCTCTAGGTGAAACCACCCCCGTAACAGTCCATAATGGACTTTATACATACCACATACGGTCATTCGATCCATCCGATCGATTTTTGGCAATTTCATATATTATTTTAAAACTACCCCCGGTTAAACCCACCCACACAGCAGTCCATACTGGACTCTAGACATATCCCGCACGGTCATTTGATCCAAACGATCGATTTTTGGCAATTTCATATTTTATTTAAAAACTACCCCTAGGTGAAACTACCCCCAACCGTAGCGATAATACACTCTAGACTCACCCTATCAGTCAAGACACGTTTTTCCAAAATGTTTTCGAAAACTACCCCCAACCCCAAATCTACCCCCGGAGCTACCCCCGGGGATGGTCCTGAACGTAGCTGAGGATACCCCTGCACCTAGGGGTGGGTTAGGTTAGATGAAATTTGGATAGCTTAGGTCAGTGGGTTAGAATTTATTTTTTTCGAAAAACTACCCCCTACCCCTCTAGTCATGGTCGAACCCACCCTCAAGGCTACGGTCAAGGCCGCGACGACCTCTAGCATCATCCAAAACCACCCCTATAGTCCTAGGTGACGTACAGGGCCAGTTAGGGGTGGTTGTCCCCAAGTGTACTCACTTCTACTTGCAACCATGCCAGATGCCTGGAATAACCACTTCAATAGATTGTTCACATTAAAACTATTTTATTGATAAAGAAGGCTATTAACCTGCTTTAACGATACCTACAGAAGTAACTTGGTAAGCTAGCCGAGTTCTTATTCTGTCAGTGATATTATTAGACTCATTATAAGGGATTACATATCAATATACCATGCAGTAAAATCAAAGAGAGAGGGTGTGTTTGGTGGCTATGCAGGAACTCTACATCGATATGGGTCTGGGTAAGAATGAGGGAAACGTGTTTTTGCTATTGGGCTGGGTTTAACTTTAGGCATACAGTGAAAGCTATATTACATTTTTTTAGAAATTATTCCTATAATTTATCGTAATACAGAGGGTACCGGAATAAAACTACTTTCTGATGCTACTTGGGAATTGGCTGCAGTTATTGTTTAAAATAATAAAGTTTGTTGTTACCCATATTGTATCATTAATATGAACTTTCAATATGAAAACATCAATAAGTTGAAAAGTATTTTAATTAAATGAATTACACAATATACCTTGTATAGTCACTAAGTATTAGAATTTGGAGTGTTATCACTAAAAAAGAATACTCTTTCACAATAATAAAAACTGATATCATTAATAGTTTATAATTTTATTCCATAGAAAACCCTACTTGGTATAAGCCAGAATTCATGTAATTTTGAAAAATAGAAACCAAAGTACAAATTGGTTACTACTTTGCACCCTAAAGGAACTTGTCTATTATTTACAACAATGTTTAATGGAGACATATTATTAGCTTTTTACATTCATTTTTATAAGAATTCTATTCTTTGTCAGAATAAATTTAACAGTTCCGTCTACATAAATATAAATAATACAAGAATTTATAATAAAAATTCTTGTATTGGAATCAACTTAATTATTTTTGATTATTATACAAGAAAACACACTTTATATATGTATATATATATATATATATATATATATATATATATATATATATATATATATATATATCGCAATATGTATTCTTGTGTGTTAATAAAGAAATAAGACAAAATACAAATACAAGAATAATTATTTGAATTGTAAACTCAATAATTATTCTTGTATTTGTATTATATATATATTGTAACAGTTGAGCCCTTTTTCCTGAGGTAAGTATTTATCAGGGCTTTATTAAAAAAGTGTGTTAATTACTAATTAACAAATTAATTAACCTTACTTACCAGGGGCTCCTAGTTCTCCGTTTCAGCCAGGCATAATAATGTCTTTCTGTAAACGATCTTCTGATATCTTCGGAAGGTAGAACTAGGTTACTTGGGAAATGAAAATATAAAGTTTGTAACGTTCTAGGTTACTTGTGAAACAAGAATTTAAATTTTTAAAACACAAAGTCATACAATTTATTAATCAGTGACAAATTACAGTAGAACAAAAGACAGCAATGTGTCGAGTAATTATCTTTTAATTACTGCTAATTATTCCATACATTTTAATTACTTATTAACCTTTAAATTTATATTTATCGAGAAGATAGTAACTCAAGTTTTCCAATTTTAGAAATGAATATTCAAGGGACAATTTCTACCGTTCATGTGTTAACCGTTTATCAATTAAAATTCAACTTAGTTAACATTAAAATACATTTTCTTTATTGTTATCTAAATCGTACCTTTATTGATATCTAAAACACATCATTAATTATTGCACATTGATTTTGTACACTTAACACATCGCTCTAGCAAATCAGCGCTCTTAAACAAAAATGATAATAACTTTTACTCGTTTGAAACACATAAATAATCGCTTCTGACTTCTTCTTTTGTTGCGTTAATAAAACTCGGTACCGGCCTTGACACCTTAAATTTTGAATACTGGAAGTTTGTAAATTTCTAGGTTACGTCCGAAAATGCCATCACGTCCGTCTCGTTCGGAGACTTTTTGAGAAGTGGGCTCGTTGCAAGGACACGCCAACGGAATTTCCCACCCTTGGTTATTATTTTGAATTTTTTGATTGGTGCATCGGATCAGGCGATATCAGACCATGCTTACGTCACATGGGGTGATGTGGGTTAGTTACCCTAAGTTAACTCGTAAGATATTTTGCATTTTTACCCGCTAGGGGCGCTACTATCTATGCTAGCTCCACAATGTGCACCAATAAAACAAAAATTTTCTTTTATATTGAGAAGATATAATTATTAAATAAAAATTAAATATATGAATGAATTTATATGTAACACTTTATTTTTAAGAGTGTTACAATACATATACATTTAGGCCCACCCTTGGGAAGTTCTATCAACAGAGTCCTAAGAGGAATGTTTCTACAATACATAGAAAAAAACCAAGATACTGACAAAGAATACACAAGTACCCTATCCAAAACAACACGCTGCCTTTAGATCCATAGACTTAAAGAAATTCCAATGACCACAGAAAACATAAACAAAGAACTACACACTTTTAAATATTTGACATACACAAATGAATACAACACTACATTAATATACAAACTATGGTACAATATACAAAAACACATTGACATTTACAATACAGAGATGGAAAACAAATACATCACAGTACCATACATAAACAGAACATGAAATAAAATAGCCACAAATTTCAAAAATATGAAACAGAAGTGCTTACAAAACTAATAACATTTTACAATACAAAATACAACACGACACCAACAACAAAAATAAACTACAAGGACCAGACGTACTCAAAATAAACTGCCACAAGTGCAACAAACACTGCATTGGGTAAACAGGTCGCAGCTTTAAAAAAAATCAAGGAACACAAACAGAGCACAAACTATGCATTTTAAAATCACATAAAAAAGAAACAGGACACAAATACAGACATTTACCACAAATTAACATAGAAATCTTACATATGAACAAAAAAGGACCACAACTCAACACACCAGAACAATATTAAATTTAAAAACACTCAAAACATAAAGTACAAATATATTAAACGAACAAACCCAATACAAATCACTCATACTCTTTGATACTATCGAAATCCTGCCAATTAAACCGTCACGGCTTAACCTAACAACTGCAAGCAGAAAACACTGGTGAAGATCGCCACATAGCAATCGAAAACGTTCAGTAATTTTTTACAAAAATAAAGTTCCGATAGTCATAAACTAATAATAAAGAGTATAATTAGGTTTCACCGGACTGCAAAATTCTAGAGGATATATATATATATATATATATATTAAATTGGTAATACTACATTAGTATGAGCAAGCAAAGCAAAAGTTTAATTGTTTAAAAAGCCGACACACAAATAAAATATAAAAGAAGTTGTATTCTGCAAATAGTAACGGGGATAAGAAATTTGGCAAAGGACACGCAAGGGACAAGTGTAGAGTTTTGTGTTATAATTTACAAACTAAAAATGGACAGGAGAAATCGTCAGATGTGCATATTCACCGTCAAAAAAAGATAATAATGTAAAAGAAAGTTTACTTCAAACTTTCACAAAATTATGCCTAGTTTGAAAACACTAACAAACAATTTTCAAAATTGATCGTAGAAAACAAAATCTCTGCCCTTCATTGGCTAGGAAATTTGCGAATTAAAAAGGGTAATATCGCGCTAGAGAAACTTAGGTGTAGAAAAGCCGGGAGGAGTCTTGCTTCAAAATAAAAATAGGGTCGTCTTCCTTCCACTGAAAAAGTCAGTAAACGCGTGGTGGGTACAAGTTCATATGAATAAAGAAAAGTGTTGTATTTTTCAGTGTATCCAAAGTAAAATCATAAGGAAATTTATTATTAGTATCTCGAGAAGAGTTGTTTGTTCCGTAAAAGGAAGTTTGGTGGGTAATTATAAAAAGGATACAAACATCTATAAGTCTTAAGAATAGTATCTATGAGCAAGAGTGCCGGCTACTGGCTTCAATGTAAAGTGCAGAGAAGGATAAGCACCGAACTAAGAAGCAAAGATTACGCTCAGCACCCAGTTGAAGAAATACACGTCACTGCACTTGAGTATATTTTTATTTTTTAAAAAGACTAAACTTTCTGGTCAATAGGAAATATTTTAATAGCTAAGTTCAATAATAAGTTCATTTAAATACAGGAAGTTGATAAATTTAAACATATAAAAAAGAGGTAATTAAATAATTATATCTAAATAACGCAATTTCCAGATTCAAGAACCTACTATCCCCCTGAGAAAAAATTAGGTATATTATTCATTAATACTATTTCACTAAATATGATTATATATTGTTTACCTAAATAATCTATTTAATAAATAACATACTCATTATAAAGGATATATTTAGGAGGATAAATTCAATTGCTTTGCTTTTACATTTAAATCGATTTAATAATAAGAAGTCAGTATTAAAGTAATTGTAACCACGTTTGGTCGCTTTATTGCCGCTATTAAAATTACTTTGGCACTTTTATAGGATTGAATACGAATGCGTTTAAGGTGGTTCATAGAATAAGGTCAAGTAATTAAATTACGGCATCTTCAGGAGAATAATTATGTAGCAAAATATTTTTATATAATAAGGTAAAAATATTTAGTTACATAATTATTTTCCTGAAGATGCTGGTACTGTTTTATCGGCGAAAAGCTTTGAATAACACATGTATTAAAAGCATTCTTGTTTTCGAAGTATTTTAATTTATTAACTATATCACAAGAAAACATATCACCATATTTAATATAATATAATATTTAATATATATGTATATATATATATATATATATATATATATATATATATATATATTTATATATATATATATATATATATATATATATGTGTGTGTGTGTGTGTGTGTAAATTCAGGTTAACAGTATCAAAAATATAAACTAATCATAATAACCTAAAGAAATAATGGATATATCAAAGTCACTTAGACAGACATCAATTTCCTTATTTCGGGTAACATATAATATTACTTAAACAAATACACTTCATATAATGTTCATAATAATTTTCCCCAGAGCAAAGCAATACCATTATTCTGATCAAATAATTATGTTGACAAAGAAAAGGCGAATCGATAGGGCAAAATATAACTAAGTACAAACAATACAAATTAATGGTCTACATTAGTAACTCAAGGATAGTCTTACAGTCAACTAACCGTCGCAATGTGGGACGAAAGTTTCTACGTTAAGGCACAGAACTGTATCTTGCCTGTGCTTTTACTGCAGTCTCCTTGGTCAAAGGAAAACAGAATCACCCTAAAGCACTTGGCATTTTGGGTTGTTATTTTAGTTTTGATATACAATGCAGCTTTGGAAATTCCATTCGACATAGCAAATGTTCAGAGTTCTTTTTTTTCTCAAGGTTGGGAACTTACCTACTATTATTGCAACCACGCAATAATTCCATACTTACTTTTTTACTATCAAACGCTTAGAAAACATCTTGCAGTAGTCTTTGCTAAAAATCAAGGAAAAGTTGACAATATTTTGCATACATCTGTAGTTCGAATAACTAGGCACCAGAATCTGATTCTAATCCTTATGATGGCATTTTTTAGCTTCATTGTTGCATATAACATTGGAATCTTGTTTGGTAACTTGCCTACAAGCAAGATTTTGCAATCAGTTATCGATACAATCCAAAACACATTGTTCCTCCAATGGATATTGTTAAACTTCACAGTTCAGGCAAGGTATGGCAAAGTAAAGGACGTCCTTTCACTACTTGCAAGAAGGTCGCAGGGTCTCAGCAGCCGTAACATTCTGCAAGATGCTATTCAAGCTTTCAGACTGACTAGAGGGCTTCACTGCATTGTCAACAAGTACTTTTCACGGCTGTGCCGCTACTACTACGCATTTTGGATCTTAGACATGATGAATGTCACTTACTATATTTGGATATTGTGTTTAACAAAAAACGAAAATGAAGAAATTTCATGGAAAAGAAGCCTAACTCTAATCATGTTCTCAAAAATTATCATTCTATGCCACACTTCAAAT
>JBAIZL010000004.1:98062231-98229731 GCA_036971475.1 Prosapia bicincta | reverse complement strand
AAATTAAAGCTTACAACTAAAACTAAACAAATTCTATTTAGTCAATATAATAGATTTAAGAACTGAGCACTGCCAAATAAGAGGATGCG
This sequence comes from Prosapia bicincta, assembly GCA_036971475.1. Lineage (NCBI taxonomy): Eukaryota > Metazoa > Arthropoda > Insecta > Hemiptera > Cercopidae > Prosapia > Prosapia bicincta. Next base: position 98,229,642 of record JBAIZL010000004.1, on the reverse strand, counting down.
AAAGAGATCTCAGACAAAAGGTATTAATAACAGTTTTCCTATAAAAATGGCATGAGAAAATTTAAATGTGACAACTTAAACTTATAGATAAGTGTGACATTTATAAACACACTAAAATAGTATACCTATATATAAAATTTGTTTCCTTATGTTACAGTCGTTTTACTTGGTAATCACCTACTTAATTGTCCTTATACAGCTATCTCAGTGAGAGCGTCTGGAAAGGAAATGTAGAGGTAATATTTTAATAATTAAAGTTATAAATATCTAGTGCATATTATTAGTTTTAATAGTTCAAAAGGTTTACAGAATATTCACAATTTTTTTATATTCTTGGATATTATTAAATATTATTCAGTATTTCAGAAGAACTCTATTAAACATTCGAGGATGGATAGACTGTAACAATAATCAAAAATAGTAAAGTGACATTCAAAGTTACAATTTAGGCTTAATAATAGGGGAACTATCATATTCGTTTTACAATTTATTTATATACCTTTATATTAAAATATAGTATCTTTCTTTCTATTCAACTGATTTTTTTGAACGTCTGGTTCATTATGATCAACGTGTCTTACTTTAATCTAATGAATAATATTGAATTTTATAAATAAGATTTATAACTCATACTGTAATAACAGAATATTAGTTATATATCTATTATATATTTAACAGAACTTAAATTTTAAATTATTTATTGAACTTATAGGTTTGAACGGTCAACGTTTGAAAAGTCAGATCAGTATGAAAATATATTGTGAAACAAACATAAACATGAAAGACAAATTAAAAAAAAAAAAACATTTTCTTTCTGAGACATAATAACAGTCAATTTTAACCATATTCCACCATGTTTGATCTAAAGTTAGAAAAAAACTTAACAAGAGCTTCCTGAGTTGTTTGCTTGACAGCAATGTCGAGACTTTGTGATTAGAAAGACAGCAATGAAGAGAAGTTATAGAGGATTGTGTGATTAAAAAGACAGCAATGAAGAGAAGTTAGAGAGGTTTGTGTGATTAGAAAGACAGCAATGTCAAGACTTTAGAGAGAATTGTATGATTAGAAAGACAGCAATGTCGAGACTTTAGAGAGGATTGTGTGATTAGAAAGACAGCAATGTCGAGACTTTAGAGAGGATTGTGTGATTAGAAAGACAGCAATGAAGAGAAGTTAGAGAGGATTGTGTGATTAGAAAGACAGAAATGTCGAGACTTTAGAGAGGATTGTGTGATTAGAAAGACAGCAATGAAGAGATGTTAGAGAGGATTGTGTGATTAGAAGGATAAATAAATCTTGAAATTAAATGATGGTACTTGAATTTGAAACAAAAAGGGAGCGTTATTAAGTCGCTTGTTAATTTTTTTAATATATACAAGAAAGAAATAAAGTCTGATTTTGAGAATGTTTTACTTCAGATTCAAATATTTATTTATAGTAATAAATAAGGATATTAATTTATGAAAATGAAAATCATATATGGAAAATAACAAAGTGTTTTTTCTGTTAACAGGGTATTTTCAAAAGTACTAAGAAGTTAGTGATCTTGTCGACTGGTACAGGTTTAGCATTTTAGAAAATTAACAGAGATAGATAATTCAGAAAATAAAATAGAATTATTTAAAATTTTAATAGAAAGTAGTTACAACTGTAAAGATACTGTACTAATTACTGTAAAATATACAATGGATTAAAATGAGAAATAAATGTTGAATAAATAACAAGTGTAAATATATTGGAACTAAAGTGTGTGTGTGTTTTGATAAATATTCCTTCACGGATGAAAAATTATAATGAAAAGTTAATACCCGTAGTACTCCGTTCATTTTGCAGTGCATAAAATCGCTGTTCCACGTGTGGCCGGAGTCTAATCTAGCATTGAAAGGTGAACCCAACAACAGTTCTTATTTATAACAATTTTGAACGATCTTATACAAAGGATTACACAATTGCCAAGACCTACACCAATGTAAATTTATTCATATTACTACTGCGTTTATTACATCTTCCTACTGAACGTGAAATGTTACAACTTACTCAGTAAGAATTATATTTAACTTCAAGAAACTTGCTCCTTTACAAGACACATGAATAAGTGGTATTTTTAATGAATCTTTCACAACTTAGTAGCATATAAAACACTACATTTAAAGTTTCTGTCTGATTGGTGTTTATACTTTAGTTTGATAAGTAATATTAGAAAAATATGAAAATGAAAAGCTCTATCGAAGAATTTCTTAAACAAATTTTTTTCTATGGAACTATTCTATAATACTGTTTTAAAAAAATAATAAATAGGCCTCACCTGTATAAATAATAAGCAATGAAATCTAGACTTGACATTTAAATATATACACAGTGTAAAGATTTTATATAAAATTATTTATACGGTATGATTAACATTTATTTTAATCTAACAGCAATAATATAAAATGAACAAATGCGTTCATAAATCAAATAAAGTAACCTCAGAACGTAGCTGTACTGCCATACAAAAATACATCTATTATGTAGATTCAGTAATATATATTACATCTCGATTTTATATTTAATTGCTTTACATTTTCTTTTTTGTTTGTTAGGCCAATTTGTTAACTTTTCTTCCTAAAATGTTTTTCATTTCCTTTCTCACACTCAGCTAATATATACCTTGTAAAAATTTTCAATCGTTAAAAAAATAACTTGTATTCATCCATTCAAGTTCAAATACATTTTTAATAACTATAGTACATTTGATGTTAATACAATTTTTTATTTGTTCATTAATTAAAATTTAAAAAGTTGATATCTCGGTCAGATTCAAACTGAGTACCTATATAATTGACATCCTGCACTTTGAACCAACATTCCATAGATCAAAATCTATTATTTAAAGATGTATATAAAATTATAAGAGAAATGGTGCTTGCAATAATGAAGAAATACAAGAGATAGATATAACGAGATAATATAGATCAGCATCAGCTTCATAAACTGGAAAAAACGTATAAATAGTAACGAACAAAAGAAATAGCCCTACACCATACTCTGCATAGAGGGGAAAATTAAAAATGGCAAGGAAGTTATATTTCTATTTTCCCCTTATACTGCGATTCTGTCAAATGTAGACTATATACTTATTTATATTATTTGTAATTATAAAATAAAGAGTAAATACATAATATAGGTATACATACACACACACACACATATATATATATATATATATATATATATATATATATATATATATATATAAGACAGAGCTGGGAGATGGCTCAAATTAAAGTTACTAACACAAAAGAGGGGGGGGGTATAGGTTTTCCCCAACTTACAACATTTATAGGGGTTTGAGGAGCTTAAAATATCAAACATATTCATAAGAAATGCACTGCAATTAAAAACAGCTGAATATGATTTTCAAATAATGCAGCTAATTACAGCTGAAAAACAGCTGTACACATATTATATGAAAAACAGCTGAACACAAATATTTTAACAATAATAAAGGTTAGTTAGAAATATGAACTTAAGATAAGGTTTAGTTAATGGAGTAATTCTTATCGTACTGCATTGTTTGACAAGTGTATTAAATTGGAAATAATCGCTGGTTCTGGAAAAGGAAACATATTTTTACCAAGAATTAAATTAATATCAAAAGGAAATGAACCAATTTCCTTTAAGAATTGCATTTTCAATATCTATAAATGAGGCTCAGGTTCAAACAATCTTAAGAGTAGGCCTCCAATGGACCAAAGATATTTTAACACATGGTCAACTTTATGTTGCACTATGTATAGTAAAATCTCAAGATGGATTAAAGATACATATTGAAAATACGATAGGTCCAAAAAATCAAATTGAAAACGCATTCACAAAAAATTTAGTTTTGAAGGAAATTTTGTTAGAAAACTTAAATTATACTAAATTTAATTTTTCATAAAAAATAAAATTAAGATACAAAAGTTTAAAAGTTGTTTTAATATGAATAGGGGAATTTGCTCCTACAAGCCCCTAGTCATTATAAATAATTTCGTAAGCTGAATTTCGAGATAAAAATTATGGGAGATTGGAAGGCCGTTCAAAGCTAGGAGATGGCTCAAATTATAGGTACTGAGACGAAGGAATGGGGAAAAATATACGTTTTTCTCTATTTACAACATTTATAGGGGTTTGAGGAGCCTAAAATACAAAGTGCTCATAAGAAATACATTGCAATAAAAAGCAATTGAGAATGATTTTAAAATATTTCAGCTAAGTACAGCTGCAAAAAATGTATGCAATTATTTTAACAGTATTAAAGGTTATTTAGAAATAAAATCTTGGGATCACGTTTAGTTAATATAGTACTTCCTATGGCATATATATGTATGATAAGTGTATTAAATCAGAAATAATCACTGGTTCTAAAAAAGAAATCATATTTCTACCAAGAATTAAATTAATACCAACAGAGTATCCGTGTTAATGATATGAAATTTAAAATGAAAACGAACCAATTTCCTTCAAGCTTTGAATTTTCAATAACACACTATAAATAGGACTCAAGGTCAAACATTCTCAAGAGCAGGGCTTCAATTGACCAAACCTGCTTTTACCCATGATCAACTTTATGTTGCACCAAGTCGAGTAGATCTCAAGATGGAATAAAGATACATATTAAAAAAACGATTAGTCAAAAAATTCAAATTGAAAAACCATTCACACAAAATACAGTTTATAAGGCAATTTTATTACGAACAACTTGAATTGTATTGCAATAATTTCAATTGAAAAATAAAATTACCATACAAAAGTTTAAAATTGTTTTCCATATGAATAAAGGTATTTGCTCCTAAAATCCCCTCGTCGTAATAAAATTATTTTAATATGAAAATTAATAATTTAACTGGTTGAAGAACAAAATAATCGATTGAGTCATAAAGATGCTTGATTTTAAATATGAAATACAAAAACTATTTAGGTATCGCACAAGCACACACTAAACAATCGTATCGTGCCATGGGTCACAAAAAAAGAAAATGTTCAACTGAATATAATTTTTTATTGAATACTTGATGAAATTCCTAATGGAAGGTAATTGTAGCTTTCCTAATTAGACCCAATAATATATGTGCTTTCACTTTAATCGTTCAAATAGATTTATTATTCATTATTTGTTATGAATAAAGAAAAGCAATTCATTAAATATAATAACAAAACTGTTATATTGATCTATGTTGTTTTATTAGAAGAAAGAATTGATCAATAAAGTCCCACATGTAGTTTACACAGTATCAAAGTAAATGCTGAACACTAGTGGGCCAGAGTGTTGCGTCGAGAAGAACCGTAGCAATGTGGGACGAACAAATCTATGTTAAGGCACAAAACTATATTTTGCCTCTACTTTTACTCCAGTCTCCGTGGTCAAAGGAAAACAGGGCCTCTGTAAGGCACTTTGTCTTTTGGGCTATAATTTTTATTTTATTGTTTAGTCATGCAGTTGAAGTTGCGTTACATGATATAAATCTGCAACGCACATCCATTTCGGATAGTATTAAATTTATCTACTGTTTATTCTATGATGGATTCACTCCCTATTTACTTTTCTACTACCAAACATTCAGAACAAGTCTTGCAGTAAAATTTGCTGAAAAACTAAGAAATATTGACCACATTCTAAATATATCTGGAGTTAAACTATCAAAATGTCAGAGTCTGGATCTAAGCATTATGGCTTCTCTAGTGTGTTTCATTACTTCATACAATGGTGCATTCTTGATTGGCTATTGGCAGGTAAGCAACGTTTTGCAACTGATTATTGACTTTATCCAAAACATACTTTTCCTCCAGTGGATTTTGCTAAACTTCACAGTCCAGGCAAGATATGACAAAGGAAAGGGAGCATTTTCGGTACTTGCAAGAAGATCGCAAGGTCTCAGCAGTCGCAAGATTTTGCTAGATTGTATTCAAATTTTCCGACTGACCAGAGGGCTTCACAGGATCGTCAACAAGTACTCTGCACTTTTATGCCGCTATTACTTCGCAGTTTGGGCAATAGACATGATGGGAAAGACGTATCTTGTTTGGAAGGAAGGTGTGACAGGAAAACAGGATTATGGGCACGTATGGTATCCATTTTTATTGCCAGTTATATTCCTCAAAATTTGTATACTGTCTCACACTTCAAACGGTGTCAAATCAAAGGTAATTATTTCTTTAATATATGTGCTTATAGTTACTTTTAACACTAATTTTTCTGTTCTACACACGAAAAGTAATTTTTGTGCAGCTTCTTAAGGAAACCGAAAATGCAAAACTATGTCCAAGTTTTTCGACAACGAATCTCCGATAGTCCAGTCGTGCATGTCTTTAAAATAACTTTAAATGGTTCTCCGTTTGAACAAGCATAAATGCAATCGAATTGTCACTATTATAATTCTATGGTAGAAAAGACTGATAAGGAGTCTTACAATAATGGAGTTTCCTTTTCTAGATATATTCTTCACAATATATATTCACAATATATACAATATATTCTTCATGTCTTAGCAAAAAATTAGTTTTATGTGATTCTGATTCTAAATTTTTTTCTTGGTTTTTATAACTATCAAATACCAATAAGACTGGGGTTGGCAGTGCAGCTAAAAAGTAAAAAACTTAATCTAAGCCTATGAGGCCTGAAAAGTCTTTAATTTTCTGGTTGTAGCATATCAACTGGAAAAATTTTCAAAATATTTAGTAGCTAGGGGCTTGTAAGGGCAAATGCAAATTCATATTGAAACAAATAATACTAAGCACATTTTCATTGCAATGTATTTTTTATGTAGAATGTTGGTAACTTCAAATTCTTCAAACCTCTATATATGTTGTAATTTGATAAAAACCTATATTTTCCCCGCTCCTTCGTGTCAATACCTTTAATTTGAGGCATCTCCCAGTTCTGTACGACCTTCAAAGCTCCCACAAGTTGTATGTCAAAATTTTTCTCACGAAATTGTATACATGGACCAGGTGATTATAGGAGAAAACGCCCTATTCATATTGAAACAAATTTTAAACTTTTATATAGTAATTTTATTTTTTAAAATCTAATTTAATTTAATTAAAATTTTTCGTAACAAAGTTTCCTCAGAAACTATATTTTTTTGTGAATGCATTTTCAATTTAATTTGCTGAGAATAATGTATTCTCTCACCCTATTACTAATGCATAATGCTGTGCAAGTTGAGCGAATTGTTTCTAAATTGTTCCTACTTAGAGAATAACAGTTATTCTGATACTATCATTGATAATAACCAGTATAAATACGTCCCTGCTAGGTTTGTTCTAGACATCAATTTGTAAAAACTGTATGTAGCATATGAATATATATCGCTACTTCCAAAAAGAGTGCGTAGCCTCAGCTGTTGCAACATTCTCCAAGACTCTGTTCATGCTTTGCGACTGGTCAAAGGACTTCACTGCATTATCAACAAGTACTTTGCACTTTTGTGCCTCTTCGCAATGTGGCTTGTAGAAATGTCAGGATTGACGTAGAGTATTTGGAAACAGATTGTGACAGGAAACCTTGAACATGGACAAGTACTGAATGCAGTTTTATGCCTAATTATGTTTATGAAAATTTCTATTTTATGCCCCACATCACTCCCTGTCAATGCAAAGGTAAGAATATGTAAATTTATGTGTTTACATCTACTTTTTAAACTAATATTCCTGTAACACTTTCAAAAATTAATTTTTGTGTGTTTTTCAAAGAAACCGAAGTTTTTGTCCAGTCTTCCCTGTCTTTAAAATAACCAAAATCGGTTCTACGTGTGAAGAAAGATAAAATTAATGAAATTGCCACTATAATAATTCTATTCTCTGAACGTTAACTCTATTTTCCAAAGTAATCCATGCTGAACCTCGCCATCCAAGTACTAACGCCGTCCAATATTGCTTTATTCGGGTAGTTGGATGAGAACCGGTATATTTAACGTAGTATGGCCGTTAGTATCAATGGTGAAGGTAGAGTATTCGACTTGTGCGCAAGATTTTGACTTTAAACCATATTTTGTTAGATAGTGCCACAACGTCTCTTAAAATGAATGTTAAAAATGAATTGCTATACATTTCTCAAAAAAATCAACTACAAATAATATTTTACAAAACAATTATTACAAAAGGTTATTAGTTTTTTCCATAATGTTATTATTATTTAACAATAAAAAGAGTCTACATATTATAATTTGGATCATAGTTTATGAAGGTAAATACATATAAAATATAGAATAAATTCTCACTTATTACCTGTTTCAGAATAGTATGTCATATAATAACTTGCATACTGCTTACATTTCTACATTACTGTCCCTTACATTTTAGTAAGAAGAAATGATAAGAGATTAATAAACTAAGGTGGCAGGATATTTATCAAGAAGAGGTAATCTGGAGGATAGTTTTATAAATAGTTGTGTTCAGTATTACCCAATATTGGTAATAATATATGCCATTTTTACTATTGATAAATGTTAAGTAATTTTCATTTTACTTTCAAAAAGAATTGGTCCTTGTTTGTTTAAAATAAAAAATATCTCATACCGGATTAAAAATATTTTATATTTGTTGTTAAAGATGTTGTGTATTCAAATTATTATTACTCTTTAAAGACACATTTTACGTTGTAAGTAAAATGTTTTAAAATTTAAATATTATCATGAATGTGATTTTTGTTACAGTAATCATTTATCGTTTTATATATTATGACTTTCTCCTTATAATATGCTCCCCTATATAGAGTTTTAACAAATATATATTAGAAACAAACTTTTCATAGTTATAATGCAATCGCTGTTAAATTCAGATTTATTTTCATTACGTTACAGTTACGTTAGATGATACGTTTTACAGTCTACTATTTTTTATCCGTCTTTACGTAATTTCTATTTTTATAAACTTATTTTTTTATTTAAATAATCCTTTTGGTTTGTTAGTTAAACAATTGTTTTATGAATTTAGAAACCAAAAAATAAACCAAAGTTAACATATACCCAAATAATTGTTCCAAATAGGTTCCTTAAATCACGTTTTTTTTACTTATTTTTGATACATACAATATAGAATTTTCTGCATTTGTTAATTACTAAGTTTAAGTTGATATAAATGGAAGAAGAAAAATCTAGGATTGTTTTCGAATATGGATACCATTTTTGAGAAATGGCCGGAGAGAATGTGTAAGTTATTTTATAGATATTGGAAGTTATTTAAATACGTTGCAAAAGAATTGGAAAACTTTCTGGCTTAGTTAAACTTGGTTGCCATTCATAAGTGGGTTATGAACATTGTAGATTATATGAGTCAAAAAAATTTAACACTGCATTGGTCGCGCGTAAATAACTAACATGAGTGGTCGCCCGGATTAGCCTATTATTGTAAATCACTTTGAAATAAATTTTAAAACGTAAATATTTTTTAAAAAATATCTTATAAGCCTTTTAGTGTGTTTAAGGTGCTATATAGAAAACTAATGTGGTGAAAAACATTTTTTATTGTAGCACAAAAGTAATATATAGCACAAAACATAGTTATGTCATGTATTAGGTCAACCTAACACACGTTCATTTTCACTTTCGGTTTCGGTCAGCCAGTCTCTATTCTTTCACGCTCTGCCTTAATCATTGTTTACAGATAAATGTGTTACTAATTTGAATATTGTTTTCACACAAAAAATAACAAAATGTCTATTTACAATACAACATATTAAAACTACTTCATGTATAGGAAACATATCACAAGTGGTCACGCGGATTTCTATTGTAATCCAGGTGAATTAACAATATTAAAAATAGTGCCAACAGTGGGGATGTGTGTGTGTGTGAAAGGTAGACGGCCGCTCAAGGTCATAAGTCTGACCAACCCGAAATGGTACACACAAAAAATTTGGATTGCAATAGTAATCTTCGCGATCACCGCAGTGATCATCTAGTTGCATATAATCACTCTAACAAAGGCATATTTGGGTAGTTTATTTTTTTCGGGAAAAGGGTGAATTTTAAATATTTAATAAATACGTTGCAAATGGGAGAAAATCTATATTGTTATAGTTTTATATTTTTTCCAAGCTTCTGAGCCTAGATTTTAGGTTTTTGACACAGAATCGGCCCCGAAATTAGATTTTTAAGTTGCAAAAAAAACTTGGAAACGACATCTCATAATTCTTTGTCTTTTCTGCCCTCATTGATTTTTTTTTTGAAGAACTTTCTCTTCAAGCACTCATCTACATTTTCAAGCACTGACACGAAGTATAAAATACTCCATTAAGTATAAGTTTGCTCCTTTAATCTCTGCAATTGTTGATCCGTAACTGAATTTATCTCATTGATTTATAACTAGTCCATCCGCTGACGATAAGACCACTAGGTTTCTTTGAATGGTGAACGACGTAAAACACTCACAGACAAAGCAACAGACGGATGCGTGCAAAGACGTAATTACTGATTAATCAAAACGAAAAGTAACAGTGGGGCTCACCCGGGCACCTGGTGATGAATAGGTTAATAGCACCTTCGGATAGATTAATTTCAGTTATTAATAATCTACTACATTTGTAATGATGTTTTTAGGCCGAAATTTAAACTGTCCCTCATACAATTTGTAATGACTCAGTTACAAAATAATCTGATATTGCCCAAATTTACAAAAACAATTTTTAGTAAACAAGAATAGATACAATGCAATTAAAAGTAGCAGTAGCTCAAGTGATTGAAAGTAAAACAGCGGTTTAGGTATTAATTATATTAAATGGTATTACTTTACAAATTAGATGTATATATATTATTCACAAAACTATTTCGTAAAGAAAATCAATACATTATTTCTATTAAGTAAATTATTCTGTTGACCTTTTTGCAAAGTACAGGCGAATCAATAGAGTGAAATTTTTATTAGGTGCAAACATACAATTTAGGGATCTACCCTTCCCTCACAAGGTCAGCCTTACAGTGACGCATTAGTCGCAATGTGGAGAGAAAGTATTTTTATCAAGGCACAAAATTATATTTTACCATTACTTTTGCTGCAGTCTCCCTGGTCAAAGAAAAACAAAACCTCTGTAAAACATTTGGTATTTTGGATTATAATTTTTGTTTTAATATGTAATGCGTTGGTTGAATTTAGACTTTACACAGTAAGTACTTACAGTGGGTCTATATACAACTCTTTAGAAGTGGTGCACTATTTGTTCAATGATGCAGTCATTCTCTATGGATTTCTTTACTATCAGACTTTTAAAAAACATATTGCTGTAACATTTGCTGAAAATCAGGCACAAATTGACAACATTTTGGGAATACATGGAGTTGTAATAACAAAAGACCAGCTTTTGATTCTAAGCATCATGACTGCAATGGCTAGCCTCATTATTTCTTACGATTTGACATTCGTGACTGGTGACTTGCATTTGAGTAAGATTCTGGAGACGACTATCGACTGCGTCCAAAACACCTTGTTCCTCCAATGGATATTGATCAACTTCACAGTTCAGATACGGTATGACAAAGTGAAAGAAGCAATTGCACTGCTTGCTAGAAGTTCGCAAAGTCTTGGAAGCATCGATATTTTGTTCCATTCTGTTGAAACATTTCGGCTAAGCAGAGGGCTTCACTGTATCGTCAACAAGTACTTTGCACGAATATGTCGCTATTATTTCGCATTTTGGGCAGCGGAAATGATGAAAATGGCATATCAAATTTGGACAGAACGTGCTACAGGAAAAATCATTGATGCCAGAACTGTATGGAGAACCATTTTATCCATAATAATGGGCCTGAAAATGTTCCTTTTGTGCCACACTTCAAACAAGAGCAACGGAAAGGTAAGGATTGAAGTAATTTTACTGTTTAACATTCCTTTATCAGAAGATTAAAATCTATTATTAAAATTTGTTTTCAAAATGCAATCCCACTTATATATAAAACAGTGATTGGTCAAAAACAATAATGCTAGTATGTTGCAATATTTCAGCCTGACAGGTTTTCAAGTTTTAAACTGAAATATGCATTAAATTGGGTTTTTAGTGTATATTACAATTTCATTGCCTTACCGAATCTTACGCCAATATTAATGGAAATATAACGAAATATTATATATATATATATATATATATATATATATATATATATAACAACATAGGTTATTCAAATACAATGTACATATGTTATAGGCCTATATCTTGCATTATTCTATTATTCATTCCTGATGATGTTGGTACTGTTTACCAACGAAAAGCTTTGAATATAAATTAATAATATTCTTGTATGTGGTTTTAAATTATTAAACATGAAATCTTGCATATTTATTAACAATATTATTAATAATACATTGTTTGTTAAAAATACATTACAATTAGTTTTCATTAATTGAATTTTACGATTCTGATATAAATTTAAATCTTTTGTTAAAGTTGATTTACTATTAGAACTAACCTCTGTAGAGCACATAATCACAACACCAATAGCCTAGTATGGCAACATAATATATTAAATATGGTGATATGTTTTCTTTTAATATAGTTAATAATTTAAAAATATTTTAAAAACAACAATACCTTTAATTCATATATTATTCAAAGCTTTTCGCCGATAAAACAGTACCAACATCCTCAGGAAAAAAATTATGTAACAAAATATTTTTACTAAAATTAAAACATAAGTACTACAAACAACCATATGTCTGTAAGTATTGTATTTTATGTATTCGTTTCTATAACATCAATGACCTTATAAATAGTTTGGTGCCTTGATCTCACTTGAATTTGTTCATCAAATAATCTGTCTTTTATTTTATGTTTATACATTTCCAAAGGTTCACATGTATTCACTTTTAATCCTTTGTTTAATTTTTTAAATAATTTTATATTTTATATTTCAGGAAATCTGTGTCCATTATTAGTACAATGAGTCGCTAAATATGATTTGTATGTGTTTGGTTTAATATAAGCGTTTAAATGTTCTTTGTATCTTTCTTTCAATTTCTTTTTTGTTTGCCTGCATATATACATATATATATATGTGTATATATATATATATATATATATATATATATATATATATATATACTACTTAACAATTGGGATTGCATCAAGTAATATATACATACACATATATATATATATATATATATATATATATATATATCACATGAGGCTATTTTACTATTTTAAAGCTGCACACTGAGCCTCGTTAACCACATCATTCTCTAAAATTCTATTAAAATGCTTCGAATAAATAAATGCTTCTAGGACTTCACCGCACAACTTGCCATCTTGACTACGCAGATTTCACATTAGAAACGATGCTGCTATTTTTTGGTGAAAATTGCACCAGGAAAACACTAACATGGACGTACTGTATGGAAGGCAACCATTACATAGCCCGAGTAACAATGTTTCTGAATCTGATTCTATGTCCATGTATTGTTCTGTCTTTATATCTTATTTGTGTCCAAGTGCATTATGATGTCCATATATTATTTGGTTATTTCTACAATAACGTAAACTTGCCGTATAATGTCAAGCAACGTTTTGTTATTGGTTATTGACTGTAACGAGAACACATTGCTCCTTCAATAGATATTAATAAACTTCACAGTTCAAACAAGATATACACAATGAAGAATGCAATCTCATTACTTGCAGAAAGCACGCAGGGTTTCAGTTGATACGACATTATTTTTAATTGTGTTCAAGCTTTCCACCTAACCAGAGAACTCCACTGCATCGGCAACAAGTACTTTACACAGATATGCTGTATCTATTGAGCACTCTGGTTTCCAGATATAATGAAATCGACCTATTTGGCTACGTTTGGCTACAACGCGCAAAAACAAAGACTAACATGAAAACATAGAATTGAAAACAATTGGTTTCGGAGTTTTGTCAGTGAAAATTTCTTTACTGTGCCATACTGCAAATAGCGTCAATGAAGAGGGTTTTTTAATGAACATATATATATATATATATATATATATATATATATATATATATATATATATATATATAATGTATTTTCAGTCAATTAAAGAAATAATAATAATTCTGGATTAACAGTGTAAAAAGTACTATTGACTTTACCATGTTTAGAAAGTTTGGTGTGCAACAAACTTAAATTGAATTAGATAGTTTCAATTGTACAAATTAAATTCGAAAGTATGTTGCAAACGAGTTCATTTTGTAGTGAAAACTCAAGCTGAATGCAGTCAAACAACATTTATCTAAAATAATTCAATTTTCTGACAGTTTAAGAAGTACTAATGATCTTGCTTGCGCCAGTGGTTAGTTTTTTTTTTTTTGTAGACATTTATTTTCCATTTTCAGTTGATAGTAATCTGGACTATCTCTTAGACAGAGGTTGGAGTTGTGTATTATTTGTTTGAATGATTTAAAACGTCAAACAGTTTAAAAAGTATATAATTGTGTATTAAAATGCAAATAATTTTACCTACATTTTATTATGGGACGAACATTAATTAAAATTAGTTATGAGCTAATGATTAGATAAAAAAACAATTTACACTATTTCTCTATAGTCATTGAACCAGAAGAGTTGTTTTACTGAGACTGAGTATTAAATAGTTATGGGAAAGGAAACTAGTGAGGCCAACAATTTAGTGTTCGGAAGTGGATAAATATTTAAAACAATCATAAAAACGCCTAATGTAATGTAATGTAATAAGATGTACAGAGTGTGAAGAGCTTTTTGGCTTTATCTAGTTACATTTCCTCTGTTTTCAGGTTGAGAGAATTAGAAGGGAAATAGACAGGGTGCGGACATTTCAAACATCGCATTTTGTCGATCGCCAGGTAATTAGTAAAGCGTTATTTAGTTATGTAATTATTAAGGATTTATGTAGTTGCATTGACTAACTTATTATTGGCAATACATCAAAATTTCTGTATGTTCCTATGGTTTTATAGTTTAATGCCTTGTATTTGTACGGGGTTTAAGATTCTAAATATGTGCATACAAACAAATATTTATCGTAAACCTTGTAAAATTTGTTTGACAATTTAATAACTTCTATTAATTAACATAATTTATTGAATCCTAATATTTTTTTATAATATCATCATTTATTAAAGAAACCTAATTCTGGTAGAAGTTTTAAAACTAGTGCACTACTTAACCCATATTCCTATAAAATATAATAATTTTAATTTTAATAATTGAAATCCTATACATTGTCTTTTTTGAAATTTATTACAAATAAAATGTATAATGTTTAATTTCGGTAGACGTTTATATTGATTGAATGAAACAAGAAAAACATGTTTTATAAAAGACAGTCAAAGGATATTAGAACCTTGAAACCTATATATTTGATAATTAGATTGACGAATCTTCCAAAAGATAAAATGTGTTTTCCATTTATAAACATTAATTAATTTACATTCTCACAATGAAATCATTAAAATTTCGAGCTTGACTATTTATTAGAAATTTGAAATCTAAAGATTAATAATGTATAGCAATTCTTTTTCGGCAATTTCTAAATCAATGTGAAGCATCAGTAAAAAGAAGTTTAATAATGTTTTAGTTTTAAAAAATAACTTTACACAAAAATATCAATTATATATTTCAATACGAATCATAATAGCTCGAAGCCTTACAAATTCATTTTTTTTTTTTTTTAATTTTACTTTGCCGAAATTAGATCTTTTTAATATTTTACCCGAGTTTCGGCCAAATTGACAGCCATCCTCCAGGGGGCTGCCTCCGTCTAACATGTGCATGCGGTTCATAACCCTAACATGAAGGATTCAGTGTGATTACCCATGTACCTTACTATTGAGCTCTTTCCATGGAAAATGAGGAGATAGTAAAATTAAACAGTAGATGAGTGGGATAAAAACCTGGCTAGAAAGAAACTTTGCCAGGAAAAATCCCGCACAGTAGCGATCTAAAACAGTAACGAGCGTGTTTTTGCACCCTTTTAAATACCTTTCACAGGAATCTCCTTTCCAATCGAATTAAAACTAGTTAGAGGTCGTTTGAGATATATCGGTCATAGAGAACCAAACTAATATCATATCTATAGTAGCCTTTCCTAACCTATATTATTAGGTTAATTTATCATATGACTTATGCCTTGCGAATAAGGTATTTAAACTCTTTCCTCATATGTTTTAGCTGTCTTTGCTGTCACTGGAGATACAGCATCACTCTGTGGCCATCACTTGCTTCGACTTCAGCTCCCAAGCTTTAATAACGGTAAGACGTAATGTAAGGTATCTTATAGTCATAGTCGTAAGTCTTTCAATAATTGTGGATGGATTATTTTCAACATTGCATAAAACATAACACATTGCTTACTAGCCGCTGAAATTTTCGTATAAACTAAATGCACACACACACACACACACACGCGCGCGCGCATTCAAACACGCATACACTCACACATGCGCGCGAGCGCGTTTTCGTTTAACTATTCACTCTGCTTATAAAAATTCTGTAATGTTTAAGCCCTTACCCTATGAGGTAAGATTAGGATCTATACAATATTATTGTTCAACAAAATTTACAAACTCCAGATACGATATGAAACTGTAGGATTGATTCTGTTTACAACCAATAGATTGAATCAATTCTGTTGATTCTCTAACCAATCCTTATGAGATTGATATTTCATGAAGGGTACTAAATTATCAAAATCATAATTGGTTATTTTGTTTTAAGATTCCATTAACAGGTTTGTAAATTACCAAAAGAGGTCATAAGACATCATTATTGATGGTCTAGGAGCTAACATTACAAGTATTTGTTTTTGAAGGACAAATAAGGGATGTAACAAAGCCAACGTCTAATTGATTAAGTGGGTTACGTATGTTGTTGCAAAACTGTAAATTATAGAATAATTTGTAACATACTAATTGTATTTTCTATTGCCTCGTCTATTTACAAAACTTGTGTCCTATTGTATGAGAAAAGAATCCATCTTGGTTTACAAATACAATTTTGTTACTACCTACAGATCATGCTAATGGAGTATTGGCTGTGGGAGAATTTATTATCATGAAGGGGAGCTACAGTAACGAAGCCATACACTAAGAACTATTGTAGTGAGTTAATAGATAAACATAAATATTTTACAAATACGAAATCAACCAACATAGAAAATACTTCACAAAAGAATTTTCACAGCAGTGCAAGTTCATTCACATTAAGATATTAAACTAAAATACGTATCCTTGGTGTCTGCCTACATCCTATTAAAGTTTCTACCAAGGCTTGTCTAATCTCCCAGGATGCTGCAGTATCCCAGATGATAGTGTCTAGGCCTCCTGGTTAAGGCTATTTGGATAACTTCGCCCGACTTCACTTCACAAAATTGTTCTGTCACTTTTGCTACATTGGTTAGTTGGTTAGGGCAGTTTTTCGGTGATGTTCCGATACAAAGTTATTGAAAATTCAAGTTTAAAAGAGTTACATTTCACTGTTTATATTATAATGCTAAATGACAACCTGGTAAAGTTCCCTTTAACTTCCATGATTCTATAATGCATATAACAGAGGCCAATAACAGCTACTAGTTCAAGTCTACGAGAAAAGGAGTCTATTTTTCTACGTTTCTAATGATTGTTTTATTTAAGTTGCTTGTTGGAACCACCTTGAATACAAATTTTAAACTATAAATTAATAATACTGAACCAAGTATTCTTTAATTATAGTTTATTCAGTGAAATCAAGATGATTAAAACAGGGAACTTTATTAGCAACCAACGGTCATAATTAATCAACCTCTACTCACGGACGTAACTCAAGGTATACAAAACTTAACTCCCCATTTCTTTTAACATACACTGTCTCAAACATAACCTAATACCCAAATACGCCAAAATTAGAATACATAACAAAGCACCTGCTTCATGAAAAAAAACAACACAAGCACAGAAATTATTTATCAAAAACTGCATCAAACAATTATACTCTGAGAAAGACAAACTTGACCACACTTTATACAAATTACACCAAACCCTATCAACAATGCTACACCCCATGAAACTTGAAGAAATAATTCAATATACTAACGACTATACACAAAAACGACTAGAATTCATTAGAAACGAACCAAAACTATAACTTCACATCCTCGCAACGCAAAACAATATAATTATCTAAAACGACCATCAATATCAGACGCCCACTGTCAACACCACAAACATTGAACTTAGTACGAACGATTTAACATTATTTAGCAAAGAACTGAAATACAACATACGCACAAAAAATTATAATCACAAACAAATTTCAAACATCCTTTTAGACACTTGAACAGCAATTAAACACTGAACCCACAAACATCATGAATTCATTATACAATACATTAAACATAAAATGCTCAACATAGACAAAAAAACCAATCAACTAAACATAAATAATGAACATTCAACCCTTAAATCAATTGTACAAAAATGCGACAAAAACAAACTAATTTTTCTAAAAGCAAACAAGGGCAATTCCATCGTAATAATGCTCCAACAAGACAATGATAGGAAAGTAAATAGCTTCATAATATAAAACAAAATAACCGAACTCCGATCAGACCCCACACCAATTTCAAATATAAATAAATATTTTCTAAATAAATCCACAGAAATCATGAAAACAGAAGAAAGAAATATTACAAATAAATAAAACCCCAAACTCACATTTTAAACGCTTTACCTAAAATCCACAAAGAAAACACACCTTATCAATCACACACAGGCACCATCATATAAGCTAGCCGAATACATAGACAAACTCATCAGAATCAACATAAACCTTAACAATAACACATTCATACACAATAACATAGACCTTATTTACAAAACTAAAGACACACTACCACACCACTCCACCGTTGCATTTTTCGACATAAAAAGCTCTACACTAATGTACCCATTGAATAAACACTCCTTTAAAAAAGTAGAGGCTTTGCTTGTTATAAGGAACGATTGTTTTTAAATGCATCAGCAAGTAAGCCCTTATGTATTCACTTAGTTAAGTATAATTTAATTATAGATTATTTTATTGTTTAGGCTATCCTGAAAATATATTACTGTGTTATATCTGCATAAAGGCTTGGATTATACAATGATATTTTTATAAAAATATTACTATCATGGTTGTGTTCGCTCATAGTATTTTATTCGATTCTATTTGATTTTTAATCATTGATACAATTATATAAATTTATTTCATTTGTATGAAACATTTTATATGTATTCTAATGGAATCTTTCTATGTGCGATATAAAAATAAATTGATTTACCTTTTCATTACGTTTATTCGGCGTGCAAACACTTGCCAAAGACGGTTGATACCATTCTAAATTTAAATGAATAATTATCTCCAGAATTTGTTAATCCTTTCTACAAGACATAGTTGGTTGGCTAAAGCTGGATTAAAGCTTTCACAAATGTTTTATGTAGAAGGCTATAGTTTCTCTTTCTTGGCAAAAAGCATAACATTTATATAATGGTTTTTATTATTGAACGTCCCTAAATCTTCTACTTCATGATCGGGACTACGAAGTGTATATATATAATAACTTGACACTAGCAAGTAATTAGGAAAACCTGTAAGATAATTATTTCAATTGAAATGTATTTTTATTAGTTCTCCTCATTTATCATTGAAACGCAGGTCTATTTATGTGCTTTTGAAATGTTTTAAAATGTTATGCAAATACGGTTACATAACAATCATTTATGCTCCTTTATTACAGTCTTTCTCAACTCTCATCACCTACCTAATTGTCCTCATTCAGTTCTCGCATTAAGTGACTTGAAGTGAAGACATACAGAGGTAAGGTAATTTTTATAATTAAAAAAATATTTATAATATCATAGTTCATTGATTTTAACATTCAAGGGGTGACACCTCTCAGCAACATAAGATATTTAAATTGGTTTATATAAATTAGCATATATATATATATATATATATATATATATATATATATATATATATTTAATAAATTATTTAATAAATATCACCATATTTAATATATTAATATATAGAAATTAAACATTTTTATAACTAAATTGTATATATACAGTATATTTTTAATTATAGGTTTGCGGACAATAGGTAAATTGTGCTGGAATATGTAATGATTTCAAAGCTATTTTCTCTGGCAAGTAAGATCATTTCAAAAATATTTCTTTGGTGGAATATGATACTAGTACATATTGATTTGATTTATCTGAAATAAAAGGTTTCAGTGGGTTAAGTTTGCTTGATTAAAAATATTGTGTGCTAAGGCAATATAAATATGCAATAGACAGTGTATTTACATGAAATGTTATTTTGAAAAGAAACATGTAATAGTTTAAAAAATTGAAAATTGCTTAATTAAATAATTAAAAAAATTGTTTTAGAAAAGGGGTTATTAAACTATTTTAATTTTCGGTCGCGATTGTCGAAGAGAGTTCTTTCAAATAAAATTTGTTCATTGATGTAAGTAATTTGCCTTCAAATCGTTTCAAATCATATTCAAATTGTTCGTTTAAAGACCTTCTGCCTTATAAGGCTGGTTTTGGATAATCTTCGCCTTATACGTGGCTGCACTGCCTGTTATAAATGTGTAAGTAATAAGGGAACGAAGTATATACTCTAGATAGTTTGTCACAAAGGAGAGTGAGACCACAGAGAAATTACTTTTTTATTGGAAAAAATCGAAATATTTCCTGCAATTTCGGAATGACGGCTGAAATAGTTATAAAAATAAGTACCAATTCTATTCTTGAAATCGGTAAAAGTTATACAGATATAAAAAATACGTTAGGTGAAAGTTGATAGAGAGCGTTTGTAAACATCCTTTGTATAATATTGACTTTTATGTTTTATAATTACATGATTTGAGAAACTAATAATAACTAGCTTTTATATAGCTTAGAGAGAAAGTAGAATGAAATTTTTATAAATATTTATTCAAATTTTTTTTAATAAACATACACATTTTTTCCAGGCATGTCTCAGTAGAATGAGTGACATACACAGCTTTCAGAAGAAGGAAGTAATTTTCACGAGAACGACAGGTTTTAGCTTTTCCAAACCAAAAAGTATTACTTAAAACTGCTGTAGTAACTATGTACTACTATAAATATATGGTCTAACCTTATTTTCTAAAAAATATAATAGGGAAATATTAAATTAAATAGTTGCTAACCTTGACTAAACAATGAGTTACAAAATAGTTGGATAGGGGGAATAGCCTAGCGTTATTACAGGACGCTGAGGAGTGAGTTGTAAACAACATCTATGATGTGGATCTTTATTTGGCGATCCTCAATAATAAAATTATTTCTGAGCAACAATTACACAACGCCAGACTGGGAGTAAATGTGGGAATAAATGTGAAGATACGTGAATGGCTTTTCACTGCGCTCTTAAAAGTTTTTAAATAAAGCTAAATAACAGTACTTAAAATATGTTTGGTAATGAAAAGTATCTTGCGAGGGTTGCAGGTAGAAAAAACTAAACAATTTAGGAGATAGCATAACTCTTAACTCTTTCTATGAACAAATCTACCTTTATTGTTTAAATAAAGGGACCTTTATTGTTTTCTAACTACATTGTTTAAATATACACAAAATGATCAATGTCTAAAATAAAAATAAATAAAAACATACACAAAACTCACAAATTATTCATGTATTTACTCATACGCGTTTCAATGACCAAGTCATCATCATCAGTGAGTGTTACTACTACAAACTCTAACTTACAACTGTGGTGAAAGTAAGGATACACTTCCGTATTTACACAGTAGGCGTTGTCACGTCCACTTGTCAAAACAACAGCTACTAACCCTACTTTAAACATGATACAACAAATAGAAATTTTGTACCTAACTCAATAATTACAACAAAATTTACAACATAATTACATATATAACAAAATAGATAATTAATATTACACATTATTATTATGTCAAAATATTTAACCTAAAAGTTACAATAAATTTGTTTTTTTCCCTTTTTGATACGCTAATTACAATAATATAGAATTTGTAATAGGGCCTTACTCGTTGTTTACAATATTATTTTTATTCCTATTAATATATAAAGTTTCCCATGCATCCAATTCACTACACTTAACAACGTTTTTTAACAGGGTTACATCGTCTACTTTAAATTCGTGCTCTTCCCCTAAACAATGTTTCGCCATCGCAGATTTTTCTGGTCTATTATATAATGTGGGAAAGATATTCTTTAGCCCTAGTTTTAATATTTCTTTTTGTTTGGCCTATATATTTCAGAGGACACTCGCTACATTTCAGGTAGTAGATTCCTGACTTTTCATCATTTGGTATGGCATCTTTATGGTTCCCTAACAACTTCTTTAGGTTATTTACAGTGGCAATTGTAACATTCAAATTACTATATTTTCCTAGAGATTTTCTAATTTTATTAGACAGCGGTGGATGGTGAGTTATTTTTACCCATTTCCCCCCTTTTAAATCCCTTAATAACGTGCTTCTCTGATATTTTATTGTCTTATTTTTCATCTTTTTGTGAATTTCATCTATAAACATTAAAGTTTAAAGTAGGGTTAGTAACTGTTGTTTTGACAAGTGGGCGTGGCAACGCCTACTGTATAAATACGGAAGTGTAACCTTACTTTCACCTTAGTTGTAAGTTAAAGTTTGTAGTAGTAACACTCATTGATTATGATGACTTGGTCATTGAAATGCTTATGAGTAAATAAATGAATAATTTGTGAGTTTTGTGTACGTTTTTATTTGTTTTTAACATAACCTCACAAGCTAAGCTCAAAGAATACTGTCTAAAATTTTTATAATTAAAAACAAGTATTTTTGAAATAAAGCATAAACAACAATAATGAACTTACCCCTGAAAAAAATCTTTTGTGTTGTTGTTTTTAAACAGAAAAGTGTTTACAAAAAATGCACTTTATAGAGTATGTAGAAGGTAAATGTAAACAGATACAGGCCTATATTATCTCATCGCATGTTACTAACTTGAAATATTTACATTGTTAAATCTACAAGTGTAAATTTATAATATTTTTCTGTTGGTGATTGTTAAAAAATTGATAAGATAATACTCTACCTAATATATTAAAAATGTTTAACAAAACTTCACCTATATTTAAAACCTTATATTGTGCTGTACATTCCACGCAAACCATTCACTTTTGGACCTGCATAATTATTATTACATATTCAACTGGAACATAATTACTGTACGTGTTTGCAATTGCAAGTTCCAATCTAATTTCAAGAAAACAACTAGGAACATAGGTAGCAAACTTGTTAAATTAAGTTGTCTATTTTGCGAAACGTTTTTATTGCTTGAGAAGAATAATAAAATTTTCAATCTCCGTTTATTTTAGTTTACTAATTCTGGTCTTTTATAGAGTTTCACTTTCACTGAAGTTTACCCAATCATTGTTCAACACTTTACTTAGTATTTGCTTTATTTTTATATGTAATATAATATAATATAAAACAATAATATAGTGTAATAATAATTGTACATTTAATTTATTTACAGTACTTCTAGTAATTTAGGATACCTTAAATTGTATACCTTAGTTTTAGCACAACGTATCTTAGTTTTCAGCCCATTTTATGTAGGTAAAGATAAATATAATATAAGTAGCTTCTACAATTGTAAAAATAAAACCCTCTAAACGTAAAAAGATTTTAGTAGTAATCTAAAACACATACAGGCCTATCAGTATGTAGTCTGATATATTTTAGTTTAAATTTGTTTCTTATTAGTGAATAAGGATTGTCAAAATATATCTACAAGTAATCATTTATCGTTTGCATTTATTGTACATTTCTTTCTTATTAGTGAGTGAAGATGGAGGAATATACCTATAAGTGATAAACCAAATAATTAGTCAAACATTATCTTTTGGCATGTAATTTTTACCCTGGAATTCTTTTTAATACATGTCTAAAAGACCAAATTCAGGTTTTTTCAGTTTTCTAATTACTCTTCACTTACAAATGACCTTTAGCATAAGGCAAATGATATATCTTAACGTTATAAGATATATTTTTACAAAAACTCTCTACTATGAAGTTTCAATTTTAGGGAAGTTTTCCCAATTCTTTTTCTACGGTTTTTTTAATATTTGTTAAGTGTATGTAATATAATATATTAAGAAACAATATTAGTTACTAGGTTTGTAACATAAATATACTGCTTCTTCTCACCGTCACTCGTTGCTAATCTAGGAGTTAATTTCAGAATCATTGAGTTGAAAATTAAAATCCAAGGATACATGAAATATTTCAAAACTTGCAAGGGTTGTGGACGTATTTATTTTACTGATTTAAAGTCTATCTTGAACTATATATATAAAATTTATTATCAAACAGAAAAATAATAGCTTACATTCGAAAATGTTATAATCATATAAAATCAAGAATCTAAAATTGTATAAGTTATTGATCCAGGTAATTCATTCCAATGAAATAGAACGAGCCATTGTGGTTAGCGATCGATATATGACACCAACAAAACTTTAAACATGCTATCACTTAAAAAACTGGGATTACTATTAAGTGCAAACCACTTACAGTAAGCCCAACAGCTGATAGAAGTTGTACGGTGCAAAAATAATGTTTAGCATCTTCAACGTAGTGTAATTTTCCAAGTTTGTAAAGCTATCGTATGTTAGGTATCAAAATGTTTCTAAGATAATAACTTATAAACAATCCTCTGGATTTTACGTTTTTTTTTTAATTGGTGAATGGTTATTGTTTCTATGACGAAACGCTTCGCTCATGTCACCAAAATGAATTCAATTTGTGTCCGTTAAGACACCGTATTTATGTAATGGTGAATACCCCTGCAACGAGATTAACAAAACTGCTACAGCGTCACTTGATGAATATGTAGCTGTATGCCGCCATCGTAGACGTCTCACTAATGATACAACTAAAGAAAGAATTTTCAACAACCACGAATTTGACATAAAATTAATTTTCTTACTAGGTTTTTCAGTATCAGATTTGTTTTTATTTATTTTAACACAAACAAAGGCCAAAATAGAATATCTAGAATGCAACTATAGTATAATAAATTATAGTATACTAATTATACTATAGTATACTTATGCAAAACAAGTAGTCAAAGATTTAATTTTCCTTCTGTCTTAGTTAAAAGGCTCTGAGGTAATAAATCAGTCATAATACTGTCTTTTAAAGATTTAGTGGATTTATTACATGGAGGTAATATATATATATATATATATATATATATATATATATATATATATATATATATATATATATATATATATAATAATAATGTATCTTTGGTATAAGAATTATTATAATATTAATATTTTCATACACCTTATATATACTTATTTATTTTACAATTATTCTAGTTTATATTACAATACTGTAAACAGTTAGTATTAAAAACTGTAAATATTAGGACCTTTAAATACATAAATTAATGATACTGCTCTCACAATATAAAGAATAAAAGTGTAGGAATGTAAATAGATTTGAATAAACTAAACTATAAAATTCATATGCCTTTTTCTACACTCCTAGAATATATTTATGTAAAACATATTATTATTTGTGATTATCTACAAGGGATCAACATATAGCAGTACGGTTTTACGGTTAGGCATATCCAGACTGGGCAACACATATCATGTGTTTCACACAAATGTAAATCTCATCGTTTTTTTCTCTTTGTGCTTTCATTTTAATTGCTTCATCCAACTGAAAAAGAAAAAACAATTCACAATCTGTTTAAATTCAATAAAAAAAATTGATAAATTATTAAACTCACTAGATAAACATAGCCCGAAGACAGGCTAAGCCTAGCCCACAGTGCAGTGAAACTGAAAATAGAGCTATATAGTTATAACACGTGACAATGGAATTCCTACATACTTGCCACACTACAAGAAGCCGCCAGTTTCGAAATAAGCTTAAAAATGAGAGCACGTAAATAGCAGTTCTTGAATATGTGTAAAACATGAAGTGAGATCCTTGTTTAAGTACTTGAAACTGTAAGTGATAAGAATACAAGAAAAGAGTGTTGCACAGAGATGAATATATATATATATATATATATATATATATATATATATATAATTTGTATAGATCACCAGATCTGTAGCCTACAGTTAAAACTACATTCATAGTTTTGTAGGCTAATCACAAATTCAGTTATATTAAACATTATGCATTGAAGTGGTGTACACACAAATTGAAACTCAAAAACCACTCTGAATTGAATATATTAGCGTATGAATGGACGACGTGCTATTTTCACCATGTGCCACTCTACCTATTCACAGAACATGTCGGATTTGCTGAGAATGGAACGGTTATTAATTGATTTTACATTGCCATCTTGATAAATTTGTGTCCACTTCACCTATGAGGTTCAAAATAAAATATGATGTGTTCCTAATATCATATTTTCTATTACACTGTTAAACAAATTTTAATTGAGGGCAATATATTTGCGAAACTGAACAAACATAACTGAACAAATTAGAGGATGAAACAAATTTTGAGTTTTGCCTGTGAGCAAGAATAATACGAGTAATTACGTAATAACAAAAACCAAATGATAATCAATGATCTTTCCCTCGATGCTGATTTTCATGATAATCATCATTACCACAATCATCACCATCGTTGTCGTCGTCATTATTATCATCAACATCAACATCAGTGAGTGTATCTGATACAACATTTAAACTAATGAACAAATTCCATGTGCTCGCTATTATATATATATATATATATATATATATATATATATATATATATATATATATTACCTATTAATTTACTTGTACTGATGAGGACTTTGTCTTCAAAATGAAGTTATGGAATAAATCGTTGTTTTCAATTTTTGTTTAATAACAGAGTTCTTTGTTATTAAACCAACTACGAGCCAGAACAGACAGCTCGCAGTATATCAATATACAAATTTGCCTGGAGGTTCACCGCATCTTTTATTGATATTATATCTTCTCTAATGACATTCTGACGTTTCAAATATCTCTCTAGTCGTTCACTCATCATAAACTTTTCAAAGTTACTGTCGTACCTACACATTTGTAAAACGTTTCATCTAATTTTTACAATAAAAACAACTTCTAAATTACATATATCGACCATTACCTATATAAGAGGTGTTTGATGCTTTGTAACCCTTCTCGATATTTGAATAACATTTTCCGTATCTATATTAGAAAGTAAAATAACTTGTTAGTTTTTTTATATAATATTTCTGTCCTATACTCTATTACAAAATACAATTTTATTGATAATTTAACTGCACATTAA
Source organism: Prosapia bicincta (assembly GCA_036971475.1). NCBI lineage: Eukaryota > Metazoa > Arthropoda > Insecta > Hemiptera > Cercopidae > Prosapia > Prosapia bicincta. The sequence goes on along the minus strand of JBAIZL010000004.1, from coordinate 98,202,351 downwards.
AACATCCATTCATTCAACTAGTACTAGTAAAAAAATCCATGACAAAAAGATTTCATTTCTTTCATACAAACATCTAAAATATCTAATTTACGCTCTAAAATTTCGAAATTACCTCTAAATTATTATACAACTATTATACCGTTGTGCGCATTGCGTCAACAATGCAGCAATGTTGGAATCAAATTTAGAATTTGTTTTAAAATTTTTAATTTTGTAATTGTCAGTTGACGGTGGACTTTCGTTGTTAATTATCTTTACTTGAAATGAGAGCATAGCTTTGATTTGGTTTATGACGATTTGAGTTCTTGATTTAAATGTTACTTTTTCAGATTCAATTAGAAATAATTTTGAATATTTCGGTAAATATACTAAAATAATTTTACATATTTTTATCATTGTGGATAAAGTGATGATGCCTAAACCGTATTAACGCAAACATATTTATTTTTACTTGTATTACCTAATGCTACAGATTTAGTAAAATGATTGTTAATCAAATGTTTTCCAGTAAATTAGAAAGGAAACAATTCTGACAATAAAACTATTATTGCATGTGCATGTTTATATTCCACTCCTAAAGCTATGTCTCAAATGTAATTAGAATAGTTGGATTGCAAATCTTCACGCCTTATAATATTTAATTATTAAAACATTTGAATATACTTCCAGAAAATGCACAGCATAAAACTACTACAGCAGTTGCTGAGAAATGTTGCAGCAGTTGCTGAGTAAGTGGTGAATGTCAGCCAAATACGTATTACCAACACTTACACTCTAACTTTACCTTGATGGTTTCATTCGTCAGACTTTCGTCTTGACTAATGCTTCCCAATTTATCAAATCCAAAACTCGTTATATTCTTGTAGGCTGTAAAAAATAATTTAAACAGCTGCAAAACCTAATTGCACTTTATTAATTCTTACATATAAATTAAAATTAAAAAAAAATAAACAAATCTATTATTTATTTTTAGACACTACAGATAAATAGTTTATTTTATTTCTGCTAAGAGTTAATAAAAATAAAAAATTTTAACTCAAAATTGTAATACAATGAAAATATTGGGAAAACCCCAATACCACAAAAATAATAGTTAACTCTAGTTTGTAACTTCTCTATTACTAGTTTCAATTTTGTAACAGGACCCTCTGATGATGATGACATGGTCATCGACGGGTACAAAAGGGTTTAATCTTAAATAGCTTTTATTACTTGGTATTTGTGATTATTTTTGTGGTATTGGGGTAGTTTCCAATATTTCCATTGCAATATATTGCAACACTGTGTTCTTGGTATTGTGTATCAAAATTGTAACTTTTAAAAATAAAGTTATTTGCAAGAAATGACTTTATTCTAATTCTAATTCAGAATTCTAAAATGTTAAAAAAGCCCATTTTTAGTTTTTAGTTGGAATATAAAAACTAAAACATATTATTAAAGACTCGCCATACATAATGTAAGAGATCACCAGACCCGTTGGTTGTAACACATAGTTCTGCTGTATTTGCTGTCCTGATGTACAGCATTACCGTATTCTCCTTATTGTAAGTTTGAATTTTGTAACAGGACCCTCTGATGATGTCTTTGAGTAACTTCAATGAATTACTAGGTTTATTATTACTCTATTTCGAGCTATATGCATGTGTTAAAATGTTTGTACCAGGGAAATACACTTAAATTTAATAGGCAGGGAGAATTACTTCAAATAGACTTTTACTAAAGTAAACTATTGCCACACGAATATATTTTTGTAAAACAGGTTTTTCACTAAATAACAAACTAGTGTCAACTGATCTAGGCTTCCCTATATCCGTTTAGCTTTTCCGATAGCTACCAATATTGTGCCAGATATGAAGTGAACGAAGTAATATACTTGTGAGACTTGATTGAAAACGTCACGAATTCCAAAATTAAAAATGTAGACAATCCAACGAATAGGTAAGTAAATTATTTTTAAGTTCATTGTATATTACTATTTGAAAACGTCCATCCCATTTACTAACAACTAAGGAACTCAAGTTTTTTAAACGCTTGCCATACAAATTAGTCCAAGTAAACGTGTTTACTTAATTTATTAATATTTGGTAACAGCACTTTGTGTTTATACCTACTAGACTGGCCACGTTTATTACCAGAATATTCAAATTTATATGTTAATTAAAATTAGAAGAACATTTATGATCGCAAGAAAGCAAATCAATACGGAAAAGGAAGGAAAGCAAATAACCGTAGTTGTCAATTCTTTGCCAAGACTTTACATCGTTAAGCCATCAAATAAAATCAGAGCAACAAAATAAGCTCCACCACGACCCCCTTCCTCGCCAAATTATGCATCCTGCCAACGTAATAAGTATAACTCAGTGTTGACACCGTTTTAAAGAAACCTCGTTTTTAACGCATATTTTTAAAATTTTAATATTAATTTTAATTAATATTAATTTACTATTTAATTTTAATATTGTTTAAAAATTAAGTATACTAACTATTTCTTAAACAAGTGAGTTTTTAATAATTTAAATTTTATTCTGTGTAGCTTCTGTTACTGAATTTGTATAGTAAATTTAATCATACTAAAAACTATAAATATCTACATTATGCATGTCCAGCTTCAACTTGGCTACTTTTAACAAATATACAAATAGCGCGTAGCAATATGAAAAAACACCTGCCTTTTGTATAGATGTGGCTGGCACCTTCCAGAGATGTGGCCGTCTAACCAAGCACTTGCAAGTGTTTGGAAAGTGCTGTTTTATACCAATAATGTTTGCAAGTAGTGATTTTATTTAATTTTAAAACATCTTAAAATTTGTTTATATATAGTTTATCAGAAATATTGATAACCGTTACACCCGCTTCAGCTGTTTATTGACATAGGTCTTATATATTCCTTAAAATAGTCTCGTAACAAACTTCTAGAATTTGGAAAACGTAAATATAATAGTTCATTATCTTAAAGTATGCATGTAATGTTTATGTATACACACGTTCGTTGAAAAATACTGCCTGCAATTACTAACTTTTTTTGAAAAAACGGGTCAACATATATTTTTAGGGATGTTTTACATGGGTCTTACGAAATGAGTGCACTCCAAGTGCACATAGTGTACATAGTAGAAAGCATCGATAGTGACTAAAAGACTCGCTGGCTTTATAAAAATCAACATGGTCTGATACACGAGTAACTTTTACAAAAGTTATTCGTTTGGAAACGTGCAACCTTTTAAATACGTCTGTGTTGACATGTTATTGCTTGCTCAGTTCACCGTAAAGAATTGTTATTGGTTCTAAAAACTCATTGACGAGTAATTTTTTATTATATACCCCTCCCGACTTACTGGTAAATTACCCCCATCTTTCTTTTACTGTCCTCCAATTTACATTCTCCGAATTACTTATATATTCCCCTCCAATTACTCCTACATCCAACCCTATTTTCTTGGTCTTCCATAACAATAACCATTACATTCCACCAGAACATTTCAAATTTCATATGAGGCTAGAAAGCTAATGCCTCAAAGTTAATTAAGTGGGACCATTGTTTGGTTTAAGTCTTCTAAGTTTAAACGGCATTGCGACAAAGTATTTAAACTTTACAACTGTTTCTTTTCTTGTTAAACCATGTAACAAAGAGATAAAACTGGCAAGATGCCAAATAAAATCTGTCTTGAATCTAACACTAAGAAAATCGTACGTTTATATATATATATATATATATATTTATTATAAATATCTTATACCCATTTTATAAAAACAGAGTTTTAAACGTAACTGGCAGCTGCGTTAACATATCTATTGAATTCTACTGTAGATGTAACTAAATATATTTAATATTTTTCAAATCTTTTGGAAAAGTGACCTAATCTAAAAATAGCAATTAAATCACAATGCATTTATATTATATAGTCAAAATAAACAAAAAATTTAATTAAAACCTATGGTAAATATTTTTGTATACCATTAAATATTAATAGAAAAATTCAATATAGTCTTATGTAATACAAATTATTAATTATTCGGACATAAGCATAAAGAAGTAAATAGCTGAGATATTAATAAAATAATATAAACAATAATGGTTAAACATATTTAATGGTTTGTATAGGAACATAATTATTTCCATACATGTTATACCTTGAGATAAAATTCTATTTTAGAAGGAGTAAAATAGGATAATTCCGGGAGAGATGGCCCCGGTCTTTTCTAACACATATAACTTTACACATTTATTTTACAGACAGGGGGATATTTTTCTGCTGATTCATAGGAGTTTATGTATTATGTACTTACACATGAAACATCCATAAATTTACCATAATGTGTTTTATCAAATAATAAAAAAAATATACCACTGCTCTTTCTCACCCTAGGTATTAGGATGAGATGGACCATGGTCTACATGAGAGATGGACCAGGCTTGAAGGAATGAAATACAATTAATTATCTATTGCATTATATAGTAAGGAATTTGAATTTTTATTACTCAACAATATAAGTATAACATCAAAATAGCCACTATAAATCCATCAAATACGATTCAGGCACTACATTTTAAAATATTTAGAGTGTTAAGTTTGTATCATTCATAATTTCAATCAGTAGATGCTTGATTTTTTCACTTCGGGCACAGTTGTCTCATAGGTCGCCGTATTTAGTGCAATTTTCTTGTGACGGTCTTGAACATGACTTACATTTCACCAAATCATCTTTACTTGATTACTGTTCTAATCTTTAAGGCAAACACACATTGATCTTCATTTTAGTCTTCTTCTACTTCACTCTCGTCATTAATGACTTTATCTTCACTCTTGGGTTTTTTATGAGCGTTCCTAAACACCTTGGCCATTTCTCTTTGTCTTTTTCTGTTCTCCTTTAATTTTAAAACAACAGATTTATTTTTCATTGGATAAGGTTAAAATACTTTTTATATTTTCTTCAGGTGTTTTGAAAAACTAGCATTTACATTTCGTGCTGTAGTTTTCGTTTTCAAAACAGTTATTGGTGATATATTGTGAAGATGTTTTGTAGGCGTTCTTCCTCAGTTACTGGAGTGTGTCCTATAGATTTCAGGATTAAGCTAGGTGGAAGACTTTCTTCTCTAATTGCAACTGGACCATTTTTAAGATGGGCTTTTGTCGTAGGTTTGGATATAATTCTGTCACATTCTTCTCGGGTACAAAATAGTGGTTTATCCAAACCGTTAGGTTCCTGGCCACTTGATGTTAGATAACAGTGGTCAGGTATCGGGGAGATATCATATGAGTAGAAGGGACCCCACCCTGGGACAGGCCACCCCTAACTCGGCCTGTACGTAACCTAGGATTATAGGGGTAGTTTTGGATGATGGACCAGGTCGTCGCGGCCTTGACCGTAGCCTTGGGGGTGGTTTCGACCACGTTTAGAGGGGTAGGGGGTAGTTTTTCGAAAAAAATAAATTCCAACCCACTGACCTAAGCCAGCCAAAATGGATCCAACCTAACCTACGTATGGGGGGTGACCTCAGCTACGTTCAGGACCATCTCCGTGGGTAGCTCCGGGGGTGGATTGGGGGTGGGGGGTAGTTTTCGAAAAAATTTTGGGAAAACGTGTCTTGACCGATAGGGTGAGTTTAGAGTGCATTATCGCTACGGTAGGGGGTAGTTTCACCTAGGGGTAGTTTTTAAATAAAATATGAAATTGCCAAAAATCGATCGTTTGGATCAACAGACAGTACGGGATATGTCTAGAGTCCATTATGGACCGTTGCGGGGGTGGTTTCACCAAGGGGTAGTTTTTAAATAAAATATGAAATTGCCGAAAATCGATCGGTTGGATCAAATGACCGTACGGGATATGTGTAGAGTCCATTATGGTAGGCTGTGTGGGTGGGATCACCTGTTTCAGATTGCCAAAAATGATCGGTGACCTAAGTAAAAGTCACCCCCGAACCCGCGCTTGAGGTAACACCGCCTAGGAGCGGGTAAAGCTAACACGGAGCATGGTCTCGGTTAAAGCCAATCCGAAGCCCTAGGAACCTGGCCTTAGGCAAAGTCACCCTGGAGTCGTGCTCGACGTAAAGCCGGCCAGGCCTTAGGTATAGCCATCCCGAAGCCGGCCAGGCCTTAGGTATAGCCATCCCGAAGCCGGCCCCTAAGTAAAGCCATCCAGGTGTCAGACCTTCGGTAAAGTCACCCCGAGGTAAAGCCACCCAGGACATAGGTATAGTCTATACGGAGCAGGGCCTCAGGTAAAGACATCCCGAAGCCAGCCTTTAGGTAAAGTAACCCTGGAATAGCTCCGGTGGGGGGGGTAACTTGTGGAAAGATTTAATGGTTATCTGATGACGTATCCGCGCTCGAACGACTCTAGGCAGTAGGCCCACCCTAAAATGAATGGTCTACCCCTAAATGTTTGGGGTAATGAGGGGGACAGGTGTATTGCTAAACTAATAAACAATACAGTATTAGATGGGCTACTCACCCAAAGGTGATCCCTGACGAGCCAGCGCCCCACGCTATATACAGATATAAATTATCTAAAAACATACCCGAACACGGTGTCGCTACAGAGGTATCTAGTATGGCCCACCTGTAAACGTGAAAAAAATAAACAATGTAATAAAGCCTTATCGTGTGAGGGAATACGTTTGGCCTACATAGCCGGTGACCGTGTAAAGCTAGACATGTGCAAACCTGCAGAGATAATGCATTATCTTAAAACCGCAATGACAGCCGGTGACCACTATAGCAGGCATAAAAACCCGCACGGCTGTGTCGATGTAAATCTAGGCGCGTGTTTATGTTTTGATTACTGTATCAACTTACTATGTACTATTGGCATACCAAGGCCTACATATATAATCAGAAATCAGTGTAAATAATCAAATAGCCTCAATGGATATATCCTATAGCTGTAAATGTATCTAGATATAAAGGTATATATGGAGAAACACTAATAACGAGGCCTATCACAAAACGTGAATAAATATATGATATAAAACGATCCTAAAATAAGCCAACATGCATGCATACATATTCATACATATTCATATATTACGTGATAGCACACATAATGTGTTAAACAAATATGCGTGTAAACCTGCATACATACTATGCTAAGCCGACTTACATGAATCCCTAAATGTGCCTACTATGACGGTAAACCACTGGCCAAAGCCTATATGATCTGAGCCTGACACACATTTACACCTCGTCTATCAGGTAGAACCTGGCAACCGTATAATACGGGAAGTACTATATGGTATAGCTAACAAAATAACCTATCACGCCCTTGACGGTCAACAAATATTACAATATAATTAAAAAGTCACGCAACCTATATACATACAATGCTAAGCAATATAGGCATATATACTATGTTAAACCAGCATGCAATATACTCTAAATAGCCATATATACGCTGTTAAACCAATATGCAGGTTAACCTATATGCATCCTGTATTAGGCAAATATCCCCGTTACCCACATAGGCCTATATAATATGTTAAGCCTGGATGAATGATAGCTTATATAGTGTGTTAAACAAATATGCTTGTAAACCTACATAAATAATATGCTAAGCCTACATACTGTGCTAAACAGATATGCGTGTAAACCCACATAAATACTATGCTAACCAACATGGATGCTATCCTACATAGGCTTATATACTATGTTAGGCCTGCATACGTAATTACCCTATATAGTGTGTTAAATAAATATGCGTGTAAAGCTACATAAATACTATGCTAAGCCAACATGCATGCTATCATACTATGTTAAGCCTACATAATGTGTTAAACATATATGTGTGTAAGCCTGCATAGATATTATGCTAAGAAGACATGGGCCTACAAAGTATAACACATTATATCCAGTGCATAGTTTAGCTAATGGTTATCACACACTATCCTACAAGCTGCCCACAAATTACCACATAATACCTGATACATAGCTTGGCTAATCGTTAACACATAGTATGACCCAACACATAATATCCGGTGCATAGCCTCGCTAAATAAGCATAAACTCCCCAAACTTGGCTTATCAATTATGTATGGTCTAGATATAGTCACACATGTCATTTCAAAAGATAGGGGTTATCACACAGTACCTGATGAGTAGGTTGACTACAAGTTAACATATAATATCCATTACTTTGCTTGGCTACTCATCAGATACTGTGTGATAACCCCTATTCTATCTATGCATCGGACAATATGTGTTAGCCCTAGTCATGATTTGCATCGGCTACTATTTGTTAACCATTAGCTTAGCTATGCATTGGGTACTACATGATGAACATTAGCCTGGCAATGCTCTGGAGATTATGTGTTGGGCTATAGTCAAGCTACTTATCGGATACTATATGTTAACCCATAGTTAAAAATAACTATTAGTTGACCATTATCGGATACTTTATGTTGGTCATTAGCCAAGCTACACATTGGATGTGTTACCCATTAGTCAGGCTACACATCGGATAATATGTGATATTCCATAGCCAGGCTCAACATCGGCTACTATGTGCTAACCATTAGCGAGGCTATGCACCGGATATTATGTGTTCGGGCATACTATGTGATTAGCCTGGCTAGTGTTTCTTTCCAGCTGACTTTTGAAATGACATGTGTGACTATATCTAGACCATACATAATTAATAAGCCAAGTTTGGGGAGTTTATGCTTATTTAGCGAGGCTATTTAGAGTATATTGCATGCTGGTTTAACATAGTATATATGCCTATATTGCTTAGCATTGTATGTATATAGGTTGCGTGACTTTTTAATTATATTGTAATATTTGTTGACCGTCAAGGGCGTGATAGGTTATTTTGTTAGCTATACCATATAGTACTTCCCGTATTATACGGTTGCCAGGTTCTACCTGATAGACGAGGTGTAAATGTGTGTCAGGCTCAGATCATATAGGCTTTGGCCAGTGGTTTACCGTCATAGTAGGCACATTTAGGGATTCATGTAAGTCGGCTTAGCATAGTATGTATGCAGGTTTACACGCATATTTGTTTAACACATTATGTGTGCTATCACGTAATATATGAATATGTATGAATATGTATGCATGCATGTTGGCTTATTTTAGGATCGTTTTATATCATATATTTATTCACGTTTTGTGATAGGCCTCGTTATTAGTGTTTCTCCATATATACCTTTATATCTAGATACATTTACAGCTATAGGATATATCCATTGAGGCTATTTGATTATTTACACTGATTTCTGATTATATATGTAGGCCTTGGTATGCCAATAGTACATAGTAAGTTGATACAGTAATCAAAACATAAACACGCGCCTAGATTTACATCGACACAGCCGTGCGGGTTTTTATGCCTGCTATAGTGGTCACCGGCTGTCATTGCGGTTTTAAGATAATGCATTATCTCTGCAGGTTTGCACATGTCTAGCTTTACACGGTCACCGGCTATGTAGGCCAAACGTATTCCCTCACACGATAAGGCTTTATTACATTGTTTATTTTTTTCACGTTTAGAGGTGGGCATACTAGATACCTCTGTAGCGACACCGTGTTCGGGTATGTTTTTAGATAATTTATATCTGTATATAGCGTGGGGCGCTGGCTCGTCAGGGATCACCTTTGGGTGAGTAGCCCATCTAATACTGTATTGTTTATTAGTTTAGCAATACACCTGTCCCCCTCATTACCCCAAACATTTAGGGGTAGACCATTCATTTTAGGGTGGGCCTACTGCCTAGAGTCGTTCGAGCGCGGATACGTCATCAGATAACCATTAAATCTTTCCACAAGTTACCCCCACCACCGGAGCTATTCCAGGGTTACTTTACCTAAAGGCTGGCTTCGGGATGTCTTTACCTGAGGCCCTGCTCCGTATAGACTATACCTATGTCCTGGGTGGCTTTACCTCGGGGTGACTTTACCGAAGATCTGACACCTGGATGGCTTTACTTAGGGGCCGGCGTCGGGGTGGCTATACCTAAGGCCTGGCCGGCTTTACCTCGAGCACGACTCCAGGGTGACTTTACCTAAGGCCAGGTTCCTAGGGCTTCGGATTGGCTTTAACCGAGACCATGCTCCGTGTTAGCTTTACCCGCTCCTAGGCGGTGTTACCTCAAGCGCGGGTTCGGGGGTGACTTTTACTTAGGTCACCGATCATTTTTGGCAATCTGAAACAGGTGATCCCACCCACACAGCCTACCATAATGGACTCTACACATATCCCGTACGGTCATTTGATCCAACCGATCGATTTTCGGCAATTTCATATTTTATTTAAAAACTACCCCTTGGTGAAATCACCCCCGCAACGGTCCATAATGGACTCTAGACATATCCCGTACTGTCTGTTGATCCAAACGATCGAATTTTGGCAATTTCATATTTTATTTAAAAACTACCCCTAGGTGAAACTACCCCCTACCGTAGCGATAATGCATTCTAAACTCACCCTATCGGTCAAGACACGTTTTTCCAAAAAATTTTCGAAAACTACCCCCCACCCCCAATCCACCCCCGGAGCCACCCCCCAGAAGTCACCCCCCATACGTAGGTTAGGTTGGATCCATTTTGGCTGGCTTAGGTCAGTGGGTTGGAATTTATTTTTTTCGAAAAACTACCCCCTACCCCTCTAAACGTGGTCGAAACCACCCCCAAGGCTACGGTCAAGGCCGCGACGACCTGGTGCATCATCCAAAACTATCCCTATAGTCCTAGGTTACGTACAGGCCGAGTTAGGTTTGGCCTGTCCCAGGGTGGGGTCCCTTCTACTCATATGGGATAATTCTACAGCACTGGAATCAACTCTTTGCTTTTGAACTATTGTTGGTTTCGACCATGCTCTGGCCAATAGCTGTCCAAATTGAAGCCTTGTTATTTGTCTAAGGGGGTAGTTTCATATGAATATTTTGCAAGCACTCTTGTAGTTGCTTATAAATGATTTGAAAAACTGCGATTCAGAAGTTGAAGGTAGTGGGACGTATGATTCGGAAAAATCAGCAAAATATTGTTATTAACCTCTGCAAAATCAAGCGTCTCAACAGATTTACAATGAGACGAATAACCATCTACAATAATCAATATTTCCTTACCAAATATTCCCTGTTTTAAGTTTAATTTACTACTGCTTTCAAAACATTTAAAATACTTAACAAACTATTATTTTACATAATGAAAACGTCAATAATATATTCTATGTAAAATGAACGTGGACACAAATAAATTTGTTTTATTTTAAGTCCTCTGCCTCCGAATAAGTAATTTTAAAGTGGAATAGTAAATACTTAGTATTTATCCAAAAATTATTTTCTATTTTACTTTCTAAGACCAAAATTTATGTAGATTAAAATTACAGAGAAAAGAAATCTTATATTGCTTTTAGATATTGTTTAAATTCTTTACTGTTGATCAGATAAAATCCAACACTATCCGTATGAGAACACGGGTTTCACCCTACAACAGGTTCTTGGTAACTAGCCTTCCATTATTTATTAGCCCAGTAGACTCTTTCGATGTGGGAAAAACGTTTTTCCTTGGTAACGTAAATGACCGGACAATTGACATATTGAGTCGACTCCCAAAGTTTTAGGATGTATATTTTTAGGTTTATCAGAGAATATAACAAGTTTATAATGGTAATGGATTAAAATGCAACATAAAACGTCACACATTTAGTTTTATTATATTAGGAAATATTCACAACATTTCTAGACGGAGCAAAATGTAACTATCTATTCCTCAGTAATATGTTCAACACTAAAACGATTAATTGCTTGGAGTTATTGCGAAAATTTTTAACAGAAATAAGAATATTTTGTGAGCCTTGTTTGAATGCATACGTAAGCTTTACAAGGATGTAGTTTGTTTCTAAATCCCATATCGCGTGTAGTGATTCCTTGATATTCCAAGATGTTGATCTTCATTTCATAAATTGATAATTATAATTAAAACCTTTCATATGATTTAAAGAATTACTTTTAAACTGCCCGGTACGGCTAGTTGTAGAAACTGGATCCTTACTATTCTATTACCTCTTTTCCACATTTCCAGTTGTTTATTGGTAATTAAAGCTATTTTTCCTTTGATGCTTCATATCCTGATGATACCGACAGACCTCCACCGTAACACTAAATATTGTCATTTAACAATCAGAAATTACTCTTGTAATAGCTAATGTAACTCCGGGAGAGTTGGTCTCCCGGGTGAGATGTACCACTATAGATATTCCCAAAACCAGCCACTAGAGTTCACCACTGGCAACGTGCCGCTGTCATGACCAGTAGTAAATTAAACTTAAAACTGGGATTGAAGCAACTATTGCAGAGAAGAGATTCTCTTAGCCAAGGGATGACATTTAGTCCCAAGGAGAGGCCTAAAGATACCATCAATATGTAAACACACAGATAAACTATATTAAACGATGGAATATGTGCAAATGCGGCAATGCTTATAGTCATGAAACTTCAGCTTCAACTATTGACCGTTAGGACCCATTTTAAATGTCTTTGCCATAGATCGTGAGACCCGATCATAAAATGTCTCTCCATCACGAAAATTAAAATTTTATGGTACGGAATATATGAAAACGATTGGGAACTTGATGCAACTAAGATTGTCTTTGTAAATGTATTAAAATATTTAAAAAATTATTGTCAATTGTTATCATTACAAAAAAAGAAATATGAGAGAACGAGACATTGGTTGTCTCACTATGCACCTGATTGTTAAGTAGGAAGGAGATACATCTAACAGTAGAACTTAATTAGGATACCTTTCCGCTGTACTTGATGATATAGCTAAAAATATCTGTTCCCAACCTGTTTGAGTCATGTCAACAGGGTTTGTGAAGAAGGTTACATAGAGCAGGAAGAAGCTCGAAACCGGCTGTACTAGCACAGATAGGAAACCAGAGAATTTACGATGGGAAAATTGTTTAAGTAACCAATTGCTGTACTGTAAGCAGCAGTAAATTTTTATAACGCCATTAATCGACGGTTTTTACATTGGGACGTCAACAAATATTTATTATTAAGGAAAATAGTAAATATTTTTTCTGAGAAACCCTTCTCTCTCCAGGGTTTTAAAAAGTAAATTCCATAAATAAAATAAAGTATTTTAAATTTCCCATTTAGAAAACAAATTCTACTCTAAACGTGTGTATATTGCAATTACAGTATTATAATCACCAAAGTACCCGATATTACAATAAAAGTTATTAAATATAAATAATATCTAATTAACAAAACTAAATAGATTAAACTCATATTTCTATGTTTTAAATAGGGTTTATTCACATAGATTAGTCAAATATAAGCCTATGCTATTTAGTTATGATCTATTTATATGTTATTTTTCTTGCTAATTATTTGGATTCCACCTTTAAATAAATTTTAGACAGATAGCCTGACAACCATTCAATTTATAATAGATTTTATTTACATTATATCGTTATTTATTCCAATAAATTTTAAAATGTGAAATTGTTTATTTTTTAAAGGCTTAGTTATACATTGTTACAATAACGTTATGTTACAATATTCAGAATTCATAATAAGTTTTAATCATTTTAGACATATTTTTAAAATTAATGTTTATCAGAGAACAATTGAAAAATTTTAAATTTCTATATTAATATATACATGCAACATACAACATTTTAATGTCCATTTTCATAAAAACTAGGTATTATTAAATTATCTCAAATTTAGAGAATTTAAAAGAAACTATTTTTGTTAGTACGGGTGCATCATACATTTTTGCATCTCCTAACCAATGAAACAAATCCTTCTATTAGTTCACAATCTTCTTACATATACCTTCTACAAATTTTTAATCGTTATTAGAATACATTTTTATTCATTCAATCACGTTCAAATACATTTTGTTCCTGTATTGGATGACAATTGTTGTTAACACAGTTTGTAAAAATATTTATGTAAAAATTAAATTATAAAAATTTGGATAGTCTAGGTAGGATACAAACTGAGTATGTTCTGTTCAAAGTCTAGCGCTTTTAGCATTTATCGACAGAAATTGACTTTAAAAAACAAATTATATTAGGTCTACTTGTTAGAAACATTATCTCTTCAAAATACGTTTATCTCACAAACCGAAACTGTATTGCATTTGAATAAATAGTAAATTTTTACTCTCCATAGTCACTTAGCAACCATGATAGCAGTATTGCTAGGTATTTGGGACTGCTTAAAGCCAGTTACTGACTCTTAAAATTGTTGTACAAATGAACTGTAGAAGTGAACTGATTGTTCTTAATATTAGTAGTTACGCTAGTGGGCTCTATGTGTATTACCGTTTTTATATGTTGTTTTTACTTGTTACATAGTGTAACGCCAGTAATGATATATTCGATATTGAAACGAGTTGGCATAACAAAAATATTTCTAGTTGAGTTATTGTAAGATTTATTATTCTTAGCAGAGATTACGTTAAATATGGTTAAATAATACTCATTTAATACTTACAGAAGCTTTACATTTTCTATTTTTGCTTCTAGTATTAGAAGTGACACTATTTGAAAGCACGTATCATTTAAACAATTTTTAATTTTAATAAGTACGTAAAAATTCATTAATAAACATCAAAGTTTTATACAGATCCCATTATTTTTATTAACTTATAAAATAAAGCTGAAGGTTTGAGAAAATTGCCATAAAAAACGTGTTTGTAAGATTTCAAACAGAAGTTTCAATTTCATTTGTTGTACTCGATTAAATCAATTTTATCACCTGTGTCTCATCACAATTACTTTATAGTTCTACGCCAAGATGCAGATAAGTTACAATAAAATCTTAACTTGAAAACATAAAATAGAAACCTTATTTGAGAAAAAAAAAGAATTCTTTCGTAGTATCCCAACAGAGTAACAGTAGGTTTATTTGAGTTTATATAGCGGGTCTCGTGTAAATAACAAAAGTTTGTTTATTAAAGAAAGTAATAAATTGATCTAAGAGAAATCTGTAGATAGGAAAACTTTCTCCATCTGAGAGTTGAATAAGCTTCACTGGGTGGAGTGAGCTCTAAATATCTGACAAATGATGGCTGAGGTAAATTCAAAAAATAATTTTATCAACAAAGAGACTCGTTTAGGACTCCACATTAGTTAAACGTCTTTCTCTTAACATGTTTGGTAAAATGTGTTCTCTAAGACAGTGTGCAAAGTTGCATGACAGGCGTAAACTTGTCAAGTAAATAATAAACTTTAGAAACTGTCGGACGTCAGTGATCGTCAAATACCCTTCTGTCAGGCCAGATGTGGTTTCACGTCTTCGCTTGAAACTCGTTGTGAAATTACTTGTGATTGATGATGTGTCAAAATCGAACTGATGGTGTAAACGTTTAGTGTACGTGTTCACTATATTATCAGTGGCTTCAGGGTCTCGAAGCAAGTTATCCAGCAGCACTAGAGCACGAAACCGACATACAAAGACAATAGTGCTTCCCTCCAACGCATGTTAGTTAATATAATAAAAACGTATACCAAAAATACTATTTACGGAGTGTTGTGGCAAATGTTTGGGTAAATATGATACAAAGATTTCAAAAAACAATAATTAAACCCTAAACTTTGCAAAACCCACAACGTGAGTTTTAGGAAGTTACAACTTACCTCAAATGAAAAAAAAAATTAGAAAGTATTTAGATCTTTAGATGGGTTTGGAGATAATCGTTACTCCGAATGATTTTAAGTTCATCAGATATTCCTAAAATAAATTAAAACATGAATATTGGAATGAATTTACGATTATGAGCTTACAATTTAATACAATCAATGACCTGTTATGTAATCGTTTAGCTAATACTCAAATAAATTATAAGGAAATACTAAAACTACAAGTACAAAATAGTATTGAGAACTGCAAGTTGTTTAGAATAAATACATAAATATTGTCAAAAACAGTCTATTTATCCATTAAAGAGATATATTATTTAAAAATGGTAAATATTTAATTTAATTTTTAAAAAATTAATTTTTATAAGAATTAGGTTTCTTTTCTAAACCAATATTCGAATTCCGAGGTTGATATAAATTTAATTAACTTAATGGATTTGGAGGGCATTAGATTGTGTGCAATAGTTTCAAGTAAAAATAGCTTTCTGTAGTTATTTTCAAAATTAGTATAAAGTTTGAATCATATGTTGCTTTAAAAATATTTTGCTAAATAGGTATGAAATCCGACATTTCCTGTAGTAATCAAAAGTTTGTTTCTGTAAAGGAAACATATTTTTAACACGATTTAAATTATATTATTGTGTAATGTATATCCTTTTCTACGTCATAATAACTATGTGAATTAACATTTACGTTTCAAATGCGGACAACACATGTGGAAAAACATATTCCGCATATTAAATTGATTTGGTAATTATGTTTATTTCTTCGACCCGAATTCTTTTACTTTCAATCATTTAATGCAGTTTTATATTTCTTTTGTATATTTTTTGTTTCGTTTTCACTCCATTTATGTCCTGTAATCTACATTGTATTTTGAACTTCTTTGCAATAAGAACTTACATAGATATACAATTTCGTGTCTCTATTTTAATTTAATCTAGTTTCACTCAGAAGTAGAACATCTATAATTACCTCGTATTTTTACCAAAATATACCAAATACGTTCAAGTGAGTTATCAAGACTTCCTTGACCAACAATGATTCTGTATTATTTATTTCCAATCTATATATATATATATATATATATATATATATATATATATATATATATATATGTATACAATAAATTAAAAATATTTCAAAAACAAGAATACTTTTAATGAATATATTTAATCATCATTGAAGGAATAAATATATTCATTAAAAGTGTTCTTGTTTTTGAAATATGTTTAATTGTTTAACTATATTACAAGAAAACATATCACCATATTTAATATAATATTTAATATATTACATATATATATATATATATATATATATATAAACTTATATATTATGTGTGAATCCCACCTATAGGGACCATCATTCAACTTTCCTCAATGACCCTTTGGGTTTTTGGTTTCCATAAAATCTTATTTATTAATAAATTTGTGACACATGAACCTATTCACAATCTCCTTGATTTAATTAATCCGTAATATCAGTGTTTCCACTAACATAAATGTTTCATCTGTTCACTATTAGGCTCGATGGGATGACAAACATTTTTTTGGGGACTATACTTGAGTAACATTTTATAGCTTGTCATTGTACTGACGGTATACTTTCAAGTAAGCAAACAATTTCGGAATGTATTATATAGTATTGTATTAGTTTTACTAAACTCGACATTTACATTTTAATGCATTGCTTATAGATCTGGGAGAGAGTTCCTCGACGTATCTGAGCCTTATTTTATTACTTTATTTATAAAAGTACCTTTAGGTTTTATAGTTCAGATCGTGTTTCTCAGGTTTTATTCTCTAAAATAACTCTACATCCAGCCAATCATTTGTCACTTCGACCGATTACTTTCACAGTGTTCCTGGGTAGAGTTTCATTTGTAAACAGTGAATTGCAGTTATGTAATTATTGAATATGTCATAGATTACCAAAATCAAGGAAACGTAAAAGCAATAAAGGCGATTAAAACACTATATGAGTGTATTTCTTTATATTTATGCTTATTTGTTGTTCTGTGTCGGCTTCTCAATCTGTATCTACCTTGTTGTATCTCTTTTTAATATTGTAAAACCACTTGAGTTTCTAATTTTTGCCATTTTATTACATTGCTTCCCTACAAACTGTAAATAGCTAAACATATTTCGTGTAACTGTTTTGATTATGGATTGTATGTAAACGAAAATTTTTTAGTAAGGCGACATTGAAGCTGTGGTAAAGTAAGTTTCAAATATGTGAAATGGTGAGTTCTGAAAACAACACAAACAACAAAAAGTAAGATTTTGCCTAGTAACTTAATACTATAAATAATGACAGTAAGTGTAATAATAAAAACACAACGCCATTGGCTTTTGGGTATTTTATTGTTAGAAAACGTTTTTTTGCATATATTTAAGTTTATACATATATATATATATATATATATATATATATATATATATATATATATATACACATGAATTTATCTTTGTTCATATATATATATATATATATATATATATATATAAATTTACACGTATAAAATACACGTATTTTATTGGCGAAATAAATATATTCGTATATATATAAATGTATATAATCTTATAGCTTTGAATAAATATATTCGTTAAAAATATTCTTGTCTTTGAAATATTTTTAAATTTATTAACTATATTACAAGAAAACATATCAGCATATTTAATATATTAAAAATGTATATATATATATATATATATATATATATATATATATATCGTAATATGTATTCTTGTGTATTAATAAAGAACTATGTCATAATACAAATACAAGAAATATAATTCTTATATTTGTATTTTGACTTAGTTCTTTATATATATATATATATATATATATATATATATATATACATAGTTAGATATATTATTTAACAATAATTTCTACGTTTAGTAAATATTATATAAAATAAAATGTTTACTTTGCTCAAGTGTATCTTTGCTCAACTTTGCTTTACTATTCAAGAGTCTCTGTTAATGCTCGATAATGAGAACACGTAATTAGTCCTTGAGAGTATACTCGCATATATAAAACGTAAGATTCTTGTTTAAGTACAATATAGTGTAAATAATAAATTTAATATTTGTATGTGTATTTATTCGCAAGTATGAAGTTGCACCTGGAGATCTGGTCTTATTGACGGACTGTATTGCCGGAATAATACAGGACTTCAAACTAATTATTAGAGACATTTATAATAAAATACAAACCTGTAACTATTTATGCTAAAACTTGAAAATGTAGCACCTTGAGCGGTTCGCAGCATCTTATTTACTTGTTTAACAATAAATATGTGAACCCTAAACAATAATATATAGAAATATGTTGATTTTAAAATACAAGCCGTTCTGAAATCCATTAACCCTCCAATAAAAGCCCGGTTAAAATATAACAACAACAATTTTCACTTCAGTAACAAATCCTAATACAATGAGAGAAATGGATCTTTAAACCTTTCACCATTGGATCTGAGCAAGATTAATGATGTTAGAGGCGTTGTAGTGTTCTGGCGTTCTTTGTTGCCAAATCAATCTGGCTACAAGTGGCCTCGTGCCTATCTGTGTGTATAGTCTTTTGCCTTTGTGTTATGCTTATATGATTCAATATAAAAGCGGACGCACAACACAGACGCGGAAATGTGTTTGGAGGCTACGGTAATAAGGCGAGAAAGATGTGGTAGAGGAAAACACCGCTAGCTAAACTACGCTATCCCAGAACATTCTATTGCTGAAACTGACGCTAATCAAAAACAAAAAAAAAACAACAAAAATCCAATTTAACAGTTCCCTTTTAAAAAAAAATTATTTCTGGCAATAGGGGACAAAAAAGTTGTACTTGAATGCATAGTGAATCCCTGCTTTAAGACCCTAACCATGTACATTCATTGTTTTACGCCTTCCAGGAATCAAAACTAAACGACTTTAAACACGTGTTTCTTTTTAGCCTACTTGTTACAGATTAGGTGATGTTAAAACAAAAATATTTGCGGAGGTTAAATCTTTCTTTAGGCTGAATCTAGAAGTGTAAAGGTTATTACTGTGAGGAAATAATGATTAAAATTTGCTATTATTTTACTAATAAAGAGTTTAAATTACAAATTCATATTTTACCACTAGTGTTAGCAACTATAAAGTAAAAAACCTTTTGAAAAAATAAGCAAAAAAATCTTCTTCAGTTTATAATCAGCTCCTACATTAGAGGATGTGTAAAATTATTGCATAAAATAAATGCTATACAGTATACTTGAAATTTCGATTCTCAATTTTTCGAGCTTCCGTTAAATTCGAGCATATTTTTATTTGAGCCAATTTTATTTATGTGTTGTTTCAATGATGCAAACTTTCAGTTGCCTTTTTAAAACAAGGTGATAATGAATTTTATGGGGGCTTTAATTAGAGGCAAATGGAGTAGTTTCTTGTGTTTTTGTGTTTTTTTCTTACCTGAAAAAGCCAAGAAATCAGACTTGAAAATGCAACATTTAAAAAATTAGTAAAGTGAAACACCAGGAAATTACGAACAACGAGATTTGTATTAACATAAATATACCAAAATCGTGATTGCAAATTTTAAAATAACAAAACTAGGACATATTTGGCAAGTCGCCAGGTATTAGGTCTATATTTTATCGCCAGGTATTAGGCCTATATTTTAAACACTTGAGAAAAGAAACGGTGAACAGTCTGCATAATGTACTCTGGGGTAACCAACGCAATTTGAAATTCATCTTATATTAACTTCTAAAGCATCCTGCATTATCTTTATTGGAGACATGATGTCTTTCTTTTCTTTCAACTGAATAAAAAGATGCCAGAAAAAAAATCGGTTTTGCGTAAACTTTTAAAAACTGAAGCAAGGTTTTTTCTTATTTTGAGTAGCATTATTAGAAGGGCTTTCATGGCATTCTTACTTTACAGGCAGCGAGTTTCATTTTTAAAACCCATGAGAACAGTCATCTTAGCAGATTCCTCATTAGAAAAGTGAATTGACACTTTGAGAGCATAACCTATTTCATTTTACAAACTTTGCAAAATTTACTACAACTACAAACATTTTATGGCCATCATACACTATTCTAAAGAATCCCAATTACTATTAGTATCCAATAGTACTAATTCCTTTAAAAATTAGTATGGAATATTAGACCAGGTTTTTTTAATAATATAATTTTATTATAATAATAATTACGATAGTAATTTATTCTTTACCATGTTTGAAAATCAATCAATATTTTTCATCCACGTTTTCAATACATTTTTTCTACTGAAATTCGTGTCAGATTCTACTGAAACATTCGTATCATTCGTACCCTTCAAGCTAAACCCCCGCCCACCCCTTGCCAGCAATAACATGTTCAACTACAAAAACGTCAAATGCAGACACGAGACTGAGGCAAACAATATAAATAATAAGGCTTTCAAACAAGTTACAGGAAACTAAATAGCACTTTACCAAAGGAGATGGAACAATGGTTTCAACGGATATTGGAATCTTGACACCAAGGATTGTAGAAATTTATTACCAGAACTTGTGTAAGTTTATTGGAAATATTAATAGTATTACATTGTATTATAGAAAGTATTTATTTGCGAATCCATCGACAAATAAGTAGCTCACTGTATTAGACAACCATTTTTATACAACCAGTGTATTATACAGCCACTGTAACATACAACCACTGTATTATAGCCCCACGATTTTTTGTTGTGTTAGGCCTATAATAATAATTATATTTTAATCACGTACAATATGTAACGTATTTATTTAAATCGGCTGTATATATGCAGCCTGGCCAGAAAATTGAATTTTTTCATTGAGTATTTTATTTCACTACCAAAGATAAATGTTACACTACATAAACTTCACAAAGCCAATGTGATTTACCCTTTAAGAGCTATGTTCACCAATTGAATTCCAACAACCATCGATATTATTTGGTATACAAGAATTAATAGCGACGAACTATATTTTATAAATAAAAACAAAAAAGCATCTTTGTAGTGGAGATTTCATAATCATAAAGCCAATTATTCGAAAAAAATGTTCTCCCATTTAAAACAACAACAGTCACGGCACCTGTGATTAAAAAGTGATAATATGTGGCATAATATTTACTAATCCTTCAAAACAAAATCCCTAATGTTCCAAAATACAAATTACTCATGTTTTATTTATCTTGGAAAAAATTATTTTGAGTTGCTGGGGCAGGATTAAAATAACAACTCTCAACTCTAGTCCTTTTATCGACTTTTAATATTATTATGAATGTTTTTTTAAAACTCTCACACGGCTTAGAAGTGGCTGGGTATATACTAGCTTCACCCGGAGCATACATTATTCAAGGAAGATAAAATGATATTATCCAAGATAATACCTTTCACTGGTATTCGCTTGCCCAGCTCAGTTAACCAAGGAGATTATAGGACAATACCTCATTTTTAGCTTAATTTCTGAAGTGTCACATATAAACAAAACATCTTTACTGTCTGAGGGATGTTTATCGCTTCAGCAGCATAGATAAGGATAGATATATATATAGCCAATAAGTTATTTTATCAGATGTTCTAGACATGATAGATAGACCCGTCGTTAGATTTTATGTCAAGTGGACTGTCTTGCTCGGTTTAGTTGGACTCCATATAGGTCAGTAGGTCAACAAACCTAACTTTTGTTGTGTGACGTAGGTGTCAATATAGAAAATATGCGTGTATCCGAGCACGATATGAGTGTAAAGCTCTAGAGTTGTTATTGATTTGGAAAAACCTTGCTTTGAACTCTATCATATTTAAACTAAAGTTCTATTTTTAAAAACTACTCGGTGTAAATGTATACAAATACTTTTTTATAATTAGTATATTTTTGTATGTATCAATAGTGAAAAATAGTAGTGGGAAGCTATATTCAAACAGTAGGTAATTGTTCATTTGTTTTACTAATTATGATTACACATATTATTTTGTTAATAAGCAATAAACTAGATAATTTATAAAATTTTTTAAAAATTACACCCGTATAAAATGTATATATTTAGTCATAAGTAGTTCAGGGTAGTAGAGAAATACAGTTCTATTGCCACGATGAATGATTTCCTACGTCCTAGTACGCTTGGATCGCGAATAATTCAATTAGCAAGGGGTTGGAAATTAACTATCCTGCTTTTAGCTCTATCTACGCTCCATCCCTTGACATTCAGGTTACCAATTGGTATTGGCCATTAGACCTCTCGGCAACAGAATTCATCTTTTGTTGTCCACTTATATTGTTGTCATGTATTATATAAGGTGAATTATCACAAAATCAATTCTTATTTTAACACTGCAGTTCTTAATAATTCAATAAAACAAAATTTCAAATCGCTTAGATTCAATAACCTAATCGCTTTAACTCTCGTACCGTTAATATTCCTTGCAGGAATAAACAATATTGGGTAATATATTCCTCCATTTATATTTATGTAAAACATACTCCAGGTCTATTCTCCCTACTGTATTTATAAATTCTCGATATTTATGCACCATGAACAAGACAAGACGTCTTCATTCGTTACAATACCCGAAACATACTCTACGTTAGCTGTAACTTGAAGTCATAAAATAACTGCCAACTGCGCCTTACAAGTTCCTAGAGGATGATGTACACAAGCATTAGCGTGATACAGTGAGCTATAAGACAGTTAAATCGTTCCGTCAGTGGCTGACGGTTCACATCCATCAGTCAGAGCTATACATTCGCAGGTAATATACTGTTTTACCCTCAAGAATGTAATCATCATTAGAAGAAAGTTTTAGTTTTGATTTTGACCTGTTTCTAGTTAACATTAAATAATAATAATGTTACACAAATTGAATATAAAACTTGCTCATAAATAAGTAAGACTGTAAGCAATCAAAACTATTTCTGGTCCAAGAGAGTAAAAAGTCTCTAAATAAACTCGATTATTTTCTGTAAATAATTTATTTACAAATAATCAATGAGAGGTACAGATATAATAATAGATTTAGTGTTGCATGCGAGAAGGAAAGAAAAAGTGTAGCCTACTAACATTAAGGAATAAAGTAACATACCCACCTCCCGGCAAGCTGGCCTGAGCAACCGGGCGGGTCCACAGGTGGCGGATAGTGGGACGGCCTACAGAAATGTAGGTTACCTGTGAATAACGATTCCGGAAGGTTTCTGAATATGCAGGCCTGGACCAAGGCTATGGTTCAAAGGTGAGGAATTATCCCTCCTCGTTAGTCAACCGGTTGGCCTTGGTAGAAATAACCGAGTGCTCTGACCGGGGAGACTGGGGTAGCTGGGAATTAAGTCCTCACAATGCTACTCTCACCTCCCGGGTGAACCAAGGGCAATGCGACAGTGAAGTAGGGGCGGGAAACTGCCCAAACGACACAGTTGTAAAAAAGAGAGTAAAGCAGGCTGTTCATCTGAGCAGTTAATAATGTCCTGAACTTGGGGTGTACTTCAAGGTCAGTGACTGAATACCCAATCCAAGGTGGAAGGCATCGTGCCGAAGGATGAATGGCTGCAGGGTATAAAATGCAGTCCCAAACGATCCCCTTGAGGAACCAGACATAACCTCATTGTATGTTGTCTTGCCAGGGCAATGGGGGCTCTGCTCTGGTCGACCTTTTATTTCCCCCATACTCGTGGGACGTTTATGGACCAGAAAAATACAAAAGATAATTTTGAGACTGCACAGACGGCGGGAGCCAATGAGTTGGCAAACCGTGGGTCTGTAGCAGAGATGCCAACGGCAACCATCACTGGGGGTGCGGGGGCGGCTGTCAAGCTGCCGACTGCAGAAACCGGTGAAGTGGCTGCAGAGTTGAGTACGCTCTCTTTACGGAGAAAGCGAATGAGTGGAGCGGCCAGAAGGAGGCTCCGAAAAGAACAGGCAAGAGCAGCGGGAGGGCCAACAACTCTGAAAAAACGGAGGGGAGGCCAAAACCGAGCTGAGTCTGCCAAAGTCCAGGGCTTGGATGTTGTGAGGAGGGAGGTGCAACAGGGAAGAAAGCAACCTAGAGCGCCAAACCCCAGCACGTCAAAAAGGCCTAGGAGTGAGACATCCAACCCCTCTCCAGTGAAGGGAGGAATGAAGAAGGTGAAACTGGGACAAGGGGGGGACGCTGGAGTGTCTTCGGGCACATACGGCGATACCCTCAGGCAAAAACTAGCAATTGTCCCAGTTAGTTACCCTGAGAGACAACTCTCGGAAGAGATGGCGTTGGAGCTGGAGGAGCTGTTCTTCTCGGAACTGCTGTCCGCTGAGGCGGAGAGTGGGGATAGAGGATTTAGGACAGCATACTTAGAGAGGGGAGCTCTAAATGTCGTATGCTCCTCACGGGAGAGCCTGGAGTGGGTCCTTCGGGTCCTGCCAGGCTTCACCCTGAGCGAGGGGGTAAAGTTGAGGGCAGGGCCACCCAAGGAGATCTTTTGCGTCGCAAAGGTGTCAATGTGGGTGCCCAAACCCTACAATGACAAGGAGCCGGAAGAGATTCTGAAGGTGGTCAAAACCCAGAACCCTGGGGTTGTTCAGGATACTTGGAAGGTGATTGCCAGGAAAAGGGAGGATGCAGGTCTTACCCTGATCTTGTATATAGGAGAGGGCTCCCTCAGGGCACTGCGGAACAACAACCTGAGGGTGAACGTGGGGCTGAGACAGGCCACGTTCAAGGTGCTCTCTAGTCCTGGGGCTGCTCTGCGAACCCAGGCAACTGCAGAGTAAGCAGGAAAAATGATCAAGATCCTCCAAGTGAACCTACAGCATAGCAGGGCGGCCAGTGCTGTCGTGTGTAGGATGCTGGACAGGGGAGAGGTGGACTTGGTGCTCATCCAGGAACCATGGATTTCTGGAGGAAAAATATGCGGGCTGGCGACATCTGGAGGTAAGTTGTTGTATGATAAGGACTCCGGTGTTCCCAGGACGTGTATCCTGGTTAGGACGGGGTTGTGTGCTTTTGTACTAACGAACTTCTGTTGCAGGGATTTGTTAGCAGTGTCAGTGGAGCTGCGGGCGGAGGGGGGGATGAAGAGGCTGAACCTGGCCACGGCATATCTCCCCTTTGACTGCGCGGGGGCTCTACCAACACAAGAGCTGAGGAGCCTGGTCGAGCACTGCGGGGCTGTGGATGAGGAGCTGCTGGTGGGGATGGATGCTAACTCCCATCACACTTCGTGGGGTAGTACAGGTACAAACACTAGAGGTGAGGAACTTTTAGCTTATCTTAGCTCTAAGAACTTACTAGTCTTAAATCAGGGGGAAGAGCCGACGTTTGTCACTAGGGCCAGAAAGGAGGTCCTGGACATTACGGTGGCATCGAACCAGATGACTAGGTATGTACTAAATTGGCATGTGTCGGATGAACCATCTTCTTCTGATCACAGACATATTAGGTATGATATCTCTCTAAATCCAGCCATGCTTCGCCCAACCAGGGATCCAAGAAGAACAGACTGGGACTCCTACAGGAGGGACCTGGGTGTTCGGATTGAGGAGGCTGGATTGGAGTATGGTGGGAGGAGAGAGCTAGAAGACTCTGCCACATTGGTTGGCGAGGCTATAATAGAATCCTTTACCGATAACTGCCCTCTCAGTGAGGGGAGGAAAGTAGGGGATCCGTCATGGTGGAACAAGAAGCTAGCCAAACTTCGGAAGACCACCAGGAGACTCTTTAATAGAGCAAAAAAGAACGGGGAGTGGGACCTGTATAGGAAAACACTAACCGAATACAACAGGGCAATTAGAGAAGCGCGCAGGAAGTCCTGGAAGGAGTTCTGTCATGAGATTGACGAAACTCGGGAAGGGGCACGACTGTATAAAGTGCTCTCTAAGGACCCAGTTAACCCGGTGGGGATGCTAAGAACCCCACTGGGAAATTTAACCAAAACGGCAGGGGAAACTGTGGAAGAATTAATCAGGACACATTTCCCTTCCAGTACCCTGAGGAAACTTGGGGGAGCAGACACTGAACCGGTTACCAAACTCTCCACAAGACGTGGTAAGAGGGAGGACTGGGAAGTGGCAAGGAGGATAGTAACTCCACAAAAGGTAAGATGGGCTGTTGGCACTTTTAAACCCTACAAATCTCCAGGTCCAGATGGGATCTATCCTGTGCTGCTGCAGCAGGGAATGGATATGCTGGTGCTGGTACTTACTAAATTATACAGGCTAAGCATTGCTCTAGGGCATGTGCCGGCAGCCTGGAAATCTAGTAAGGTGGTCTTTATACCTAAGCCCACCGGTAACCAATCGGAAGGGAAAGGATATAGACCTATCACACTCATGTCCTTTGTTCTCAAGGGACTTGAAAAACTGGTTGATAGGCATATTAGATGGGGTGCTTTGGCTATCAAACCACTGCATTGGAACCAGTATGCTTACCAACCGGGGAAATCTTGCGAGGGAGCTCTCCATCAAGTGGTTGGTAGGATTGAGCAAATGATCGCTAAGAAAGGTTGTGCCATAGGTGCCTTCCTCGACATTGAAGGGGCTTTCAATAACCCCTCAGTGGAGACGATGGTAAGTGGTGCAAGACGTCATGGAGTGGATGTGACCACTTGTGGTTGGATAAGTTCCATGTTAACAAACAGAAGCATTTCTGTAGAGGTGGCAGAGGAGGTCAGAAGGGCGGAGACAAGTCTGGGCTGTGCACAGGGGGGGGTTCTCTCTCCTCTGTTGTGGTGCCTAGTGGTTGACAACCTTATTGAACTCCTGAATGAACAGGGGTACTTCTGTCTAGGATATGCGGACGACATAGTTGTCCTGATCCTGGGCAGATTCCCTGATACAGTCCTTGAGGTAATCATAAATCCTCTACGACTGATTGAAGAGTGGTGTAAAAAGGAGAACCTTAGGGTAAATCCAAAAAAGACTGCTCTCATTAACTTCACCAGACAGCGAAAAGATCTGACGACCAGGATGCCCCGCTTGTTTGGTGAATACCTTGAGTTTGTGGGGGAGGTGAAGTACCTGGGAGTTATTCTGGACAGGAAACTCACCTGGAATCCACATCTTGAGAGGACAGTTAACAGGGCCAAAAGGGCACTGATGACTGTGAGAAGAATGGTGGGTAAGAAATGGGGACTGAAGCCATCAATGATGCACTGGATGTATCTGAGGGTGATAAGACCTATGATTACCTATGGAGCTCTGGTGTGGTGGACAAAGGCCAACCAGGCACAGACAAGAGCTAAACTGAGCTCTATCCAGAGATTGGCCTGTCTGTGCACACTGGGAGCGATGTCAACTACACCAGGCGCAGCAATGGAAGTAATGCTTAACCTCCCTCCCCTTGAGCTTGTCCTTAGGGGAGAGGCGAGGCTAGCGGCATGGAGATTGCGCAACTCGAGCAACTGGGCTAACCTCCCAGATGTCTCGGGACATATGAGTATCGAGTGCGTGGTCAAAGAACCCGTCTTGGAAATGGGCAGCGACCACATTACTCGAATGTTCGCACCTGACCAGGTCCACCAAACTATGATGGAATGGTCAGGGACATTAACATCGGGAGCTCAGATCTGGTACACAGATGGCTCCAAGATGGACTTCGGCACTGGAGCGGGGGTGTATTGTAAAAACCCAAGGGTAGAACTAGCTTTTTCCTTGGGGAGGCATACCTCTGTCTTTCAGGCCGAAGTATATGCTATAAATGCCTGTCTGGGAGAGATAGCAAGAAGGGAAACACATGGGGCCCGGATTGCTATTTTCTCCGACAGTCAGGCAGCAATTAAGGCACTAAACGGACACGTGGTCACCTCGGCCATAGTCAGGGAGTGCCTAATTAACCTACAAGCTCTGGCAAGGCACAATCAAGTCAAGATTGGTTGGGTGCCAGGGCATAGGGGAATACTTGGAAATGAAGCCGCAGATGCGCTGGCCAGGGAGGGGTCCTCGACTCCCCTGATTGGACCGGAACCTGCGGTGGGTATTTCCAAATCCATGGTCAGGATGACAGTGCGAAGGTGGATGGCTGTAAGACACTGTGAGCACTGGATCAGGGCCGAAGGGATGAGACACAGTAAGCTAACCCTTAGGAGACCTTCCTTGGGGCTGCAGAAGAGTCTCATCTATCTGTCTAGGCAGGAATTAAGGATAGCCACAGGACTACTCACGGGACACTGTGGACTAAGGAAACATTTGCATAAAATGGGTATCTACAAGGATGAACCAGTGTGCAGATTGTGCGGGCAGGAACAGGAGACTGCCACACACATTATTTACAGATGTGGAGTACTTGCTGAGAGGCGCTTCAACCTCTTTGGTGATGGAACGGCTTTGGTGGATGCTGAAGGTAAAACTCTAGTCAGGAAACTCCTAAACCTGGTAAGAGGGAAGGGGTTATTTGACTAGATCAGGGAGGTAAGTACAATATACCTTAAGGTAGCAGTGCTTCGGGCAATTCAAACCCGCTCCCAAGTTAAAAAAAAAAAAAAAAAAAAAAAAAAAAAAAAAAAAAAAAAAAAATACCCACCTTGAGAGCATATATATAAACATGTATTCAGGGTAACTTTCTTGTAGGCAGTAAAAGCTAGAAATATAGTTACATTTCAAAGGTTTTTGTATAAACAACAAGTTTCGTTTATTTAGCTAATTTTAGTGAACTTAGGTTTCGAATATAGTTAATTCGTCAGAATGGTATGACACTAGTCAAGACTGATGGTCAGTAAATAAATTAGCTACAATCAAATAGTTACAGGCCACCTTTTTTTCTTGTGAAGAAGACTACATATCATTGGTAACTATATTTACAATACTATCGACATGGTAGAAATGTTAAAGGTTACATACAAATAGAAGTTCTTCTACATGCTCCCCTTCTCAGACATTTTGTTGTTAACCTTTCAAACAAGACTATTTTCCAATATAAAAGCATTTGATTCTTCTATAGCTGAGTTAGTAGACTAGTCCCAAATCTAGGTAACATTACGTTCTATATTTTTATCGTGTAGTGAGATGGATACATCCATAACTCGCTGCGTAATTCAATTTTATCACTTATCTTCCAAATATGAAGACAATTTAAAATTGTAGACATTTTAATTGAAAATTACCTGCTTTTTAATGTTTAGGGGGACTTCGTAAGGAAAACAACTGATGAAAGGTTGTAGTAGATTTCCTCCATGCGCCCACAAGTAAGACTGCGTGAGGGTTAAATCCATGAATTCTGTCGCTTTTTGGAGCGTGCCCTATTCCATAGGCTATAATTATGTCTTATCTTAACTAACTAGTTTTCATCGTGATCCTTAGGTCCCTATTAGGCTGTAATTATATTATTATTATTCTATCACTATAATAAAGCCACGTAGCTTTACTACTGTTGCTTACTATTTATAAATATAGGTAATCTCTGCATTAGAGTCTTTTCGTGTAAGCAATATTTATATTAGTAAAATTAAATTGTTAATTTATTTGGTATAAGTATTATTCTCGTGTAATCAGCCTTGTGTTTAGCGGAAGCTTCAACTACTTTGTTTTCATCATAGTTAGTTTTGCTTTTGATATATATATATATATATTCTTGTGTATTAATAAAGAACTAAGTCAATGTCAAAGTATAAATACAAGAATTATAATTTAATTTATAATTGTAAATTCAATTATAAATTTGTATTTGTATTTTATTTAACTTAGTTCTGTATATATATATATATATATATATATATATATATATATATATATATTAAAACAACCTAGGTTATTCAAATACAAGATTATTTATTAATTTATATCCAAATGATTATTGTAATTGTCATTCCTGATGGTGTTGGTACTGTTTACCAACGAAAAGCTTTCGATATAAATTAATAAATATTCTTGTATTTGATTAATCTATGTTGTTTTAAATTATTAAACAAGAAAACGTATTATATATATATATATATATATATATATATGTGTGTGTGTGTGTGTGTGTATGGATGCTGATACGTATTCCTATACGGATGGAATAATATGATGAATAGTTCTGAATAGTATGATGTACTGGAGGACATCCGTTCATCCTGAAGTGCATAAAATCGCTGTTCCGACGTTTCGCTAGAATCTCATCTAGCATTGACGAGGTGAACCCAACAACAGTTGAAGAGCGAGTCTATATATATATATATATATATATATATATATATATATATATATATATATATATATATATAGAGAGAGAGAGAGAGAGAGAGAGAGAGAGAGGGAGGGAGAGAGAGAGAGTTGGATTACTACACGACGAAGCGGTTAACTGCTGCGTCGACCTACTAATATGGAACAACTTATCGCTTGAGGGGTTCGTCTTAGCAATAGTGACCAGTGCGGAAACAACCTACAAAAAACATTGTAATACCTGACGTGCTTAAGTTTTATACCAGGTAACACACCAGTTCATGCTACTACAACAACACTCTGCCTTTCGATTTTCTATCCGAAAATCCTTATCATGAACTATAAGTTAATCAATCTAATATTTAAACATAATTTACAGTTTCCAACATTCATAAACAATACTTTTATCTTAATTAAAAACTGTAGATTATGCTTTAATATTATATTGATGAACGTTTAGCTCTTGATAAGGATTTTCGGGTACAAATTCGAAACATTGTTTGTATTGTAGTAGTATGAATCTGCCTGTAATCTATCATTATAATATTAAACACATTAAATAGTTATTAACAACCATTAAATAAATTTTAATATATTTGTTTCAAATAATTTAAATTTAAAACTTCTTTTCAGTTGAATACAAAACAAATTATATTTTATAACGGAATCTTCTTCCTGAACGAAGCCAAAAATATGTATTATCTCCCAATAAACTGAAAAAGATGGTTTATACAAAATACCCACTAAGTATCTAGAGGAAAAATTATCCTCATTACAGTAGCGATTTATATAATAATTTAGGGTTATAATATCATACTTAACTACTAGATACGTTGTATAGAAGTGTACAAACACGAACATTTTAAAACAAATACTTTATAAATATAAGGGTAAACTTAATAGAGCTAGGATATTTCTGACTGAGGGTAAGAAATAACAAAAACTTTTTTTTCAGTCACCGGAATGCAGTCTTTTACTTAGAATAATCATGAAATGTTATACAGAAGATTTATTCTCTTGATAAAACCAAAATTCGAACTTGAAAAGCCAAACCCCCAATAATACGAGTTTATACAATTGAACCAAAAAATATATGCATTCCTGACAATCAGAATTGTCAAAGTTACAATGTCACAAGTGTCTAATGTAGGAAAAAAACGCTAGTATTCAATAATTTATTATTAGTACTCCAATTTACAAAGCTATTTATAACTAATTATCAAAACCAATAAGGCAGTAAAAATTTTTTTTTTTAAATTAACTTCAAGTGCAGTGTAACAGATTAAATATGTTACTTGTTTTTAAAACGTTTTACAAACATTCTTACAAACAAAAGGTTATTTTTGTGTGTGAAAACATGGGATTTTTTCAAACACAGAGCTATAAGCAAAAACCTCTTGATTAAGAGATTTACTTGTTAAAGTTGTTATTTCAGGTTAAGGCTTTCCTGTTATTAAATCTTCTTCAAAACATGATCTTTTTTTAACAATCTTTTAATTGGGAATAGGTGTTTGTAAGAGAAGCAAACAAAAAAATTACTGTGGCAGATGCCACGGTTGATATTTTTATGTGCTATCAAATTGACTCGGTAGTATGTTCCCATGAATTTGTGAAGTTGCTTTGAGTTAAAATTTTACCTGTAGGGGAAGTTTGTGTAATATCAGCATTGAGGGGCCTGTCATGGGAGCGGACTTTATAGGCTTTGGAAATTTATTATCGGAAATAAAGTTTCACCCCGGGTTAGTATTAATGCACAAACTTTCACATTAGGCCATATAACAAAGTTAACGGACCTTTTGTTCCATTGAGGTGCCCCTAGTAGAGCCTCCGTTTAGTGAAACCTTCTACAATGCAAAACCATTTATTTAGAGATCAAACGTATTATGTCGAAATAGGGTTTCATATACACTAATAAATGTTTATTTCCTTTTCAATAATAAATTATGTATATTAAATTAGTAATTTGGTATTTAATTGTATCATTTGTATAATGCCACAATTAATAAAACTATTGGTTTGCAATTGAAATATATAGCCTATATAAAATAAAATGTTGACAATATATTGTTTTGTTTAAAATATACAATGTTAGCGACAATGTATCGGAGTAATTGGATAACGTAAAAGATTAGAGTATATGATAAGTCTAATACTGAAAATAAAATTTTCCTAATGCATTTTCGAGGATATACGCCACGGTGTAGCTCAAACTGCAATCTTTTTGCATAGACCATTCTGCTTTATCATGACATATTGGTTCACAGAATAAAACTACCAGAGTACTGGTATTATGACTAAGTCTTGGAAGGGTAGGCCTTATAGTGAGATAAACAGCGCAACGAATATGGTTAGCCCATGACCTGTAGAACAGTGTCAGAACACTATAGCAGTTAGTTACATTTTAAAAATTACAATCTCCCTCCACAGATCTTACCATGTAAGTCCAGCGAGAAACTCAGCTTTCAAATCATTCATAAATCTCACCATGTTTGAGTATATTATTCGCGTCTAAAAGCGTTCATGATTTTAACAATATTAGGCAATCCACTTGATCAATACCAGCATTAGAACTTCTCCACACAAGCTACAACTGCTGCACTGGTACACAAAAGTACCATATGTTTCTTGATACGACATGTATGTATGGTATACGTCCATATCATTGTGTGATACTCAATCTTCTTCCACAAACAAGAACCATTTCTTATTAGAATATCACAGAAAATTACCAATGGGCAGACGTCATCTTCTGAGCCTCATGCAGACGTGCGAAGTAGAAAAGAACAAATTGTAATAAAAACTGTGATAAAATATCAAATTGAGTCATAGTGAAGCCTGGTATGTTGTTATAACTTTGAAACGATAATATGTTATTTAATTTAACAAATTATTTTCATGAGGATCACTCAATATTTTTAACATTTATTGTTGTTACTTACTATTAAAAATAATATGTAAATACTTTTCCAATTAAAATAAAACGATATTGTTTTCAACAGTTTATTTTACTATATATGTTATGATTCTTACCGTACAATTAATTGGATATATAGGTAGACAAGGAATTAGTTTCCTAAATGTATAACGGTTCATATTTCAAGTATTTAAGATCACCAAAATAATTGTCCGTTTTTTTATAATTAAGTACTTCCAATCTCCTAAAAGTACTTTCATTGTGAACAGTATTTCCCACTAAACTTGAAATCAACTTCTGTTTTAAGAAATTAAAACACAATATTGTATATGAAAAATGACTACACAAAATTACTAATAAAAGCTATCCCTCAAAACAATTAAAAATGCCAAGCTAAGTGCGTTAGATGGACTTATATATTAAAGAAATAATTTTAACATTCGACATGGAAAAATAGGGATGAAAAATGTTCGCTCTATATTAAATTAGTTTCTAGTAGAGACCAATTGTTTGAGTTCCAAGTGTGTCAGTCGAGCGTTGGCTTTAAGCCATCTTAATAGTTATAATTTCATACTTGAACAAATGTAATAGTTAAAAATTTAATTTTAATATTGGCTATAAAAACGTATAGAAATATAATGTATACATACAATGTTATAATGTAAACGAATAAACCTTCATGACTTCTTGATTTGCGAACAAAAACAAGCTTTTAAAAGGCTTTCCTAATTGTCCTGAACTGAAATATAATTTATAAATTGCTAATAAAATATGAATGTAGGCCTAACGCTAAAAGTAAAATATTGTTTTTCAACACAATATAATATGAAATAGTTTCACCATTAATTTAATGAAGCAAACCATACAAACAATAATTAGGTCGACCAAGCAGCAGAGAAGATCAATATTATCTAGAGTATGAAAACTGCCAGTTTAAAAATATATATTGTTTCCCTTTTTGAACCAGTATTAAAAGACAAGTAGGTTACTAAATAATAGTTAATCATGTATAAAGTACAACAAATATAAATAGTTAACATTAGGTATAACATGAATTATTTATATATTTTAATATTAGGTTTAAAGTGACAGATTTATTATAGATCCACAAATGACAGTTTATAGATCCACAAAAAAATGAATGATAACCTGTTACAAATACGAGTAGCAGAATCTTGTAGAAAGTTAAAATATACGGTTTATATGCTTACTAATTGATACTATTTGTTAGGAGTATATTGTGGTTGAATTTATTAATAAATTCACAAAAACCTAACAACAACAAACTTTCTTTATTTAGCCTTTTACCCGTTATTGTAAAATAAAGAAAATTTGTGGTTTTTGTGTATTTATTATTTCCTAATTGTTGCATCAACTTCATCAACAAAATGAATTTTGAACGAAACAATTACATTTATCTTAGTTTTAAATTTGGAAACGTATGAAACTAAAGTAACCTTGATCAGTTCCTGCCCAAAAGTTCAGCGAGGCGTTCTATTTATGTCTATGATTTGGACGTAGCTGTGGTTTGTATAGTAAGGCAAATATACAACTCTATGCACAAGATGATTAAATATCATTAACAGACGCTCAACAAAAGAAACTTCTTCTTTTATAATAAAAATAAATACAAAAAAAACTAGAAAAATCAATCGGACGGTTATAGTAATCGCCATTTTACCAGTGAGATAAGGAGTGGCGTGTTTAGAACTAGACTAGTCCAGACGGAAGGGTTGTTTCACCCCAATACACCCAGTAAGCTCAAGGCAGAAATTATAAAGCATGATTATCTGCTCAGAGATACAACCCAAGAGAATCACATCAAACATTACATTTAAAGAAAAAATAATAAAATTTGAAAATATCAGACTGTTGCAAGAAATGGTAGAAATGTAAGACCTAGCATTCCAATCTGACGAATGAAATAGGACTATATGTGATATAAAAATGGAGTTAAGCTTTGCTACAATAGAAATTACAACCGAATATATCTAATGAAAACAATTACTCAATAATACATTAAGATAATGAAGAAAGATGCCCTAATATTAATAAAGCCTACCAACCACTAATAATTAAAATTTAAGAAGAAATAAAATAACAAATGAAAAATCACGTTATAATTTAGCTCTAACATTTAAACAAATTTAAATACGGCTACTAAAAAACACAAACTCTGATGGATCTGTGAGTGTAATGCTAGAGCCATTTCCAACTATAGATAATGGAGCTGTCGCAGTACTCTATGGTGCAGTGAACGAATCGTGTCGATAATAAAGTGATTTTTCAACGGATTGGAAAATCGGGAAGACAATACAAATCAAATCCCTATATCTTTAAGTACCTAGGAGCCCCTAAGCATAATATTAGCACTATACACTACTGTAGCGTATTATTCAATACTACAAAAAAATATAATTTGAAAATCGGGAAGGCAATAAAAATCAAATCCCTATATCTTTAAGTACCTAGGAGCCCCCCTAAGCATAATATTATCACTATACACTACTGTAGCGTATTATTCAATACTATAAAAAATATAATGTAAAGAAAATATCCGATATATTATTCAATATTATAAAATTATTAAAACAATTTAAACATTTGTATGGTTTTTAAGTTCTGTTTTGTTTTGTGTAAATTAGAAAACCCTTTTATTTTAACGCAAAATAGTAACAAACCGTTAACTATTTATTGGTGGTTATACGGTACGGGAAGCACATTACTATCTCACACAATGGAAAATGATTGAGGTAATATTTCAAGAAGGAAAGATTTATAATAATATGTCTACAAATACATATATCTGTGACATAATTACATTTAAATATAAAATCCGTTTAACAGTGCAAACAGTTTAGTAAATGAAATGGACTTAGATTTGAATACTTGATTACTATGTAGGAGTAAGGCTATAATAATATGTACGAATAAATTTGAACAACAATTAAAGTTTTAGGTTAACAATACAATAAAAAAAATTAGTAGCTATTCAGCTATTTTATGTGGCGTTTCGAGCATAGTTATTATTATGTAACAGTAAAACTCAAAAAAAGTTACAAATTATCATTCACAATGTATGCATTCCTTTTATTGAAATATCTATTGCTGACGTCCTTACAAACAAAAAAAAAACACAGTATAATGAACAAAAGTTTTATTAGTTTCAAATAATTAGGGCCTGATACAATTATGAGTTAATATTTTTTTTTTAGTTACAACAAGAATTATAATATATATACAGTAATGAAAAAACGACAAACAAAATTGGATGGGCTTATTTTGATGATTACAATTTAATTATAGTAATAATTCTATGTTATTCATACTACTATTACGCTAACAATATATAAATACAATGATGTTATTCATATTTATATACATATTTTTCGCTGCGTATATTCGATTTGAGTAGAAGGTTTTCTTTTATTTCAGAATAACTTCACAACTTTTGCCTTTTCATATCTACCCTCATTGCTGTCTTTGTCAACATTATGTGTGTCCACATTCCCCAGGAGAGTTTGTTCTATACAGTGTAACTCCCTGATGTACAACCCTTGTTCAGTTACATTAGTGTCATGTCCTATTACATGT
Source organism: Prosapia bicincta (assembly GCA_036971475.1). Taxonomy (NCBI): domain Eukaryota; kingdom Metazoa; phylum Arthropoda; class Insecta; order Hemiptera; family Cercopidae; genus Prosapia; species Prosapia bicincta. The sequence continues at coordinate 98,165,140 of JBAIZL010000004.1, read as the reverse complement.
CCCAGTAAGTAAACGCGTTATGTTGGCTTCCCTTAAAGTGACTGCAATATATCTCTTTTTATTGGGGAAAGATATTTATGAGTTTAGTAACTGTTATACACTTTTAAATGAATATTTATAATTCAATTACTTATTAATATTTGATGTTGAATAATTTATTTGTGTATATGATATTACATTATATTATTTAGTATATATAAATTAGGTTTAAATTATTCCAAAGAAGAAAAGAATCAATACTTTTTTACCAATAACAATATTGTTTCCTTTTTATAAATAAACTAGTGCCCCGCAAAAGTTTAAAGCTGTAATTCTTTGTATAAACATCATATTGCATATACATACTAATATAAGGAGTAATTATTGTTAATAGAATCATTGAAATTAGAAAAAAACTAGTTAACTTTAAAAATACATGTATCAAGTTTGTAGACGAAAATATTTTCATAACTATATAAATATATTTTCAATTTTTCTAACAAACCACTTCGTAAAAGACGATTTATTGTTAGAAGTGACGTACTTAAAGTCAACTGCTCTTTAGGGTTTTGTTTAGTATTAATAGGAGACATATTGCTCTTCCCATGTATAACAACTGCAATTACTTGACGCAAAAGTCAAGTTCAAGTGTAATAAAAGGCAATGTCTATTTTATTACACTTATTTAAAATCTTATTTTTCTGTATCTTTCCAAATCGCCAGGAAATTTACTAAAATAACAAAGTGTCTTTTCTTATGACACATTTATAAGGAGAGACAGTTTCTCCGTTTCTCGACCTCTCGCTGCTAAAGGCGCTTTAAATAATATATTATGCTCATTCACTAAGTTCGCTTTCTGTGTTTTAATACTTGTTTGTTCTCAAGTGCAGGTAGCTTTTATATCACTTTAGTATATGCTATGACTTTACTCAAGCTACAAGGTTAATTATATAACGTTTTATTTTTATAATATATTAATGTTTCATTTAAAATAAAAAATACCGTAAATGTATTTACTACAATGTTATTTTGAATTTGGTGTTCTTTTTTATCAGCTCCCAAGGAGAAACATAAGGATATCAAGTATTTTCAAGCGAGTCACTTAGAAATAAATCAATGGGCTGCTTATGAGGGAGCTGGATATTCTCATAATGGTCATGTAATTAAGTTTTGGTAGAGTTGTAATTATGAGCCCCGAGAGTTCGCAAGTGTAACTTGTTCTTTATATCAATATCTTTGTGCCAAAACATTTATTCATCCTTAGTTCAAAGTCATTGTAATTTGTGTGCGTGAGTGCATGATTAAAACAATTTTGTGTTAAGGTTTTAGACAATACTAGAGCTAGGTGATCTATATTTAACTAGGTAAAACTTAAAATTTGTAAAACAATTTAGACTTTAAAACATTTACTAAATACAATATTTATATCTTATATACAATATATATATATATATATATATATATATATATATATATATATATATATATATATATATATATATATGTACATTTTAATAAAGAATTAAAACTACGTTCATTGTATTATGAAGTTGTTCACACAGGCAATATATTAAAACATTTTTTTTGCAGTTATTATTTGATCTCTCAGAATACCTTTAAACAATGTACATTTGGTGAAGAACGGAGGATTACTCAACAGTTTGGATGTTTTACTTTATTTTAATATATTATAATAATAACTATGATATTTATAACTATTAATATATTTACTCATAGTAATTTGTTTGCCCATACTGTATTTTGTCACTGTTAATTGTATTAGGTATTGTTATTATGTTTGTCAATACTAATGTTATTTCTAACAAACAATTACATAAGTCATTTTCATTATATTTGACACTATTAATTGAGTTTGCCACTAATTTCTTGTTTACCGCCTTCTAGTATTCCCCTTAGTAGCTTCTAATTTATATTTCTGCAAACCTAGAATTATATTTCTTTATTAATAATATATACAGATGAATACAAAAAATGTATACAAACCTAAGATCACACATTAATAAAAGTAAGGTAATGTACATTTTTGTTTTCTAATTTAGTAAGACATGAACTTACCTCTTACTTTCACGCCACTCTCTCCGAGAACTGGATGAGGACGATTAGGTAGGTGATTAGTGTTGCAAAAGACTGTAACAAAAGGATGAACGTTAACTAAATAGAATGTTTTTGTAACGCTTAATACAATTCCCACTCACATGTGAGAGCTCTGATGTGCCAGTGTTTCAATAATTACAACTGTTAAAAAAACACTGTCGTTTAAATCGATATAATTATCTAGATGTACATTAGTATTTTACTATATTTTTATTGACAGTTAACAATATCTATTTTATTTCATCCTTTTTATCGCATTATTATTTTTATCGCATCCTTTTTCCATAAATCAATAAAATGAAAATAACTATACGATTGGTTTTGCTTTTTTGCCAAGAAAGTGAAATGCTTCTTGCAGTCAACTTTTTTACAGGTTTTGCGAAACTCAACCAATCCCTAGTGACGTTCGATAAATGTCGATATTTATATAATAAATTATTCAGCTTCCTACCAAATGCATATTTCAAATAAATAATTAGGACGCTATTTGTACAGTTTTTTCTTGTTTATATATTCGATATGAATTCCATTCACAATAAACCTAATATTATCACACAATATTATTCTCAAAATCAATAATTTGTAATAGCCCTAGAAGATTTTGAATGGGTATATAGTCAAGGACTTACAGTGTTAGGCAAATGCAAAGTTAGTAAAACAAACGGCGCTTATTTCATTTTCAAAAAGCAAAATATCATTTTCGTCTGTAAATGGTTATTCATAAAAAATGTCGACTCATAAATATGGTCAGAGTAACATATATATACCGTAAAGTGTAAAATGGAGGAACTTTTAGCTATCCCGTAGAGATAATCGTGAGATATTTTTAAACTTATTGAATTTCTATAGCAATAATAATCTAAGTTACTAGCGATAAATTATAGTATACAGAAGAATTGGAAATTTCTATTGCAAATCCCATTGTTAAAATGTTAATTATTAGGATTCTAAGTTACATAAACTTTTGAAAAACGGAGCAAATTTAAGTCGGTTATGAGACATAAAACAAACATTAATATATATTTTATTACTATTGGTATTTTTTCTGTTTAGGTTACTAAGTAAAACGGAAATTATCTACATCAGGCTTTATACGTTATATTCAATAATAATATCGAGTCACACTTCGAACATGATAACAATGCAAACGTAGGGACATGCTATAGCCTTAAAATATTAGAAAATTTGTCAAACATATGACTTCACAAAAAAGAATACAGTTTTAAGAGTAAGAAAAGACAAAGGAAATGTTTACTTATATGGGAAATGATATTAAATTAGAGGGGGAAAGAGAGTTAATAAGTGGGCATTAAATCAAAGAAGACAGAGTTTAATGAGGTTTTCTAGACATGCGTTAGTTTCTCTTTTATGGATAAAAAAAAAATATTAATATGGAAGGTTAACTTATAAAAATAGTTATTATAATAATTAAATATAATTGTTATATGTTTTAGAATTATTTTTATAATATATTTACTATTTAAGTACAATCATTTATATTATTACTAATATATTAGCTATACTATAACATAGGTGTATATATATACATATGTATTAGAAAAACTGCTCCAAATACACTTGTTAGGAACCACTGGTAAATGTTGTATGTTGAACATAATACATTCATAATTAGTTAGTGAAGGGCGTATGCCCAGATCCCTTACACTACCACTTACTGTTATGAGGGCTTGGGAACTGAAGTCGAAGCAAGTGATGGCCACAGACTGATGCTCTAGTTCAAGAGACAGCAAAGACAGCTGGATAAAACATAATAAGATATTAGTTTAAAGCACATTTATGCCAAAAATAAAATATTAATACATGAACCTACTCTTATAATTAACAAAATCAATAATAAATTAACTATTAATTTGTTTAACTACTAACAGTCATAGACTAATACGTTCGCAATGGCCTTTATTTAGTTATAAAACACTGCCCACCGTTATAATATAATATAAAAATATATTACGTTCAATAACCAATCGTTTTCTAAAATATATATATCTGAAAAGATTCGCCCACAAGTTCTAAAATAAAGAACTTTTGTATTTTCATGGTGCGAGGCCATTAGTTCTGTTAATGTGCTGAAGAAATTGCATTGCCATTATAAGTTATATAAATATCTCATTCTTATCTTATTTATCTCTATTTCTTTTACTGACTTTGTGTGCTATTTTTGTTCAATCAATATATACGTTTGATAAACTTAATAGTTAGCAATATTCTGTCTAATAGATTTTTTTATAGTTTATATACAATTTTCAATAGGAAATTTACAGAGGATTATTTCTTAAAATAGAGAACATAGTTTTAAATTTGCTACAACGTTACGTTTTGCTTATTAAATGATAATATAAAAACATGATTTACTCGAACAAATTATAAAGAAAACAAAATTAATTAATTATATATTAATACCTGTCGTTCAACAAATGGCGATGACTGAGATGTGCGCAATCTGTCTATTTCAGATCTGATGCCTTCAACCTGAAAACACAGGATATATAATTATTTCAAGAAAACCTATCTGTGGTACCTGTAGGAGTATATTTTTGTTACATTACATTGATCTTACGGTTCTACGTTTAGATAGGTAGATAGGTAGTACTAGCTACTGGTTAGTAGAGATAGATAGATAGATAGGTAGGTGGTATTTTCTACTGGTTAGTAAAGATAGATAGATTGGTCGTAATTTCTACTGGTTAGTAGAGTTAAATATGTGGTATTCTCTACTGGTTAGTAGAGATAGATAGATAGGTCGTATTCTCTACTGGTTCGTAAAGATAGGTAGATAGGACGTATTTCCTACTGGTTAGTAGAGATAGATAGGTAGAGAGGTAGTATTATCTGCTGGTTAATAGAGATAGATAGATAGGTGGTATTTTCTACTGTTTAGTAGAGATAGGTAAATAGGTAGTATTATCTACTGGTTAGTAGAGATAGATAGATAGATCGTAGTCTCTACTGGTTAGTAGAGATAAATATGTGGTATTCACTACTGGTAAGTAGAGATAGACAGGTAGTATTCTCTACTGGTTAGTAGAGATAGATAGGTAGTATTATCTACTGGTTAATAGAGATAGATAGATATGTGGTATTTTCTACTGGTTAGTAGAAGTAGAGAGATAGATAGGAAGTATTCTCTACTGGATAGTAGAGATAGATAGATAAATAGGTCGTATTCTCTACTGGTTAGTTGAGATCGATAGGTACTGTTTTCTACTGCTTAGTAGAGATAGATAGGTAGATACGTAGTATTATCTACTAGTTAATAGATATAGTTAGATAGGTGGTATTTTCTACTGATTAGTAGAAATAGATATATAGGTTGTATTCTCTACTGGTTAGTAAAGATAGATAGATAGGTCGCATTTTCTACTGGTTAGTAGAGATAGATAGATAGGTAGAATTCTCTACTGATTAATAGAGCTAGATAGGTACTATTCTTTACTTGTTAGTAGAGATAGATAGGTAGGAAGGTAGTATTACCTACTGCTTAGTAGAGATAGATAGATAAAGAGATAGGTGATATTTTCTAATGTTTAATAGACATATATAGATAGGTCGTATTCTCTACTGGTTAGTAAAGATAGATAGGTGGTATTTTCTACTGGTTAGTAGAGATAGACAGGTGGTATTATCTACTGGTTAGTAAAGATATATAGATAGGTCGTATTTTATACTGGTTAGTAAAGATAGATAGATAGGTCATATTTTCTACTGGTTAGTAGAGATAAATATGTGGTGTTCTCTACTGATTAGTAGATATAGATAGGTACTATTCTCTACTGTTTACTAGAGATAGATAGGTAGATAGGTAGTATTCTCTACTGGTTAGTAGAGACAGATAGGTTGTATCACGCTCTACTGGTTAGTAGAAGTAGAGAGATAGATAGGAAGTATTCTCTACTGGTTAGTAGAGATAGATAGGCGGATAGGTAGTATTATCTAATGGTTAATAGAGGTAGAGATATTGGTAGTATTCTCTACTGGCTAGTAGAGATAGGTAGGTAGTATTCGCTACTGGTTAGTAGAGATTGATAGGTAGTATTCTCTACTGGTTAGTAAAGATAGACAGATGGTTAGTTTTCTCTACTTTTTGTAGAGATAGATAGGTAGATAGTTAGTATTCTCTACTGGATAGTAGTTATAGATAGGTAGTATTGTCTACTGGTTAGTAGAGGTACGGACATAGATAGGTAATATTCTCTATTGTTTTGTGGAGATAGATAGATAGATAGGTAGGTAGTATTTTCTACTGGTTAGTAGAGATAGATAGGTAGATAAGTAGTAATCTCTACCTGTTAGTAGAGATAGGTAAATAGATAGTAAATAGATTTTGGGGGTTTTTATTCAAAATATTTTTATATTCAAGAATTCTTATTTAGATAGAATATGAAAAAATACAATTTTATTTGAATACATGAAAAACTTATTTTACTAGGGAGCCTGCTTCAGCTTCTTTCCGTCGTCGCCCTCGCCATGCCCGTTGCTTGTTCCGCCACCGGCATTTAGCCCTGGTCTCCTTTTCCACATCGTCTGACATATTTTCCTCATACATTTAGATGTGGCTGATGGCTAAATCTTTGTACTTGATGATCAGTCCCGGAGCAAGAATGAGCTCAGTAATTTCCTTAAAAGATGTTGTAAGCTCGTCGTCCGGGATCAGCTCAGTGCAGGTGTCTTCAGCTATCTAACTATCTCATCTGTAATATAATTACCACTCCCAAATATTACAGATGCCTATGCATACACGATTGTGACTTGTGACTGAAATAAAACCTGATCAAGAACGATATTTACAATTATAATACACGAAAACTTGAACTGCCTGTATTGTTGCAAAATGATACTCATAAAATAGTGGTACCTTAATTTGGTCAGACGACTAAATAATCTGTCCAGAAAATGAATTGTTTTTGTGATGAATAATCATTTGTTGAGTTATCTTGAGCTTTGCAAAAAATTGAATCGTATTTCAATAAAGATTCATCATCACCTTTCCAACACCAAACTACCAGAAACATTAATACATCATAGATTGTTAATTTCGATACATCAGACTAATTGTATTTAGAACTTTCATCAAAAACTTAAAAATATTGACACGTCTGGTGAAATATACTCTGTTGTTAAACCAAAATAATAAACTACAGAATGTTTTCTAAGTAATACTTAGTAGGGTATTGGTACAAACATAGGCCTGTGTTGAGTGATAATTTTTTAAGTATTTTTTTACGAATTTAAAATGTTACAATATGAGTAGCATCTAACCTTATTATCTAAAGCAATTTATACCTAAGTACCTCGCAAGTAATGTCTGAAAATAGTATTATTCAGGAACCTTTTTTATATCTAATGATGAATTTTGAGAAAACATAATTTTTAAATAAATGTAACACTGCTCTCCCTACAATGTTACTCCCTGGTTCTTGATTTCTAACCCCTTACCATCTGTTTCATAATATCACTGCCACTTGATCTACCAAGAACCCGCTGGTTTAGGAAATTACACTTGCAAGAGAGAAGGCTATCTTAAAGGGAGGAAGGTAGGCTCAATTCACTTTCTTCATGAGAAAAGTATTTATTTAGTGAAATCAATAATGGGGAAGATGTTACAGACTGCTTGGTGGCTTGGCGGATGTGACGGACGAAGCAGCTTGGCGACAGTTCGTAACTCTTCAATTCTCTTCGTCACTCAGCCTCGGCATCCCTCCCTCTCTTTCTCTCCCCCCTCATAGTAATATGTTACCTATATGCAATGTTTTTGTTCACTTGTTTGAACACATTTTCTAATGTGCTTTTATTTATTTAAATGTATACAATTTTTTTTTTATATTACCAGTAGAAATAAAATATACTTGTGATTCTAGTAAAAAATAAGCTAATTAAATTTGTAAACTTATTAAGTGCGCATTTATTTGTGTAGATGAGTTCATATTTATTTAGTGCGCGTTTCAATCTATTTATATTATATTCCGTAATCAACTGATATCGGATCAGCTGTTAAACATAGTATATTAATATATTACTATATTCAATTTTTTCTATGCTAGAATTCATATTTAATATTTTTATATTGGCTCATAGCTTTATATTTAAAAAAATAAAACGTATTCCATTCAACTACTGTATGTGTCACCATCGCGGGTAAAATGTAATGCAGTTTTGTTTATATGTAACCTACCCGTAATAATGATTTAAGGTGTTATAATGGAAGACGAACTGATTCAACAGCGATTACCTTACAAGAAAAAGTTAAAGGATTATGTTTAAACAGACTATCTCCATTGCAAGGATTGATTTTATCAATTCGATCACATTATTAGCAACATATCTTTATAAACTTAAAGTCTAAGAAAAGATGCTTCTGCTTACAACATACTAGTTGACCACCTGTTTACTATTATCTGAAAAATGGCTTCCTGATGATGAACAAACTGACTCACCTAACTTCGATTGCATAACTAAATTGAAAGCCAAAATTGTTATCCAACAATCAAGATGCAGTTAACACCGAAATTGGTAAGAGGGTTGTATAAGCACTGATTTCTGCACATGTTATAGCACATGGTAAGGTTGTGACGCTGGTATAAGACCTACCATGTAAGTACTCTGGTAGGTTTGCACATGGTAAGTAAGACCTTATCGGTACGTGGCTCATATGGTAATCGATAATATCTAAAAATAAGAGCTAATAAAAATCACCAAATGCCAAAATACCACAAACAATCTCGACAACGACAAAAGTACAAATCTACTAAAACTCCAAGGTATTCCAAAAAAGGCATAGCTATATTCTAAATCTTTAAAGATGTACCGAATAACTAGTAACGCTACAATGTCGTCCAAACGCTAAAAGAATTCGTATGATCTAGTAAGAAGAACTGTGTTTCTACACAGTTACATTAATCAGGTCGTATGTTAAAACAATAACATTTAAATAATGATAACTAAATAATGATAATTGTACCATAGTTAAATAACAATGGTAACATTCATATATTATCAATATTGTGTTTCACAGTAAAAAGGGTAACTTTTTTTACTGCAAAAAATTCAATTATATAAGCTGAACTATCAAAGAGGTAAACAGGAAAAATAGAGGTAGCTGAAACCTGATATCATAAATATCAAATGATGCTATGACTAGTTGTATCAAGTTATCGTTGGTAGATTCCATCATTCACGATAAGTAGAGAGATAAAATGGTGCATATACGTACAAGAATCTGTTGCAGTGAAGTCCTCAAGAAACCCGGAAGGAATGAATAAATTGAGCAGACGTTCCACGCCCTGAAATCCATATTTGGGTTTTCCATATCGTATCTAAACGAAGCAGTTTATAGGTATCAATTAAAGGGACAATGGATTTTGGATAGAATAAGGAGTTAAATCTAAAATCTTTCTTGATGGCCGATGGCCTTAACTTTACTACATTACATTATACTACTAAACACATTATGACCGTCATATTGCACTGAAACAAAATGGGGCTTTTGCTAACAAAATATGGATACACTAAAACATTTTTCAGTTTCTCTAATTATTATAAATGCTACTGCATAATATACTGGAAATATATCGTCGGTTATATAGTCTTAGTTAGAGGGTAGAAAGTGTTTCCCTATGCCTATTACTAAGTTATCCCTATGTCCTGATACTAATCTATGTCTATCTATCTGTACTGAAGCGTCTTTTATGTTTAGGGCCAGAGAAGTTGTATGTTGGAAACTGTCTGAACGTAATACTAGTAAAAATAGTGTTAAAAGCTAATATAAAAGACATTATTCAAGGAAAACTCTTACCTCAGCATTGACTCTTTTTGAACAGTAGCACAGAATGGAAATTTTCACAGACAACATTCCAAAATTAACAATTTTCCAAATAAAGTTTTCATTTATGTTTCCCCCTTTTACGCATTTTATCCAAATATTAAAAGATGATTTTATAACTCTGGGAAACCAAAGTGCGTAGTAATAACGACACAAAAGTGCGAAGTACTTGTTGACGATGCAGTGAAGTTCTTTACTTAGCCGAAAAGCTTGAATAGAATCAAACAGAATGTGAACACTACCCAGACATTGAGAGCTTCTGGGAAGTACTGAAAATGCTTTCTTTACTCTGCCATATCTTGTTTGAAGGGAAAAGTTCATCAAGATCCACTGGAGGAACAATGTGTTCTGAATACAGCTAACAATTAAACGAACAATCTTGCTTGTTAATAGAGGGCCAGTCAGTTTCGTAGAATTATGTAAAATGACCAAACAAGATATTGGTATCATAACGCAAAGAGCCACAATCTGAACCTTTGACACACGAGCTCGGACTATATTCAATGTATTGTCAAGTTTCTCCTGATGCTCAGCATACTTTGTTGCAAAATGTTCTTTAAAAGTCTGATAGTAGAAAATTACATAGGGGGTTATTGAGGTGGAAGCAAAGAAGGACACCAGGTCCACAACACCTGAAAGTGAGAAATTGTGAGTTTCGACTATATATACCGCAATTTCAAAATCTGCTTTGATTTGTAAAGTAAAGATTACAACCCAAAATAACCAATGTTTTACAGTGATTTGGTTTTCCTTTGACCACAGAGATTGCAACAAAAAAACAGGCAACATTTTTTTTTGTGCCTTAACATAAAAACTTTCATACCACATTGCGCCTAACATTGGTCACTAAAACTGTCTTTGTTGTACAAGTGCAGAAGGTTTACTTCAGAATGCTTGACTTGAGCGATTTCGTCACTGCGTTAATTATTCAGTTATTGTCCAACATAATTGATGACATAAGTTTGCAAATGGAATTAATGTATTGATTTTCTTTGCGGAACTCAATTTATAATATTGAATGCATAATAAGTTTGTATGATGTTTTGTGCACATGGATCTTCAAACCCTTCAAGTGGAGAAACTGGTGCAGGATATTTTTCAAAATTATTTCAGGGCTAGGTAGCTGTGGGCCTCTGCTGCAGCAATTTTGATGGTGAGGTTGTGGCCATAGGAGAAGCAGCATCATGCGTCATGCGACTTTTGCCGCGGCAGGTTGTATTCCTGATTGATTCACAATCAGCGAATTTGGCAGTTTCCTCTAACACACCAACTGACTGCACCTTCACAGTGTCGTGCAGAGAAAAAATGCAACTATGCCAAGAGGCAGGCTTCAGAATTGCACTCCAGTGGATTCCCAGCCACGTTGGCACAACAGGGAACGAAAAAGGTGACAACTTCGCCAAGAGTGGGTGCCGTCTACCACAGCTACAAATCAAAATATCACTGGGCTCTACTTACACCAGGATCCACGCAGCAGCTAAGGCGTACTTGAAAACATCACAAAAAAAACTGGCTATTGGAAAGAGATGGCAAGAACTTATTGGCAAGAGATGGCACCAACCCCATACCAAAAAACCTCCCTCGACCTATCAGTGTTGCGCTGTTCCGTCTAACCACGGGACACGATTACCTTCAGGCGCACCTTCATCGCATTGGACTGGCGGACACGGATCGGTGCCCCTTGTGCCAAACAGGAAAGATGGATGGAGACCACCTTCCTGCCTGCCCACAGATCGAAGCATACAATAGCGACCCAAAAACCAGACTCTCCAAGCTCTACTGGTCTGCACGATGCCAAATGGTCGAGATACCAAGGGCAGGCGTTGGATAAAGTAAAGTAAAGTAAGTATGATGTTTTGTAAGGATTTCAAGTAAATATGTTTTTCTGCTTCAATGAGTTTAATTACATTATGTGTGTAATCAATTATGTTAACTATCAGAGTAACAAAAATTTCAATTTCGTAAAACACATTATAAATTTATAATACAATATGCAGAAAGTTGCCAAATGAAAATATTCTGTTTACATATTTACCGTAATTATTCGCCTATTAAAGTGGATTGTTATTATTTTGTATTTAAAATAATAATAATTATAAAGTTATATAGTATTTGTATATTTTAAATAATAAGTGATTTTTGTTAAAATATAAGAAAAAAATATGTATATTATATTTAAATATACAAGATGGTGCACATAAAAGTAGGCCGAGATTGTATAATGTTTAGGTCGCGTCACGAAATTAATTCGCCTATTTTCCCGTTACCCGGTACAACCTGGAAATGTGAAGGTCACATTGGTGTAGAAAACACAACGAATGTAGACTGGTAACTTGGCACAGTCCCGAAGTATTCAGAGTAACAGAGAGTTTTTATTTTAGTGTTCTATCTCTGAAGCGGTTCAATTAATAAAACTGTTTCGTGAGAAATATCCAGATACAAAAGTGGGGTGTTATGGACAGAAATGTTAATAAATCGAGGCATAAACCTAATTTATCCCGAACTCCTAAAGTTGATGCTAATATCGCAGCTCGTATGAAAGACACTTGTCCATACAATGTCCACTATATGACATGAGAGTCGGTGTTTGGCATGCCGTATCAGTGGAACGAATGTTGGGCCAATTTTGTTCAAGGAAAGAGTTAATGCTGATGTCTACATCCCGGTTATTGACCAATTTGTCAATTAATTCGCACCATAAAGATCTCGATTACGAACGTCATACGCTCCATCACCGCTCTTGAACTCCAGTCTGTATTTCCCAATATGCTACCCCGCGCTACCTTATGTGTACAAGCTGATGGTGATCACTTTCAACGCATGTAATAACATAACTGTAATAGTATATTGAATAGATCATATTGAGTATTCATAAATTGTTACAATAATCCAAAACATATACAGATTTTATTTACATTGTTTCGCATTTTATTTACAGGGCTACTTTTATGTGCGCCACCCTGTACTACAATGGTACATATTAGAATATCTCTCACTCTGTACTGTCACAAAATTTATTTTCTATTTCGTTTTTATCTACAAAATATATATCTCATATAATAATTGTATGAAATATAATTTTTTTCAAGGTAATATCAAAATTGACTATTTTAAACATTTTCCCCATGCTTCACTAGAGTCAATGGGTGACATAAATGTTTTACCGTGTTTTAGGTAATTTTTAAGTTATTCGAAATTAACCCTTTCATATTTAGTAGTGCTACCAAGCATTTCTCCAACAATTTCATATTTACAAGAACTATTGTTATAACTTATATGGAGTTCTTAATAAAAATATAAATAGTAACAATATTTTGGCAATGTTTCTAAATCATGGATAAAAAAACCAATCACAAACAATAATATGCCGTTGAGCCTAAACAATATATATATATATATATATATATATATATATATATATATATATATATACAGAATTGCAAAGAATTGTATCACGGAAGACAGACATTAATTTATAAAAAAAAAATTGCTGGCATTCTTATAAAAGAAAAGAGGTGTATAAAAATAGGCACTCTAATCAGAAATAAAGTTATTTAAATAAGATCTCCGTACCAAGTAATAAATATAAAATTTTTTTAAACACAGGAATATGTATATCTGCTTTACAAGATATGTCCTTGTCAGCCTTGAGACAGTGATACAACACCGCAGTCCCTGATGTACGTGACGGGAACAAATAAAATGCCTGAAGTCCATCCACTCACTTTAAAAATCTTTTCATAATGAACAGGTATACTATAAATAAGAAGTTACTTATATAATAAACCACTAGGTATAGTTATGTTGTGATTTAAATGTTTTAAATATTATTCAAGGCTTGTCAATTTTAATTAACGCTTATAATTCATTATATTTATAATTTTCTATTTAATATTATATTTATCACCAACATTTTACTTTTATACGGTATTTATTGTTCTTAACCTTTATAACCAACATTTACTTTCATACGGTATTTATTGTTCTTAACCTTTATCACCAACATTTACTTTTATACGGTATTTATTGTTCTTAACCTTTATCACCAACATTTACTTTTATACGGTATTTATTGTTCTTAACCTTTATCACCAACATTTACTTTCATACGGTATTTATTGTTCTTAACCTTTATCACCAACATTTACTTTTATACCGTATTTATTGTTCTTAAAATTTATCACCAACATTTACTTTTATACGGTATTTATTGTTTTTAACCTTTATCACCAACATTTACTTTTATACGGTATTTATTGTTCTTAACCTTTATCACCAACAATATACTTCACTGGCTAATTCCATGTGTCTCTACAACCAATGATACACATATAGTATAACAATGGTTTCAATACGATAGTCTCTCTATATCTATAGTTAGAATAATTAGCAGTTTTAAATTTAAATACAATTACTACAAAAAACAATTTCTGATGCATCTGTGAGTGGAATGTTAGAGCTATTTCTACTTATTTATAATGGAGCTGTCGCAGTATAGATCTAACATTTAAAGAAATTCAAATACAGCCATTAAAAAACAAATTCTCTTGCATCTATGAGTGTAATGCTAGAGCTATTTACAACTATTGATAATGGAGCTGTCACAGTACTCTATCTACGGTGCAGTGAACGAATGGTACCTAGGAGCCCCACCACCCCCCTATGCTTAACATTAGCACTATACAATACTGTAGCGTATAATTTATTATTACAAAAATACAATTTAAAGAGAATATCCGATTTATAAATCGATATTATAAAATTATTAAAACATTCTTAACATTTGTACTGTTTTCAAGTTTTGTCTCGTGTAACTTAAAAAAACCTTTTATTTTTACGCAAAATAGTAACCAACCGTTAACTATTTATTGATGGTAATATGGTACGGGAAGCACATTACTGTCTCACACAATTGAAAATTATTGAGTTAATATTTCATGAAGGAAAGATTTATATTAATATGTCTACAAGTAGGCTACATATATCTGTTACATAATTACATTAAATATAACATCCGTTTAATAGTGCAAAGCGTTTAGTAAATGAAATAGACTTAGATTTAAATACCGGATTACTAAGTAGGAATAAGGATATAATAAAATGTACGAGTAAATAAGGACAACAATTAAAGTTTTATGTTTTGAAAATAATTGAAAAAATTATTTGCCGTATATTTTATGTGGCTTTTCGAGCATAAATATTATTATATAACAGTAAAAAGAAAAAAAGTTACAAATTATCATTCACCATGTATGCGTTCCTTTTATCACAAAATATCTTGTGATATCTGGAGCGTAGTTATTATTATATAACAGTAAAAAGGAAAAAAAGTTACAAATTATCATTCACCATGTATGCATTCCTTTTATCACAAAATATCTTGTGATATCTGAGCGTAGTTATTAATATATAACAGTAAAAAGGAAAAAAAGTTACAAATTATCATTCACCATGTATGCGTTCCTTTTATCACAAAATATCTTGTGATATCTGAGCGTAGTTATTAATATATAACAGTAAAAAGGAAAAAAAGTTACAAATTATCATTCACCATGTATGCATTCCTTTTATCACAAAATATCTTGTGATATCTGAGCGTAGTTATTAATATATAACAGTAAAAAGGAAAAAAAGTTACAAATTATCATTCACCATGTATGCATTCCTTTTATCACAAAATATCTTGCGATATCTGAGTGTAGTTATTAATATATAACAGTAAAAAGGAAAAAAAGTTACAAATTATCATTCACCATGTATGCGTTCCTTTTATCACAAAATATCTATTGCTGTCGTCATTACAAAAAATCAAAAAATAAATACTAAACACTATATGGAACAATTTTTTTATTAGTTTTAAATAATTAGGTAATAATAATATTATTTCTTATATTTTTTTTTAGTTACGACAAGAATTATAATGTATATACAGTATTGAAAAAACGACAAACAAAATTTGATGAGCTTACTTTGATGATTACAATTTAATTATAGTAATAATTTTATGTTATTCAAATTACTATTATGCTACTTATACATAAACACAATAATGACATTCATATTTATATAGATATTTTCCAATGTGCATATTCGATTTGAGTAGAAGATTTCCTTTTATTTCTGTATAACTTCCCAATACTTTTACCCTATTATATCAGCCCTCATTGTTGTCTTTGTCAAAGTAATGTGTATCCACATTCCCCAGGACAGTTTGTTCTATACAGTGTAACTCCCTGATGTACAACCTTGTTCAGTTACATTTGTGTCATCTCATATTAAACGTCCCAGTGAGTAAACACGTTACGTTGGCTTCACTTGAAGTGGCTGCAATGTATTTCTTTTTATTCCGGAAAGATATTTATGCATTTAGTAACTATTATCCACTTTTAAAATATAATTATAATTCAACTACTTATTGGTATTTGAGTTGAATAATTTATTTGTGCATGGTATAATATATTGTTCAGTATATTTGTATTAAGTTTAACTTATTCCAAAGAAAAAACAATCAATATTTTTATACTAATAACACTATTTTTCCATTTTATAAGTAAACTAGAGCCCCGAAAAAGTTTAAAGTTGCCATACTGTATATAAACATTATGTTGCATATATATACTAATATAAGGAGAATTTAGTGTTAATTGAGTCATTGAGATTAGAAAAAAATAGTTAATTTTAAACATAAATGTATAAAATCTGTGTGCAAAAGTCTATGAATATGATATTTTTTAATAATAATTTACCTTTTATTGATTTAAAGGTAAAACAAGAATACCGTTTCACAAATGTTTAAATACATTTTCAAATTTTCTAAGAAACCTAACAGTAAAAGTTGACCTATTGTTTGATGTGTCTTAAACTCAACTACTCTTTAGAGTTAAGTTTATTATAAATAGGGGAAATATTCTTCTTCGCACGTATAATAAACCAATACTTGACTCAATAGTCAAGTTAAAGTGTAATAAAAGTCAATATCTATTTTATTACACTTATTTAAAATCTTATTCTTCTGAAACTTTTCAAATCGCCAGGAAATTTACTAAATTTATAAATTTCTACTTTTCCACTGACACATTTTTAAGGTGAGAGACTTACTCCTTTTCTCGGCCCCTCGCTGCTAAAAGCGCTTTAAATAATATATAATGCTTGTTCACTAAGCTCGCATTCTCTGTTTTAATACTTAACTACGTGTTTGTTTTTAAGGGCAGGTAGCGTTTATATCACTTCAGTTTAGCCTATGACTTCACTCAAGCTACAAGATTAATAATATTTCATTATATTTTTTATAATATATTACTGTATCATTTAAAATACATAAAAACCGTAAACGTATTTACTACAAAGTTGTTTTGAATTTTGTTTCATTTCAACTGCTCAGAAGGTGAAGCTTCACCATTACTTTGTTTCTATCTTGACCCCCTCTTTATCAGTAGAGAATTTATTCATATAATAATCTAAAATTCTTTATGTTTCAACAATGTAATTTTCGAACATAAAATTATATTCTTTTTAGAAATTTATATAGATTAAACTCCATCCGGCAATGAAATCTTTTCTTTCTTTTCTAGCTAGACAGACTGTTTATGCTAAGGAGATAACGCTAATTCTACGCACATAGCCAGCAGAGGAGTTCCACTTGTGCATTTATGTTTCTAATAAGAGGCTTTTGCAAATATTTACTAGGCCTAAAATATTTCATTAATAAATTATTGTTCTTTAATTGTTTAAAACCTACGTACAGCTCTGGCGAACCGAAGACACACGCGCACACACAAGTACACACACACACACCACTGTAATGCTTGTAATTAAAACCGGATATTTAAACCATAAAATAAAAACGCTCTCCAAATATTTAAAATGATGCTGGTGCTTGATCCAATGTAAGGCTTTAATATTGATCAAGGTACACCCATACAGATTAAATTAAACGTTCTTTAACTTCCCGCCGATGTAGCAGAAAACCTACAGTTGTAACAAGAGTTTTTGTTTCTTGTATTTTCTCATAGAAAAGGAGAATCCACATTTTTATCAGTTCTTACTCACTTATTTTTACGCTTCCAGTTAAACTGAAACGGGTTAATGACAGCTTTGCATAATTATTATGATTATTTTGAAATTATAGTTTCATTAGACGTTTTCGTAAGAGCACACATTTTGAAGTTAGCTCTTGTTGGGTAGTAATTTTGTACCGTATTTTGTTTCTTATTTGTGTGTCTGAAAAATCAACTTTCCTCCAATTGCCTTGAATATTGCCATTTCTGATTGTACTGCCTGCTTGATATTTGTAAATATAGCTAAGCTACGTAATTAGCTTTATATGCAGAAATCAATCTGCACCTTCGAATATTATGCTTATTAAAAAGAAATCTTCTGCAGTAGTTTTAGATCATATGAGTTTGATAGAAAGAAAAAATAAGTTTCAAAAGAGAGATAACAGAAACTTTAATAATCCATATAGGAATAACAAAATAAAAGCAACTGTTAAGGGCATTGATAAAATATTAAACCTGACTTATGAGAAAAAAGCTCATAAAAAGTTAACTGTTTCAATAAACAAGTATTGTATTTGCAGTGATGTACTTTGTTTTGGTAAAAAACGTATAAGGAATAACCTCTGAAACTGTATCCGTGCAATAGACTCTTTTGTGTGTCAACTTAAACACATCAATTAACCCGTCTGTAATTTTACCCTGACACTAAACAATAATATGAAATTTGTAACTTTTTATATTTTTTCTTTCCCAAGGTACAAAATTTATTTAGTGTCAATGTTTAGCGTCAATTTTAAATCGGAAATCGGTTCTCTTTATCATTGGTCAAAGTTATTGTCTGTTTGTCCTTTTTTTCTCTTTGATTTTCGTTATATAGTTTTATTATTTTCTCATCTTATAGTTTAATGCGGAGAGATTTATAACTTTAATATATTACAACCATTTATGAGAATCTGGCGTTTGTATGAAGGTGGCTTTATACAAAATAAGATTTTTTCTCTCAAAATTTTGCCGTATCCATAAAACTACACTTTAAAAACCCACTGCTATATTTTAGTCACTTGATGGAGAACGCCCAAACATTCTCAACATTTGAAAATCTTTTAAAATAATTTAGTTTTAGGATCACATATTTAGTCGATATATATTTTGTTAAGTTGTATTTTATTAAAATCTTTTTACATTGCAACAGTTTAAACAGTAAAAGTTACACAGTAATAAAATGTTTTATGACTATGTATTTACAAAGTTTTGATAATTTCATAAGTATGAAATATATGGAGTACAAATTGTATTATATTATAAGTGTTAAACATAACAGCGAGTTTAATGATAAGCATACATTACTTTAAGTGTATAATTATATCTCTAGCCTATATGTTTTGCCTTATTCAACAGCGTAAAGCATAAAATAAAATAAGCAGGGATTTTAATTATAAATATTTTGTAAAACCTTGAAATTATGAAAATCGAAATTTACTTAACATATTTTAATTTTACTATTCAGAAATACTTGTTTACACAGAACTGAAAATGAATAGTACGGTACAAGGCTCTAAAAGATGATTTATACAAAATTATATAGTCTTAGAGTTTTGTGAAACGTTTTATGCTACTTACAATATGTTTTGTTTGAAGTTTATGCTACAGCCAACAGGAGAAAAATAATATAAATTTACATACGTAAACGTTCACACACATGTAATCTAATAATATTTAACTTATTCGCATTTTAAAACCAAATGATAATAGTGGAAATATAATTTGACATTAATGTGTCCAAAATAGTGTTATTTAAAAACCAAAGTTAAGAAAACGAAATTAGGGTATAGGACAGAAATTTCAAGTTTTAATTTGTAAAAAGATATTTTTTTCAAAATATAGACTTTAGGCCAAAGAATATGATAATTAATTAGAAAAACAATGCTTTCATTGAAAGTAACAGAAATAGTTTGGATATCTGCAAAATGATTATTGTGTCATCATATAAAGGCTATAAATTTACAAAGCAAGATAAAATGGACTTTTTACAGCTCATATTTGTTCCATTAAAAGTTTTAAACCTCTAGTTGCAGGTTCACAATTCCGACATTGAATAGTTTTCCGTAAAAGAATAACTCTGGACGAAGCATCGCCAAGTCCTAACGGCATCTTCGAAGTGGTTTATCGCTAATTTCCCGATAAAGAAAAAAGATGCTCTCTCATTTTATCATTTACCATTTCCTAACAATATACGTTTAATTCCTTGAAAAATTGTAGAATCATATATTATTTACTGTGTTATTTTCCGAATATATTTTATAGAAAATTAAACTGACTAGAAACCATATCTCTACTATAAAGTCTATGTTTTGCAACAAGGTTATATGAGGGTGTTTTATGCTAAAATGATATAAACAAACAGAAGTCACGACAAATTTACTTTCTTTTTCTAAAACTTTAAAGGGAAGATTAAGGTAAGGTAATGTGACAGTTGTTTTTATGAAATCAGTTTAAAATTATTTATTCTAAATATTAGAGACATTGTTTTACTTTATAACAGGTTATATTTTACTTGACTTCCAATTAAATTCACTAACATTGTTTCTTGTGAAAAAAAAAATTAATTTTCTTCG
The DNA here is from genome assembly GCA_036971475.1 of Prosapia bicincta. Lineage (NCBI taxonomy): Eukaryota > Metazoa > Arthropoda > Insecta > Hemiptera > Cercopidae > Prosapia > Prosapia bicincta. The sequence goes on along the minus strand of JBAIZL010000004.1, from coordinate 98,144,597 downwards.
AGTGGTTTGTAAATGCTGTGCAATTTGTGTACTATTCGCTATTTTTCTTACATTAAACTATGTAAAAAAAAGAACTACAGTACTCCACATCAAATGGTTTCTATTTTTTGACTATTTAATGCATTCCAGGAACTGTACAAAACTAATGCTTTTATCCGTGACCCGGTTTCAGTTTTTTAATGGCTTACATAGCACGTTGTCATGGATATTTTATTCGTACACTAAAAACTCAGATATTTACAAACAATGTCCATGAAACAATTTTTCTAAAACAATGCCACGTCACTACCAATAAAACAGACAGTAAAGAAAGAAATTTTAGGTTTCAAACAAATTTCTTTCTAAACTGATAAGTTTACTAATAAGAGATAAAAATTGGTCTTTTAGAAAGAAATAGAAAATTTTTCGAAAAACGTTCACAAATAAAATAATAATGTTCTTAATTTTTGAATCAAACGTTTTTTGAATTGGATTACAAAATCAAATCAAAGGGTTCCAATCTATTTTAAAGCCAATTGTTTAATATGGGACAGGAATTGGTTTCAATCATTTCAAATTATTATTTCTCTACTAATATTGCAGTATTACCGCTTAGATTAAAATGTGACATAACTGACCATTTGGTCATCAACAACAAACCATAGATGAATCTCAAAGAACAACTATATAACTAAAAATGTTACATATTATTTGATTCCATCCTCAACTTGAACTACTAGGTTAGCACTGCATAGGCTTTAGTAGTGATTATATTTATACAAAATTCACCTTTAATATTATATTAGCTCGAGAAAGTTGGCGAGTTATCGTAAATTGAAATTTATACTTCCCAATACTCATCTTTTTAGATTTATATTTACCTAAACTGTTTTAATATCCATATATATTCAACTGACGTGTAATTTAATATTTAAAATTTTATTCCGAGATATATATTTAGGTGACTTTTTAGTGGATTAGTTATCTTAATACCACATATCTGCACCTCATCTCTTTAATACATAATTTAACAACAAATCTCTGTACTGTATATTTGGTTGCCATTACTCAAAATTCTATGCTTTACAGCCTTATCTCTGTATAGCACATTTTGGCACCATATCTCTGTACTGAATATTGGATTACAGACGTTTCTATTTCCCTTCGGTACCCCTTTGTTTACCCTTTTCATCACTCGTTTTCTTGTCAAAAGTGAGCCTGTGTCTACAGAGTTGGAACATTGAACCATTTGCTGGTTTTAGTGTTTAGTTTTTAGTTTTGGGCTTATTTAAAATAATATTCATTTATTTTGATGGTACTATAATGTGTCTTATACTACATACAGAAAAGTTAAATTTATTGTTTATTAACTGTTGGTTCAGAGGATTAGTCTACTTAAGACACTTAGTGGAATCCTTTTATTGTTTGGAAAATAATAATAAGATTAATAATGATCTTGAAATATTGGACTATGGGTTTTACTGATTCTTTATTAGAAATGAAGTCGACGTTAATTGGATCTTTGAAGAAAAACTAAACAGCTCTTAAAATCCCTCCATTCTTTGTCTGATAAAACTAAAGATATTAGAAGAAAGAGAGCGAGCGTCCCTTCATATTTTCGAAGAATAATTTTTTTCCATTACTTTCTTTATGGCGTTGGCCCTTAGTCATGTTTTTATGCTTATTTGCTACACCCATAATTCCTTATAAATTCAAGATTTCTTTATAAGTCAGAACATTATTTATCTCCATTTAAATCTAGCCATGATATAGAATGTCTGACAAATGGTAAAGGTTTGATTATAAAAACATTAGGAATTCTACTGGAGATCATTCGTTTGTTGTGATTGTTGGGCTATATTTTTTGATGTTTCAATCCAGTTTAAACAAAGGAAGTGTGTTAGGTAATGGCTCAACTGAACACTGATCGCTCAATCCTATTTTTTTTTTTGGAGTTAAGGGTAAACTTTTCACGTTTAAAAAAGAACGGCACAGATCAACCGGTTAGTATACGTTAGAACACCTAGTTGCTGTATCAATAATCAAACCTGTCGTAGCCAGATGCTCTCCATCATAGATCTATTTACTATACACCCTTTTGTTTATTTAAACGCACAAATGTGTTGTGAATAAATCTTACGTGTTGTCACTTGACGTGTCGTGCTTTTACAACTTTTTTTAATTTTTAGGGGTGTTCAACAAACTGTGCTATTCATTTGTATACCTGATAACGTTTATCACCACCGAGTATAAATATTTTTACCTAAATAAACAATATTAATTTAGGGGAAAACACCAAAAACATCTGTCTATATAATGAACTAGATAAAACCCTAGGATAAATATTGTTTTATCTTTAAACACCTATTTACTGAAATTACTCCTAAAATACATGTTTTGACATTTAAAATTTCCAGGGTCGTCTTATGGGAAAGGTAGACGCATACTTCAGTTCTTTTCGTAGATGTAACTACCCACGAGTTACGTCACAAGGGGTTGTAGAAATAGTGATGGAATGCGGTCGGTATTCAAGGTAAGCAGCCTTTGTACCTAATGGTGAGAACATCTGTAAATATATTCCAAAGAGATTCCACTGTGTAGAACTTAGGCTAAGTGGAATTAGAGCAGTCTAAAAGTAAGTTTCTGCAAAAATGTTAATAATACAAGAAAAACCGTTGGCATTGATATTATTATATTTACTTAGATAGTTAAGATATAGTAAAACTAATTTACCTACACATATAGAGAATTTTGTAACCACAAAATCGCTTAGAATGACTCGTTTACTACGCGCGCCGGGTGTATTGATCAAGTGAGTTACACTTACGCACGCACATACAGGCAGAATAAAATATATATAATATATATTAGTTAATGTGTATTAGTTATTATCGTGATGTAAAATTGGCGTGAATAGGAAATTATAATTACCACTAATTTGTTGTCGGTTTTAGTCAATTATAAAATTTAATTACAAATAAAGATAAACGTTTCTTACAGGGAAAACGTTTTTGCGTGCTTTCTCCATTCTACTCAGCCATATCAATCTTACCTACATTGGGAATTGATTTAGAAACAATTTGCGGTTTTTACAATTCACTTATTGCACACATCCAAGGTTATATAGAGAGAAAACTCTATTACTGTGGTGAATATGGAAATTGATTCACCTTTTCAAATCCTGTAGGAGGAATATTTTTCCCAGTGTAACATACAAAGAAATGTTATATAAAATTAAACAAAGTTCTTTCCTTAGTTTTAATTTCCAAATTTAAAGGCATATATTAATACTTTCTTGTTTCCTATAAGTGAAACATAAAACTTTAAAACTTGAACTGTACACATCTTCATTATTTTACTAATCCTTAGCTTTTGTTTCTCATAGATAAACAATCTACACGAACATGTTTCTACAGAGGAAAAGATGTATAGTTCTATAGTACCAAGCTTTCTGTATTCCAATATTAGAATGTATTTCTGAAGTTATTCGGTACTCATTTATCTTTTAACTTATTTTTATTCTAAATCAGTTACCCTATTTTCCAATCTTTGGTTGGAACTAATAGTATTTACTGTCTATATTCTTCATTGTTCTGTAACCTTGACCATATTTTGAAGTTAATATCATTTCAATTAAAACGATATAGTATCACCATTACAGCTAATTTTTAGGTTTTTATTTACAATTAATAAGCTCAGTAATTTATTAATCGTACGTTTCAAGTAAAGATCTATATAATTGTAGTAACAATATACATTTGTGGTATTTTAAAAATACAATACAGTTTATATCCCCAAATATATCTTTGTATCACTATCATTACTGTATGCTTGGAATTGTTTCTTAAAACGTTTTTTTTAATTTTTGTACAAAGTAACACACACACGCGCGCACTTACAATTATGAAGGTAATTAAATCCAGCATAAAATTATTTACATTTCTTATTGTAAATAGATTTTATTGCAGGGCAAACCTTTTCAGTAATTTGCAATGAAAATTTCAAGGATGAAACATTTTATTCATAAGGAGTTGGGAACTTTATCTAAAGCAAGCTAACAAGATTGTTGGTAAAACATTTGCATTCTTAATTTCCTATTTAGATTTTAACAAATCCATTAAGTGTTGTAATGAAAACGCTGTACAGTATATTATTTTGTTCTCTAAGAACAGTTTAATATGAATGTTTTAAATTAGAACCAATACTTATAGTAAAGGGTAAAACTTGTTTTGTTTTAAAGGTTTGGAGATATCCCGAGTCCCTGGTGGCAAGCCAGTACCGTATTAGTGGGCACCGGGAGTGCTTTGAGCCTCTTAGTAGCCGTAACGGCCATGTCTGCATGTTGCATTACTTACGTAATACACACAGCTACAGCCAAGATAGCTGGAACCTTGCAGCTGCTTGTAGGTATGTTTCTAGTTTAGAAGCTGTCTTAAATACAAACTTTAAAAAAAACTACTGCAAAAATGACCAAAACACACTCATTTACACGCGTGCGTGTGTGAGTGTAAGTGTTTGTGCATGCACACACAACACACACACACACATACACACAAACACACACACACCCACACACCCACACCCACACTCACACACACACACACACACACACACACACACACACACACACACAGACACAAATATATATATATATATATATATATATATATTTCAGACTAATTTCAAATATACAATGTTTATTAATTTATTTTAAATACTTAAAATGCTTTAGATTATTTTAAAAAGTTTTTACACTGTATATTATTTTATATTTATCGAAGTGTTATTAAAATCTCATTCAAACAAATTAAAATTAATTAAATTGACAACTTATGTCAATAATGAATTGCGATAAATGTTTGTTTTTAGCTTTGTTTTATTTTGGTATACCTTCAAATTTACATTCATGAGGCAGACGGACAGAATTTAACTTAAATTATTAATGTAATTTGCAAATTTATACTATACATTTGCATACTTCAGTGATTAAAGTCAATTTATTGAACCAATTATATTAAATTAAATTCTTATAATTTTCAGACTCGTCAAGAAAACATATTCTAAAAATTGGAATACAAATAAATCATCAGTTATCAAAATATTTACTTCAAGATTTTACAATAGGATTTAAATAAATATATTTATAAATATTTATATTAGGATTAACCGACTTATAAAATAATGTATTCATTAAGTGTTCAATATTAGTGAATAGTAAAACTATTTTAAAAATTATTATTGTTAATAATATTTAATGCTAACATAACTCAGTATGGAAATAAAAATTACTGCACTATAAAACCATACATCATTATAAAATGATGAACAGTGCTTAAAATTTTCTGCATAATTTTACAAGTTATTCATCAGCTGCAAAATGCCTCTAAATGAATATAAAAACCGATGACACAATTGTTTATAAATGCCGTATTTGCTTTTGGAAATTATCTGAATATTCCATTTATCTTCTGATAGGAAAATATTCTTATGGCGAACTGAATGGTTGTTTCAATTCCAGAAAGTGCCGCACGAGAATAATGTAATTTTCAGTTAAACATTATAATTTTACTTTGGAATTTTTTTAATAAATTCGTAATTTCGTCAAAATAATCTACCTGCGATTTAACTGAAGTGAAAATTTGTTATTTTTAAATAGTGAGTATTTTGATCGTTAAGTAAGCAAATTCATTAGATGTAGAACAGAATAATAGTAATACAATTACAACAAGAATGAGAGACAGAGAGGGGGGGGAGAAAAAGAGAATGAGAAATCACAGTGTCGTAATTCAAGCCAGTGGAACAGTGCGGTAATATATTTCTCTGACAAAAGAGTGCAGTTTTATTTAACTTTGGCTTTTTGTTCTTGATTCCAGCTTTGCTTGTAAGTGGTGGAGTTGCAGTGTACCCGGTAGGATGGGACAATAGAGAGGTTCGAGATTGTTGTGGTAACAGTTCTCACATATACAAGCTAGGTAAGTCAAACACTGACGGTAAATTCCTTAAACATATCCTTCTCTTGTGGGTCATAATCAAAGAACATATATTTGTCTTACGGACTGTATTCATTAACATTTGGTTCTTTTAAAAAATGTGAACATCTATATATTAATTATTTTCCTACATAAAATGTTTTATAAACGTGAATTTTAAATAGATATTTTTCAAGTTACCTCTAATCAATCTTCACTCATATAAACTAGGGTTAATATTACATTCAATTATTTATTGGTCTAAAAATCCCAATTTCTACAACGATTCTATTTAAAAAGGAAGAAAGACTTACAGAGATCTTAAAAATATCAATCTGTCATTTAAACTTGTCTCCTACTTGGATGTAAACGTTTTCCCCTTATGACCCTTCTGGCAAACATCAAGAATATTGAGACCTATTTAGTTTTTGGAAAGTAAATACTTCTGGCACACTTCGTTTAATATTATTGATTATTATCTTATAATGAACTTTCTACTATTGCTGTTGCTACAAAAATGGAGCGGTACAAAATACGACTCATTAAGATCTAGGTTGTTTACCAGTATCCCCTGTGTTACTGTATTGCTATCCATTTTCTTTGATCATAATGAGCATATAATAATCATGGATTGAGTGTTAGTGTGGTATCTTTAAGGTAGGCCTACATCCTACGCACTGCCATTTAACGCAGGGGTTGATTGAGTATAGGAGTAATAAGGTATTACCTGGATCTCTGAATGGGTCAAGCTTTCTGCTCACCTAATTGAGTAGTCAACTATTCTTTATCTCAACAAACGTATAGAAAATAATAAAAACAGTTTTTAATGTACAAACCGTAAGCAAAATTTATATAGAACGTTTAGCTCTTGTTGAATTTTGACTCGTAATAAAGTAAGACAAATGGCCTACTTTGCACACCTCTGAAGTGGTTTGAAAAAAGTAACAAATGAGCGAAAGTGTTGGGTAGGATTACGGTCCCTGTTAGGCTTGATGGATAAGTTTGTACAGGACATCAACGCAGGTTAACTGAGTTAAAACATGTTATAGTTAATACTAAACGTTTACACCAATATATATATATATATATATATATATATATATATATATATATATATATATATATATATTTAAGATTAAATAATATACACTATTACAGGTATATTTAATTTATTGAATATTACACTCAAAGCTTTTCGTTGGTTGACATTACCAACATCCTCAGGAGATACAATACTAAGAATGTATTGTATCTTGTATTGTTTCTTAGTATTGTATCTCCTGAGGATGTTGGTAATGACAACCAACGAAAAGCTTTGAGTGTATTATTCAATAAATTAAATATTCCTGTAATAGTGTATATTATTTAATCTTAAAAACAATTCTAACAGGAAAACATATTTGGTATTCTGATATATATATATATATATATATATATATATATATATATATAGTTGTTCACAGTTGCACAGTTGTTCGTCTACTATGCAGATAATGCAGTAAATTTCAATATTCCTAATGTCCCTAAAGTATTTGTTTACATAGAACGTTTTCACTAACATTCATTCATTAGTTTATTAAAAACGATTATTAATTATTATCTATTAAGTTTTAAAAATTTGTTATACACTTCATTTTTCCAATAAACTGTAATTGTAAATATGTTTTTGTGTGCTACATATGTTTACCATAGAGGTTTATAAAACGTTTTTCATAATTTTCTTAACCATATCGTTCTAATGCTATCATGATTGTATAAACTGTTGGCATACAAAGTGTGTCTTTAGTTCATTTATTCAGAGTTATATGACAAAACGCAACTTACAATGCTCCTAATGTATCTGTGAAACATAGTTCAACAAGTCATAGATATAATGTTGTAATAAGTGTTTCCTGATTATTATGGCAATGAAATGACATTTGATTGGGAGTTGGTATTCTCTGTTTTTAGCTATTATCTATGAATAATTTGGAGTTCCTGTGTGGTCCTAAATCTCTTTCTAAACATTCGGAAGTGTGTCTAATCTTTAATGACAACAGATTAAATATTTCACGTAATACTTTCCTAAGTTCTTTAAATATGTTAATAAATTAAAGCTTAAGAATTATATATTATAATGAAAAAATCCAGTATATATTTATATACAGTAAAACCTCTGGTAAACGGACACATACAATTCTCGATATTTTGTTTGCCCGTGAGAGGTGTCTGTTTAGTGGAGGTGTGGTGAAGAGAAGCTGAATTTCAAAAAATCATTACAGTATTTATTCACTACACACCTATTTCTAATCCAATAAATAATAGGCTACAGTATTTAATTAATATTCATTCTTTAATGTATTTAATATAAATAAAAATTTAGAGTATTTAATTATTAATGTAGACTACCTTCTTGTAAATACAGTATACGAGTACAGTACAATAAATACAGTACGGTACTGTACTCTTATTAAACATAAATTCTAAAGCAAATTTTAAAAACTCCGAAACAGTACAATAGTACAGTACTTTTTTTAAATTTGTGAATTACTGTAGAGCCTAGCCTAGAATACTTTAAAACATAAAGATTATTCGTCGTTTGTTTTAATGAGCGGTGGGACTGTACAAGTAGCCGCTCTTTTGAAATCCCCCCAACATACTTTCGATTTTAAAACAAATCGTTTTTCCGAGTAGGGCACGGATAGAAGTCCCGTTTCATCGGCATTGAAGACATCATCACGTACATACGATTTGCTAATTCCTGGCAATTTGTTTCCCCATTCACTCACTGTAATTCTATCTTCCGAAGCACTTTTGCCTGAAAATGTTTTACAAGAAATCATATATCGTGTATGGAATTTTTCGAGCCTCCATTAGATGGCTTGAAATCGTCATGAGGTCACTCGCAGCTTCCAAGGCCTATGTTTGGATAATGAGCCCAGAAGTTTAATTATCTTGACCTCTAACCTTCTGGAACCAATCAAAAACTGCCTTAACTATTGTCGTACCCGTTCCATGCCCACTAGAGTTTCTTCGCACAGTTTGGTTTTCGTTTTCACTGAATTGTTTTAAAATCATATCTTGGTTTTTATTATTTCATCTGCACTTGTTTTAGCCATCTTAAAACGCTCTGCAGTTTTCCGAACACCACATTTTCACTGTCAGCATAAGAATTACGACGACTTTTCCACGTAGGCTCATATATGTGCGAGGAGCCATGTATAAAATTCTGATTGTGTAAGTTGTTATTTCAGCTACGTTTTACAGTACATTTGTCAGGATATCAAAAGGGGCAAAAAACAAAAAAGTCACCATTGGGGGTCCGTTGTTCGTCTAATGGAGTGTCAGTTCAAAGAAGAGAAAAATCATATGTACGTATTATTAAATTTTTCGGTTCCCAGAAGAAGAGAGTCTATACTTTGGTGGTTTCCGTTTAGGGAAGTTTCCCTATATATATATATATATATATATATATATATATATATATATATATATATATATATATATATATATATATATGTAACATTAATTGAGGGCTACTACTGGGCAACTCAGTTATTAAGCCTACAGTTAATAAAAGCTAACACCTAGTATTAAATTAAATTTTCATTTTGCATAAACACATATCTACTTGTAAAAAAAAATACTTAATATTAGAAATACGATTAAAAGTTAATAATTATGAAGTAAAGTAATAATACCCAAATTTATTATATTTATTTCTTAAAATTCTTTTTAATTTTTAATAATATGAAAAGGTAAATGTTATCTATGTTAGATCGAAAAATGCTCATAATAAAACAGCGAAATTAAGAATGCACCAAAACAGCAAAATAGAAGCATATTCGCAAATAGGAGCAATAATACCTCTTTTTATTAACTTATACGACTATTCGTCCTGAGAGTAAAAATACGTTTAAACACGTCATTTCAATTTTAGACCATTTCTCAGGGAAGTTATTCGACCTCCTCTGGTAGTCACGACTCCCTTAAAACAACAAAATAAATCATAAAGCCGCCCCTGTATCTTCTTTTTAACATTTTAAATTATTTATTTACTAAATATTTCATTGTTGTTTTATTTGTTAACCTAATATTGGAAGTTAAATCTGGAGCAGTAACGACAAATAGCTCTTGCTTAAACTCACGAAGAAATTTTGAGCATGGATCGTGTTTAGGAAACATTTGTTGTGTTGTGTATATTCGTACCGAAAGGTGTTTTTGTAACTGTTACGGAACGCAGATATTTCTCCAGGCATTCAATTTGCGAATCTCATGCATCTACATCTCTGTACGTTTATATAGAATCTCGCTCAAGTGTACTTCAGTGATGAGATATAGGTGGCCTCAGTTCCCAGCAACATTAATTTAATTACTCAGACATTATCAACTATCCATTTATGTAATTTCCCATTGAAGATTGAAACAAATTTTTTTCTGCTCTGCAATTAAAGGTTTTATAATTTGACTTTATCGCCTTTAATATTATTAACTATAATATTTTAACATAACATTCATCATAAATTACATAATCGTACTTAAATCACAACCGACGGTGTTGCAATTTTATTTTGCATTATCATGTTTCTGAAATATTAAAATATTGTAATATTGAGGTATAATTTCAGGTATAACGCTGATTTTTCACTAACAATTAACTCAAATTATATTCCGTCTTTAATACATTACCTTTAGTAAATTTTAATGTGTTAGTATACTTTTCATGGTCTTTATATTCTCACAGTAAGCTATAATTTATGTTAAAACCATAGGTTTATGTTAAATCAATATGCCAATCAGATTTAGTTCTTTAGTTCTACACAAACACTCACACACACACACACACTCACACACACACACACACAAACACACACACACACACACACACACACACACACACACACACACTCACACACACACACACACACACACACACACACACACACACACACACACACACACACACACACACAAACACACACACACACACACAACCACACGCAAACACACACACACACACAAACTCACACACACACACACACACACACACACACACACACACACACACACACACACACACACCACACACACACACACACACACACAACCACACACACACACACACACACACACACACACAATCACACACACACACACACACACACACACACAAACACACACACACACACAAACACTCACACACACACACACACTCTCATTCATATGTATATTTATATATATATATATATATATATATATATATATATATATATATATATATATATATATATATAATTTATTTGGTTAATTTTGTAAGTTATTTAATGCTGAAAAGTAATAATTATTAATATTTTAATTTATTTTCCAGGAACTTGCCAACTATCTTGGTCAGTATATCTGCTCTGCGCCTCAGTGGTTCTTCTGATCGTGTGCTTTGCGCTTAGTTTCAGTGCGTCCAGAGTGAAGCCAGGCTGTATGAGGACATGAGATTTACAGAGAGACTGATTAAACTGGAACCGTTATTGAACGGTCAACGTTGAGTGGAGTTTATAAAAGTTCGTAATGACGAAGTTTTATCAAAAAGAGTTACCATAGGAATATAAGTGAGAGAGGTTTGCTGTAAATAACGTGTGTAGTAAACTTCTAAATATTATATACATTTGGATTCACATGACGCAATGGTTGAAAGAGCTGTAGATGAGCAGTAAATGACAACGAATAAAAGATCTATAGAAGGAAGTTACCAGAACAATAAAATGATCATTATTGGGTTAAGTAAAATAAAATAAGAACTATTGAAATATAATAAATAAGAAATATAAATTGTATCCTATGATTGTATAATGTTAATGCAATCATGACATCGCTTTCTATGTAAAACATTTACAAAATGAATGAAGGCTTACCTACCGCAACAGTGTTTCAGTTGTTTAAACATCAAACATAAAGATAATTACTGTTCTATATGGTAACCAATAAGATACATATTATCAATTCGCACAGAAAAGGTTGAGAACCTACCTTTATAATTCATTTAATAATGAATGAATATTCACTATTTATGTGACACATTATGCCTATATCCTACCAACATTGCAAATTAATTACTCTAAAATGGGTCACAAAAAATCTTAAGCCACAAGAAACTAAAATCCAACTATCCTTATAAGAAACATTAGGTTATTTTAAGTATTTTGGTCTCTAAACAAAGGTCTTTGTGTTTTTATTATAAATTCACCTAAGTTTGGTACAAAATAATGACGTAATAAAGTAATAGATGCATATGTAAAATCTCGCATACATCCAAGTCTAGGTTTTTATATGCGCCAATCATGCTTTACTTGCCCCATAATAACCGTACTCAATTGGAAACGCTGAATGTCAGCAAATTCATTTTTAAAATAAGTTTTACTTTTAGTAGTTCAAAGTCATTAGAAGAGAATACATATTATTTAATACATGGCTCTTATATTTATTTGACTTGATTCTCTACAAATAAATAATTTCCCAGCCAATTTTCTTTCTCTGAGCAACCTCTTTAGTAGACATAAATTTTTAAAACTCTTTTCTATGGTACTTTTCTTTGCAATGCTGTGACATTCGTGAAAACCAAACGACAATCAATGTGTTTCAACTGATAACAATCTGCAATTATATGAAAAATGCGTCAATCAAAATATTTACCTGCTTTTCAATCATATTTGGAAAAACCTAACGATCATAATTAACCTTTGAGAGGGCGCATGTGGAGTTTTTATCCGTACGTATCATTATTTGTTAAGAAAACATCTTTTCAGTTATCAAAAATTTATTTCCAGACTGTAACTCCACAACCTGCCTTCTAGGAAACGGCCCAACCTATTTTTGTTAATTATTTCCAAGTAGCGTTAATGTGAATTTAATCTTTGTTAATTGCGGTCAGATTGCGGAGATTTATTCCGCAAGCGCCCATTCGTGTAACCTATTTGTCAGAGTTCCTTGTACGGGACTTTTTACATTACACAAAACTTTGTAGGGTTAAATCATTACTGTTTTTGTTGTTATTATTATTTTAGTGTTGTTTGTGATTTTAGTATCTAAGTTTCACATTTTACTGTTGCTCCATTTGAAGAAGAGAGAGAATTTGTAAAATTCTGGGTAGTGTAGAAAAAGAGATGAGTCAAGAAATATGGACTACCGGAAATTTTGTTAGACATTTGTTTGATAATTCTTATGTAAACGAATCTTTGCCAGATGACGAACCTGACGAAGAAGCCAATTAAATTGAAAATGAAACAAATGAAGACATAATACTTGAATCTGAAAATAACTAAAGTAGCCAATTTGTTAAAAATCTGACAATGTTGACGTTGTAGAGAAAATTCCGCTCAATATCCGGCAGAAAGTGATTACAATGTAGTTAAACTATGGGAAAAAAGCATTTCCTAGTAACAACCGAAACATTCTGAGGTATACTGAACCAGTAAGACAATGGAGGACAGCAAGAAGAAACATAATTCTCATAAGTGGGTTATGTTCACGCTATACTAGTGGTGACTAGTGAGGTTGAAAATGAACAATTATGAGTTGTTTTTTTCAACAATGATTAAGTTTCTGCTAGTTTTATTTTACCGTAGAACCTATTGTGATATAAAGGCAATATTTTTTTTCCATTCACTAATTTTTAGAGTTATATATCTGAAATAAAACATTTCTTATATTCACTAAACATTATAATAAATTTCAAATTAATATATGGACTATCACGCTTAGATATTTCTATGTGTGGACGTTTAATTTTTTTATTACAGAAAAATAACCCGCAAACGTCTCTCCCGTAATACAAACAAAGGTCTAGTATACATTAGTTACATGTTTTAAAAATTCAAGGTATTTTTAGAAACATGACGTTTAGAAATTCAAAATTGTGCAATAATGATTTCTGAAATTGTTTACAATGTATTTATATATTATTTAATTATAAAGTCAGCCAAATATGAAAACGAAAACGTTTTAAATTTAAAAGTTTTTTGTGCGGAATAAACCTCCGCAAGCGCCCTCTTCTCAGATGTTTAATTTTGTTTTGAACAAACTTATAGGGTAAATGTCTTACAATTTGGTACGACAAAGCATTATAACTTGGACCAATTTCAAATTTTCAGGCAACCAGATCATGATCGAAATCTTCATGCCAACCCGATCTTTGTCGTTGGTTAGAGAGTAAAGATTTTTTGACGTATATTTTCAAGGTAAAAAAATAACATTGAAGGGAAGCCTTACATTTTCCTTTCATTGAAACATAAAAAAATGGCATTATTTTATTAAAATTACCGATCGGTAATTCCTATTGTTCCTATTGGAAAAAAAATTACTATTTTAATTACCTAATTTTCTAAAGTCGAAGTCAAACAATAATATCGAGTGGTATCCTCACCATTTCCTTTCGTTATAAGAAAGAATAATTTGGTTTCCTAAAAATATTCCAATTTTTATTGTTATTTCTTAGTAATAACGATGTTTTTCCTGTTATTGTGAGATAGTGCTTCAGAAATGTAAATAAAGAAATTTAATATAGAGTCTAATCATATTTCAATCATTTATAAATTACATTTCGATACTTTCTCGTGTTTCTAATGGTTCTTCCGTGACTAATGGTTCTAAAACAAAGATATTTAATTATTTTTTTTAAAATAAATTGTTCTGGTTTTCAAATAAATAATGTTGGAAATATGGTAATATTATCTGATAAAACGTAGCATCTTGAATTTCTTAATACGTACATAAAAATATACAACAAAATAATCTTCCAAGTTGAATCATCATCATCTAGAAAGAGTTATGGTCCACGTGCTTTACAGTTAACAATGCATACTTAGCAATAGAAGGATCAAGGTGTTATGATAATACCTGCATACGTGCTGTTATGCCATATACTGATGGCATTCCTTGTCGTCACATACAAATGGCTTTGTCAATGAAAATTAAAAACACCTATATTCCATTTGAACTTTAATCTAGTATCGGCTTCACAAAAGATAAACAAAGCTAATATAAATTAAACAGTAACAATACAAAGAAAATTGTTATAGTTTTAATATTTTATCTCATATTTTCAATATTTGAGAATTGTATTTTAAAATATGAGATCATTTGATTTTGTTCAATAAAAACAAGTGATAAGAACGATATTTATTTGAAATATATTTATTAAGACTCATATAAGACTTTATTATTCCACAATTTTTAAAGAATTTTAGTCTTATAAGGAATATTAAACTTTCTTTAAAGGTTACAAACACATATTTACGGTTGAAATTGTAATGTTAACTGTTAACTGCAATATTTTAGAATTAACTTCAACAACACTATTAGAAAAAAAAGGATGGTGTTTGTTGAGAGCATTGTATTCAATTTCTAAGTAATTTTGAATATATTATATACATATTTATTCTATAAGGAAACTAGGAAAAAATGAAAATTATTTTTCTGTTTATGTAACATATAGGACAAAGTTATTTAAATTTTATTTTGATTAAAAAGAATAATCAATATTAGTAATAAAACGTTAAAATATTTGCAAATAGTCTTTTATGTACATTTTATAAAATAATTGCTCAAGTATATTGGTTTGTAGATATTCATGTATATAGTGAATTAAAATGTACAACTATGTTAATACAGATTACGTTTAGAAACTGATGTGTTAAAGTGGAAAGTATGCTTATTAGAGAACAAAGCTTAGACAATTTGTTTCTTATTACGGCAGTTGTTAACTTGAAGATTTCTGACACTGGCAATTGATTGCTATAGGCTGAACATTTAATAAAAACTGTGTGAATACTTACCAGAAAGGTGTTTGTTAGGTTCCCAGAACGACGACACAATAAGAAAAGACCATATGCTGTTGTAAAAAATAAGACAATCAGCTGTTGTTAAAAAATTGTGAAGTCTTGTAGAATATTGTGTAAAATATCCTAACCACCGAAGTGCCCCTATCACTGTTTTTGTTAATTATTTTATTTCGCAATCTTAAAACAATAAACGTGGTCAAATATTTCAGGATTAACTAAAAAAAAGTATTAATTTAGAGTTTTATGGAAAATATCAACATTAGTAATAATAAATTGAAAATTTAGTTCAAAACAATGTTTTGGTAAGTCGTAGAAAAGGTTTTACTTTTTACCACTTCCCTTAATGATTTGAAGTAATCAGCTGAGGAACTTGGTGTAAAATGGCACATTGTATAGTTATTATGCGTGTATAAGTAGTACTGTACCAATATTTGTTTTTATTATTACTTTTATTCAATTCCTTCTATGAGCTCATATTTTCCTTACATATATCTTGTACAAATTTTAAATCGTTATTAAAATAATTTTATTCATTCAACCGAGTTCAAATTATTTTTCTTTAACGTTTAGTGGATGAAAATTATTGTTATACACTTTTTAAAATATTTATTCATTATTTATAATTGGCTACATTCTGAAATCCAGAAGTTTGGCACCGAGCCACTTTTCCCATAGCCATAAATCTATTACTTAAATACGTATATTATACTATAAGAGAAAGGTTGCTTGTATGATACGCGTATGTGGATTATAATTGTTGTATTACAAGATGTGGTTAGAATTGGAATTGACCACCATTAGCTTCAAAAATTTGAAACTAAAAGAAGAAAGTAAATAAATCAAAACAAGCAAAAATAACAGTCCAACACTATATGCTGTGTAGTGGAGAAAATGGACTATTAAAAGGAAATTCACTTTCTATTTTGCCCCTTAATATTGTGATTCTGCTATAAGTATATAACTGTTTATAGTAATCGTAATTATAAACAAAATAACGAAAATTTATATTTTCTTTGTAATATAAGTAGAAATTAACTTTAAACGATTTCTATTATATTACTTGTTTATTACTCTACTTTCCGTAAAACACCTATCCGTAGTAAAAACGACCTTTCATTTATTTATATATTTATTTTATATTTGAAATCTTTTTTTAACACACAACTAAAAGCAACCCTTAAACACTGCCATATGTTAGATGCGAAATGAGTAATTCTAATGAAATGCTCGACATTTTTCCCTTTTATGGTAATAATTAATACAAAACGCGTCAGAGAAAATAAAAGTATGACCTAAAAAAAGTCCCTTCATGTCAACTAAAAATATTTAGTCCAACTTGTCTTGAAACCCTTTCGATTGGATTAAACCTAATGAAATTTCTACGTTTTCCATTGGATTTTTTTTTAAACGATAAAAACTTAGTTTGATGGAAGGACCTCTAAATATCTCAAACAGTTGGTAACCTGAATAATTTATTTCCACAAATATTAGATGTTGTATCAACAAATAAATATTTGTAGAATTGACATTGCCGATGTTGAAAGTCAATAGTAAATAAAATGAGACACAAAATGGTATACAAATTTGAAACAATAATTTAAAATATTTAAAGAAAAAATAGGCAGGAAACAATAGTTAAAAGGTATTTATCAACAATAATTAAAGGCAAGCTGGATCCAATTAGCACATTGCACGTTGGAGCCAATTATCACAGTGCAGATATAAGCTAACAGGTTTTCTACACTCAAAAATGGGCTGAATTTCGTACTACTTCAAATTTATTGATCGATTATCATTCACTAGATTTTTTTGTGTTTTGTTTTTCCATTACTGCGACCAAATAGTATGAATATTACCATCTACAAAAGATAATAAAATATTGTTACATACCAAGAGAATGTATGGGTACATAGGATCCTATATTCTGTGATGTAGATAAAAGAATATGGATAAAGGGTCCAAGGAGTAGCATTTATGAGTCTTGAGTAGGTCTACTCTAAGTTTATACCAAGATCATTGCAAGTGCATATTTGTTACATCCCCTATAGCATGAAGTAAGTGTAGTAACATAATGACAATCTGGTATTAAAAGAGAGGATTATTTAGTGCAAGGATTGAGCAAAGATTTTAAACTGTTATCCTGAATGTATTCTCTTGAAATTGCACCATAGCCAGAATGAGTAATTGCGTGTCAGAAATCTGAGGACGCAAACTGTAATTTTACAAGTGATCACCAGCCCGTTCGAAAACCATTGTAAATGTAATAAATGACTTAAACAGATATTGAACTTTCCTCTGTTGTCACAATCTATAATTCTTAATTAGCTAATAGTCTTCTCAAAAAGTAATATACAGTATGTTTGATATTCACTATGTAAAAATAGTTTAAATATAATTATGTGTATATATCAACTTTAAAAAGTAGATTTACTCAAAAAAATTTACGCACTAGTTCATTATAATGTGGAAGTAATGTCTGTCATGAAATACAGAAGTATTTTTTTCTAAATATTATTATGTATTGTATACGAAACTTGAACACAAATTCCTGTTAATTTTTTCTGAACAGATTTGTTATATACCTTTATATAACCTATACAAAATTTATATCTTATTATCAGGGAAAAACAATAAATATTTGCCATATACACTGGAACGAATTATATGTAAAGCAAAAACTCTATTTATATTTGAGCTTTTCGTTTCTAGTTAGCTTTTATTTTATTGTCTTCACTCATTCAGGGTAGAACCGTAAATTTGTCGGAGGTTTGTCGTCAAGTACATTAAACTGAACTATAATTTTCTGGAACTGGAACTACTAAATTTATGAGATTTATAAATGCTGAATCGCCATCCATACTTGCAATCTTGTTGACGTCGCTTAAAGCTTAATCAGTAAACTATATAGGTAAAGTTTTATTTTATTATTAATCTTAGATCTGCAAAACCTCTTATTCTAATAAACTGTTAAGAATAAGCCTTTGTACAATTGGAATAATACAAACTTTCAGCTTATGTTTTTCAAAAGTAGGAGGATATAAAAACGCTAAATATTAATCAAACGCAGTACATTAACAATCTTCTTGTTGTAAGAAATGGTTCTATTGTTCGTTGAAGCTTTGACTTCTTTTTATTTTTACATTTTCTTTGATATCTGTTGTTTTATTTATATTTTCCATACAATACTTTTTTCACAAGTTTAAAAATGTGAAAACAACACTAAAAACTACAGTATTTACAAATGTTGGAATAAAATATTAAAAACAAACTATGCTTACAATTTTATTAATTTAGGATTATATTTTTCTAAATTAAAACTGACAAACATAGAAAATCCACCTACCAATGCATCGTTAAATACAAAACAGATACAAAATCATAATAATTCAATAGTTAACTATGGTAAAGTTTCAATTATCTATTTTGATTTGCACAAACATACGAATTGAGTTATATTTTAAATTTGGTTTATTTAAAGTATCTATACTTTGAACTAAGCATATTTAATTTATAATGAAGTCTTATTTAAAAGCTATTTCAGAAGTAATATCGTATATGCATAATGACTGGTTGGATGTTCATAATTCCTAGAAAAAGTCAAGTCAGAGATGCTTAGTTAAAACTATTAATTGACACAGGTAGTACGCGATCTTTTATAAGAAAATCACGACGATGGAAACGTATTAAAATACGTGTAATAAAAGAACCTTATGAAGTAACCACTGCACACAGTATTTCAAAGGAAAGATTATTGCTATAAAAAACCCCTGTTACCTAAAAAGGCTAAAACGTTTTACTTGTTTGACTTACCTAACAGTTCCTACCTAATATGGGGTCAGGATATTATAAAAGATTTAGAAATAAACTTAGATTTTGTAAAAAATAAGTTGACAATTAAAATCTTTTACTATTTAAAACAGTATTTTTTATACTTTTCGGTAAAGAAATCCACATCCAGTATTTTAAAACGGAAAAAGAAAAGTGTGATAAATCAAAAACTACGTCAGCAAAACAAGAACATTTTAGTTATGTTATATAACCCCGTACAAGCAAAGTAGGGATTATAAAATTTAAAAATGTTAATAATGAAAAAGGACTCCTATCATGCAAACACTTAATTAATAAAAGTTCAGAATGCATAACAGGTGCATAAGCATCAGTCCGGTCGCTCTGTTGTAAACAATACAGGCAAAATATAAAATCAAGAATAGATGTACCATTTATATTAAATCTTTCAATTCAAATGAGTGTTCTTAAACAAACTGCGTTTAAAACCAAACTGATACTACCATGGTAGAGTTATAAAAATTTTAAAAAAACAGACTTGGCAAAAAACAGGGTAGAACCCATGAATTCAGGGGATAAAATCGCAAATAGCAAATTTAATAAACGTAATGACTTGACTTTCACCAATTAAATAAATATGTACTTAGATTTTTAGGCGAAACTCCAGAACATTATAGAAACTATAGATATCCAGAAACTTACAAACACGAAGTTAATAAACAAACAGGAGACATGCTTAAGGGGAGACTAATTCAGCCTTCTCGTTTCCCATGAATCTTTCCGGTCTATATTGTACCGAAAAAGCAGGTTGCTTCTGGTAAACGGAAATTTTGATTAGTGATGAATTTCAGAAGCCTAAACTCAAAATCAATAGGTGATATATTTCCCTTTCCAAACACAACTGAAATTTTAGACAAGAGGATATCAGTATTTCACAACTGAGAAGTGGAACCCACCGAACTATGAATGAAAAATACCCGGCACCAGAATGGCTACACATTTACACTGATGGATCAGACAAAACAAGTTATGCATATTACTGCATATATTTTGAAGAATTTTCTGCTGTCGGGGCCCAACTTAGCAATTACGACGGTGATGTAGCACCATATATGCTGCAGCGATTGACCTTGAGGATCTGACTGCTCAGGCTAAGGCCGTTATCCTTGTTGACTCCTAAGACCGCCATCTTAAACCTCTCTGGGAGCGCACAGACTGACTGTAGTAGAACCATAGAATGTAGAAGAACACTAAATGCTCTGATAAATTCCGGGTGGTTACTTAATTTCCAGTGGATCCCGAGCCATGTATACATCATTGGCAGTGTAATGGCTGATCAACTAGCCAAGCAGGGAACAAGCTTCCCTCAGGCAGAGCATTTGAGTTAACTAGAGTCCTCCAGACTCATAATAAAGATATGGGGTAAATCCGGGAGAGATGGCGCACGTTTTAGATATTTATATTCTCAGTCCCATGAGACACATAAAATAAAACTAAGTATGCTATGTAATGACTAGTCCTGAAGTACTAACAAAATCTCACGCCTTAATCTTATAGCATTTTAATGGAGAAATGTTTTTTGTAAACCATTACCTCGCGGCGTCTAACCTGCATGCTAAGGGTGATATGCTGCATTTAAAAAACAAACCAAAAACTGGTAAAGCAGGTCTCTAGTTTTTGAAAACTATTCAATACATAAAATATAAAGTGAATGCACTTATTTAGGGAAAAATAAATAACTCAACTGACCAATTACGATCGATTAAGGTAGGCTAAAGTCAATCTCACATATATAACAACACAAAAATATAACTCAGTTTACTTTAACTAACTAAAATAAAATTTACCTAACCTAATAAACTAATTTAACTTATAAATAGGCTGATGGTGACCTCTACACCAAAAACACAACTTAGGCCTAAATGTAAAACAGAAAATCAGAGTACATGAAACTTAGAACCTAACCTATTTATAGAATATAAAAACGTCGGTAAACTTTAAACACTATATTAAGAAATTACTCAGATTTGTTCTGTCTTCGCGACCAGAATCAACACAAAATATTTCGAAAATTGTACAATCATCAGGTAGCCATAATTTGCAGATAGGACAACACAACCAGTCACATGTCTTCTTCGTAATATTGTAGGTCTCACCTTACTCCTTGCAGATGTCCAACAAATTTGTTTTTGGATTCACTTTAAGCCTATCTATTTTAGCTTTTTTAGATTTAGAGAATTTGTGTCTTGCCCTTTAGCTGTCACTAGGACCATTGTAGGTGAGTTCATTGTTAGAGTTAGAAGAGAAACCATTGAAACTCAATCTCTTCTTTATTGGTTTAGACCGAACTACTTTTCCTTTATGTTCTTTTTTGAAGTCTTTTAAGTTTTTAATGTAATCTCTTTTTAAGGTTATTTCTGTTTTTTGACAAAAGTCAAAACAACTGCGCATTACTATCATATTTATTGAATTTCATTCCTTTAGTTTTGGGAACGGAGAGACTTTTGTTAAAAATTTTGATGAACTATCCTCTTGATCAGGTTTAATGCTGTATTTGCTGCAACACGGAGTAGGTTCGACGATTTTCTGAGACGATGTAGGCATACCAGAAGTCTCACTGTACGATTGGACAGACGTAGTCTCCGGTTGGGTTTGAACAAGTTCCAAGTTATCCGATATGGAGAACAAGAAGTCTGGTAGAGCACTTAGTTATAGCGGACAGATCCCCGCAACCATGAAACCACTTGTACCATTTCCTACTAAGGCAGCATTTTCCCACAAATCATTATTCACTACGTGCGGCAAGTATCCTGTAACAGAAAAGTGCGGCATGTATACTGAAATTATGTGCGGCGACTCTCCGTTTTGTACGGGAGAGACGCCTCAGGTAACTGGTCCTTGGCATAGACTGTCAAGATGGCGGAACTAGACCAAAAATAATCGGAAGAAAACTTATTGTGTCTGAAAAGCTCAAACAATGATTTTTATCAGTAGTTAATGGAGCCACTTTGGCGCAAACCGCCCCTAACTGGTCTGTACGTCACCGGGGACTATAGGGGTAGTTTCGGAAGACAGAGGGAGCTGGTATGGCCTTGATCCTAGACCATGGGGTGGCTTTGACCACGTTTAGAGGGGTGGGGGGTAGTTTTTCGAAAAAAATATACTCTAACCCACTAACCTAAGGTATGTAAACTGCATCTAACCTAACCTACCACTAGGTGAAGGGGTGTCCTCAGCTACTTTCAGCACTTTCCCCGGGGGTAGCTCCGGGGGTGGATTCGGGGTGGGGGGTAGTTTTCGAAAAAACGTTTAGGTTAGTGGGTTAGAGTATATTTTTCTGATATTATATGATCTGATCCTAACACACATTTACACCTCGTCTATCAGGTAGAACCTCAGGCAGGCAACCGTATAATATGGGGAGTACTATATGGTATAGCTAACAATGCATACCGTCATAGCTGTGTAAAGGCGGCTACCAATGCATAACCTATCACGCCCACATAGATGACGGTCAACAAATACTACAATGTAATTAAAAAAAGTCACGCAACCTATATACATACAGTGCTAAGCCAACATTCATGTTAACTTATATAGGTATATATACTGTGTTAAGCCAGCATGCAATATACTCTAAATAGCCATATATACAGTGTTAAACAAATGTGTGTTTAAACCTACATAAATACTATGCTAAGCCAACGTGGATGCTATCATACATAGGCGTATATACTATGTTAAGTCTACATAAATGATAGCCTACATACTGCGTTAAACAAACATGTGTGTAAGCCTGCATGCATTTTATGCTAAGCCGACATACATGATTCCCTACATGGGCCTACAAATTATAACACATTATATCCAACGCATAGTTTAGCTAATGGTTATCACGCAGTATCCGATGAGTAGCCTGACTACAAGTTGCCTACAAATTACCACATATTACCAGATACATAGCCTGGCTAATCATTAACACATAGTATCCCATGCATAGCTACTCATCGGATACTGCGTGATAACCATTAGCTAAACTATGCGTTGGGTATAATGTGTTATAATTTGTAGGCCCATGTAGGGAATCATGTATGTCGGCTTAGCATAAAATGCATGCAGGCTTACACACATGTTTGTTTAACGCAGTATGTAGGCTATCATGTATGTAGGCTTAACATGGTATATACGCCTATGCATGATAGCATGAATGTTGGCTTAGCATAGTATTTATGTAGGTTTACATGTATATTTATTTAACACAGTATGTAGGCTTAGCATAGTATTTATGTAGGTTTACACGCATGTTTGTTTAAAACACACTATATAAGCGAACACGCATGCTTGTTTAACATATTATATAGGCCTATGTGGGATATTGGCCTAATACAGGGTGTTTATAGGTTAACCTGCATATGGTTAACCTGCATAGGTTCCACGGTTACTTTACCTAGGGCATGGCTTCGGATTGGCTTTACCTGAGGCCCGGCTCCTAGGTGTATTTACCTCGAGCACGACTCCGGGGTGACTTTTACCTAACACCCGACTCCAAGGTAGCTTTACCTTAGGCCAGGCTCCTGGGTGTCTCTAGGTAAGGCCTGGCCTCGGGATGGTTTTACCTGAGGCCTTGCTCCGTATAGACTATACCTAAGTCCTGGGTGGCTTTACCTCGAGCACGACTCCTGGTGTGACTTTTACCTAGGACCCGATCATTTTTCGCAATATGAAAACAACCCCCTGGTGAACCCACCCCCGCAACAGTCCATACTGGACTCTAGACATTTCCCATACAGTCATTTGATCCAACCGATCGATTTTTGGCAATTCCATATATTATTTAAAAACTACCCCCTAGTGGACCCACCCCCACATCTAGCCAAAATGCACTCTAAACTCACCCTATCAGTCAAGACACATTTTTCCAAAATTTTTTCGAAAACTGCCCCCCACCCCGATTCCATCCCCGGAGCATCCCCCGGGGAAGGTCCTGAACGTGGCTGAGGACACCCCTTCACCTAAAGGTAGGTTAGGTTAGATGCAATTTACATACCTTAGGTTAGTGGGTTAGAGTATATTTTTTTCGAAAAACTACCCCCACCCCTCTAAACGTGGTCAAAGCCACCCCAAGGTCTAGGATCAAAGCCACACCAACCCCCTCTGTCATCCAAAACTACCCCTATAGTCCCCGGTAACGTACAGGCCAGTTAGGGGTGGTTTGCGCCAAAGTGGCTCCGTTAACTACTTTTATCCAGTGATTTAACTATAGTTGCGAATGTAGTTTGAAGTGAAATAACTTTGAAGCCAAAAAGCTTTCTGTGCACCTCCACCGCATCCATGTGCAACCGACCTCGGAGTATCTGCTGTGTGTTAGTGAATTTATGAATGCCGAACACCTAACTGATTCAACTGCCCTGGAAAAGTTTCATGATTACAACAGTAACATCTTCAACGAGGCTCATCTCTACTGGTCATTGCGTCGCTAAACCAACTGCCAAGGGTGGGCGTTAGCAAGTAAGTAAATATTTCACAACTTTAGACCTAGCTTCAGGATTTAAGCAAGTATAAATGAGCCAAGTAGACAAGTAGATAAACAGCATTTTAAAGAGAAAAAGAAAATTACGAATTTTTAATAATCCCTTAGGCCTAAAAATAGCCTCCTAGGTTTCAAAGGATTATGAATATTATGCTGGGAGGAATTCAAAGCAATACGTACATAGACGATATTATAATGTATTCATCAAGTCTTCAAGAGCATATAGAGAGAATTAGAGAAGTGTTTCACAGACCTCTCAGACTGGGCAAAGCCAACTTTAAAATACAGCTTGATAAAACTGAAATGCTTGAAAGACCGTGGCAAATTAGGTCATTACTAACGAGAGAAGGAGACTAACTGAATCCAAATAAACTACATGCAATAAAAACTATACTATTTCAAAAACTACTAAAGAAATTAAATGGTTTTTAGGTGTAGTATTTTAGAATAGTAAATTTATAAAGAATTGTTCTATTATAACTAAACCTTCCATTAATGCTTTAAAAAATTGTTCCAAAATTAACATTTATGAGCAGAACTACATACATTGCTTTGAAACTTGTAAACCAATATTATCAAATGAACTTTTGCTGCAAAAGTCAGATTTTGTGAAAAAATTCATTTGACTATTGATGCTAACTACTTTGCAATTGTAGCAAATGATTTCTCAATATTCAATCATTACAAATACTATTGTAGAATTTGATAAGGCCCTAAATGTAGTTGATCAAAACTATAATTACTAGCGATTCATATAAACAGAAAGATTTGTCAAATATAATCATCAATTCCCCTTAGAGACAAGGGTAGAAAATATTAGGGAATTTAAAAATCTAATGAAAGTAAGCTGCAACATTAGCCTTTTTTAGGGAGGCCTATTTAAAAAACAGATTTTGTCTTTAGTATTCTTAAAGTTTTCCTTTATCAGGGTAAATGTAATTAAAAAATCTGTAAACCACTAATCAAAGGCTGTTTATTTTTCCCCGTTCTCATCGAATATTTATTTATTTTGCTTCTATTTATTTATTTTTTCAGAACACCTATTTTATATTTATAAAAAAACATTTTCATTAAATTTAATGTTTAATTCACAGTTCCTAATATATATAAATAGTTTAGTTTTTGCTAATAAAATATGATTTAGTAAGAAACAGACTAATCTACTCAGAGATATAAATCAAATTAGCAAAAATTAAGTGGTATATATTGCACCGTGTGTTACGCTCTTCCGGCAAAGGAAAATCAGTTCTCAATGGCGACTATATTATAGTACAATTGATGTGGTAAAACAAAAAAAAAATTAGAATAAAAAGTTTAGTTCAACCTGTTTATATTTCTACTAATTAAAAAAACCTCTCACCACAAATTCAACAAATTTTATTTTAACCTTATGTACATTTCGACTACAAAGTAATCATCTTCAGAGGTATTTTTACAAATAACTGTTTATATTGCTGTTTATATTTCTTTCAATATCGCGTCGGTGCGCCAAAATTCATTAAATAAACTTTAACTAACTACTTGATTTAAAACTATGTTCAAGTTATTCGTTTCATTATACGTTAGTAACCGAATATTTACACGATGTTTTGTTATATTGTATTTTGGAACGCGTTTCTACAAATAGTATGCTTATTCATTTTATGCAAACTGACAGCGGTAAAGCCAATCGCTTCTAGGTAACTCAGACTTTGCGTCGCGTCGGCGGAATATGATTAGAAGTTATATCAAACTAGATTACTCTATAATTGCGGGTGGTGCACGTTCCCAGGACGAACTCTCAAGGTACAAGATCCAGTTTCAAGTAGGAAATACAACTTTATCGATCCCATACATGCGGAGCTTCCTCACCACCACCATATATAAAATATAGGTCTGTTTGTATATGAGAGTGTTTAAAATATAGTATTGTTAAATTACAACTATGCTCTAAACCCTTTTAATTAAAAAAATGTTAAAGTGAGAGAACAAGAAAACGTTTTTGTGACATAGTACTAATATGATTTCCTTTAAAGTTCAAATTGTCCTTTGTATTATGAAGTTACAATTATTTTAAGTTAACGAAGTTGTAAGTATGTATAGTTTGTATTTGAATAATATTATAAAATAATATTGCACAATTTAATAGTTGAAACGAATATCTAATGTGTAATTGCAAATGAATAATTTGTATAAATATTTAAGCAGACCCTGAACCCCAACTATATAGCAATAAGGCAGGGGAAACGCATTTAAATACTTTAATAATCCAGCCTTTTCCTAATTCGTATAAAACAATACTACATGACGTATTTGAGTTCAAATTTCTTAAAAATATGGTTTCTTTTAGTTTATATAACACATTGGCTATTGGACAACCAATCTTTGGCTATTGGACAATAACACTTTGAGTATTGCACAATAAAGCTCTGGCTGTTGCACAACAACACTCTGGGATTTAGACAATAACACTCTGCATGTTGGACAATAGCACTCTGGGATTTAGACAATAACACTCTGGATGTTGGACAATAACACTCTGGCTGTTGGACAATAACACTCTGGGACTTCGACAATAATACTCTCGATGTTGGACAATAGCACTCTGGCTGTTGGACAACAAAACTTTGGCTGTTGAAACAATACACTTTGCTTCCATTTCATGAGGAAAATAACGCAAAAATAATAATAAAATACCGATATTTATCATTGTCAGCTTCTCGTCCTGTAGTTACATGAGTTTGTCCGTTATGCCCTTGAACTTTATTATTTAATTTTTATAATAAATGATTGCTGTAACATATTTTTCAGCACCGATCTAACTACGAGTTATTTGCTAATATAACGCCGATCTTTTTACTGGTCGTAGTTTCGACAAGTAATTTAATAGTCAGCTATCACAAGGAGAGTGACAGATTTAATCGTAATTAAAGGTTATATTCTTCTTCTTGACGTTTCATCATGCGGCCACAGTAATTTCTCGATGTTCGAAAACAGAAACTTGTACCCAAACAGTTGGATAACCATAGACTAGCGCCAACTTGTAACAAACAATCGATTGTCCAAATACCAGAATAGGCCAATGCTAGGAGAAATACCTGATTGCTATTAGTGTACCAAGAAAAAGGTTTCATTAGTTTTAACCCTTATGTATTTTTTTAAAGCATAAAGCCACCGTTTATTACGAAGGAAATATTTTTAAAAAATTTTACGTTATTAAAATTAGGTAAACATTAGCTATCAATTTACATCATACATCAAAATCATTGCTTGCCCGATTCCACACCATGAGACCTGCCAAGTGACTGAGTTCCTTTACTTGAAACGTGTTTCTACGTTGTAGTTCAGCGATCGTGACAAGATTAATTCTTCGTGGCCTGAACAGTACGACTGCAACTGCATACATCATTGAATATGTATATTTAAAGTTCTTTATTTCCTTTTTGTAATTTATAAGCAATAAATAGTTCCTTACATACAACGTATATCAAAATTTATGCGTATAATTTACTTCTTTTTAACCAAACATTTTACTATCACTTCCGTATTCTTGAGGACTTTCTTCCTCTTCAGTAGTGATGATGAAATGGAAGAGAAATTTAGTCAGGAGGAAATAATTCTAGTTGATTTACTGAACATACATAGAAAAGAAAATGACTGCGAAATTACAGTGGAATTGTGTGTATGTAAATACTGTTCTGATGCAAAAAAATAAATTATTAAAGAGTAACAATTTGAAACAAAAAAAAGATTTATTATAAATACAGTTTTACACATATTGGCATAAATACATATTTTTATTTTTCATTTTCAATGTGCTTTCCTTAAAAAATCAGAAATGGAAATATTGATGAAATGGAAGTACAATTAGGAAGGAAAATGAACATAATTATTATTATTTATGATTTATGTTTATATTCCTGAAATATTGCGCGAGGATTCGTACTTCACTAAATATTTGACTATATTTATGTTTATAATTGAGAAAAGCGTTAATTTTGTCCAGACTTATAATGAAGTTTGTTATTTTACAAAGCTCTTGCTGAACCATGTTCCAGGTAGTGCTGTTCAACTTATGAATATAAATGCAATTGTTTTTGCTGATATTTTAAATTTTACTCCAAGCTCTTTTGTCAATAATTCCTAGAATTATTAGAAACAGTTGCCTAAGGGGATTAATCTAAAGCTGCTGCCTTCACGATATTAATTCTAAACAATTTTCCTCAAATATTACAACAATTAGGGAGATATTTTGTATCTTTTGGTTATTTTAATTATTTTTAGTAAAATACTTGAATCTCTTTTAACTGTAAAATTATACAAGACAGTTTTTATGACTTATAGTTTTATTTCTTTGTTCAACAAAGTTTTAAAATGTAAATGGTTTCAGATACTAACTTAAGTAAATTATTCGCCCTTCCTAACATTTTTTGTTTCTAGATACAACTTAAGTTTTAAGAATAGAGTTATTCAGAAACGCATCAACGAAAAAAAATTATTTTAATGTTAGGAAAGGCAGAACTATTAGGAACATTATTCTAAACAAAAATTAAAGGTTTCCTTACATATAAACATAAATAAAGTCAAATACTTACCGAAATACGAGTTCTGGTGCCATATGTTTTTGGAATATAAAAATAAGGAATAAATACTTATAGAGGTGATCTTCTTGTCGCTTCCTAATAGCACTTCAAAATCAAAACAATATCTCCCCCAAAAAGTGTAAATTGTATGTAAAATATTTCAAATATGTTTTTTTTCAAATTATATTAAGAATTTCAATGAATTTAGACTTTAAAAAAATTAAAAATTCAATTATAAAAAATATCAGGTTAGTCTACTGAAGTTTAATTTTAATCACATGATCCAGGTAACCATTGTCCAGTGTGATTTTAATCACAAGTGACCATTAAACCTTTAACAGTTTCAAAACGCATCTCATCTCTTGACATCCAAGGTTTCCCAGTCCATCCACTTTCACACCCCATTTATTGTACTAAAGGCATCAACAAATTTTAATTGCTATATATAGCATTTCATTTTGAGTGAAACTCACAATTCAGTAGTTTATTGAAATTGATCGAGATGCATTTTGAGATAAACTCATTCTTAAAGTCTACATTGTACAGTAGTAACTACGTATTATCATTTAAAAGGCTCATTAATAAGTCGTTTGATTTTCAATATTCTATGAGCCACAGTCAATATATGAAAAATCATGCATAAACAGAAAACAAATATAATGTATCACATAAGTGGTCAAACAGAAATATTTGAAAATCTATTACTGATTGCATTCGCTAACTAGAAGTCTTTTTATAAATAGTTTTATTTTTCAATAAATAGGCTATAATGACTCCTAAAGCTATGAACATTAAAATTATAATCATTAATTAGTAATACTTTTAATTCTTTCTTAGAAACTAAAATTTTAAAATATAAAATGAGATATATTTCAGATTTTATCTATCTAATTGTAAGTGAAATATATATTAATAATTTTACTGACGATATTGGAGGAAATGTTTTCTTCTATGATACTAATCACGATTGTCTTATTTGTTTTAAACCGATAACCTAATAACTTTCTAAGTTCTTTTCTAAATAATTTGAGAGAATCTAAAATTAGTTTCTAATATTATTAAACTGTTGGATTAAATAAAATGTGTTAAAAAGATTTTAATTGTAGGATGTTTATAACAAGTCATAAATGGAATTTCTAGTATTCATAGTAGTCTAATATCATTGTAAAAACCCAATTCGAGATATGTGATTGCTTTTATAACTTGTTTTACTTGCAGCAAAAAAAGTTATTATTTTTAAATGTAAAACAGCCTTTTTGAGCACTAGACTAGACAGGCTGTAACAAGCAGATTTATTCTATAGCGAAAGTAAAACTTCCAGAACATACTTTAATGTGGACTCTAAATTACGGGTAATGTCGCAACCTAGGCGCTAGTGTCACACCCTTGCAAACAATGTATCAAATATAATCGTGGTTCTGACACTTGGAATGCCTCAGAAATTCAGCCCCATCATTTAGCCGCGATGTAAAAGTATAGAAACATCTGAAAGTAACCGAGCAAATAACTTCAGCTGTGTCAAAATGCATAGAAAACATTAAGTACTTGTAGAAGACGGTGTGATTCTGTTATTCACTGATATATTGATGAAATGTACTGGCTACAATAAGTGTACATTTAAAATATCTACTTTATAATAATTTCGTTTTAAAAAGGAAAGGATAATTGAATTGCTTTTTTTTCAAACATATAATTTAGAAGTAAACAAAACATTTAGGTCCTAGATTTTTTTAAATAACAAAGGTCATGACAAAATTCGTACAAACGTAAGGTTTATACAATTAAGTAATATATGAAAACATGAAATTTAATTACTCTTTTACCTGCTAGTTTTTATTAGCAAATATGATGACTCCAATAAAAAAATATCTTATTCACAGATAAGTAAATCCTTATTTTTCTGTTGCTAATAAAACAAAACAAAAGTTTCACTCACAGCTTTATTAGAATTGTACTTTATGTTTGTAATATTTTATAGTTGAATAGGATACTGTAGGCACATTAAATAAAAATAATGATGGAATCAAAACCGTTCTCAATGTGAATTTATTGCTGACATAATTACTAAAACGGCGTCTTTTCTTTTAAAATTCTCAATAACCAGTCCACTTTTTTATATATTACGTTTCCCATAACAGCTACTATTCGCCCTAGTATCTTCAGTCACCTCTCTGCTCGACAACAGCTTGTTACTTTTCTTTAAGCTCACTTTCAGATTTTCCAATTTGAGTCCTTTCCCATGCTGCTGTTTCCAACAACGGCTTGACGTCCTGCTTAGACGTCCTATAAATTTAATTATCTGTCTCGTCTTGTTTTGCTACTTGAATTGTAACACTTTCTGTTGTATAGCAATTATTATTATTAGTAGTAGTAGTAGTAGTAAAGTCTGCTACAGTATTTATTATTTTTTTCTTGTTGAAATATTAATTTTATATAAATCTCTCTCTCTTTCTTTATAAATTTTCACTATTTAATATAATACTTTTTTATCTATCCAATCAAGTTCAAATAACCTAAGTTTTATTTTTCTTAACCTATATTGGGCGACAATTAATGGTAATACAGTTTTTAAAATATTTATTCCCTAATTATTATTTTTTTTAATTGAAGTCCCGGTCGGATTTGTACTGAGTAAATATTTTTTTGAAATCCAGTACTTCGGGACTGAACCAACTTTCCCATCGAAAAGTATTCGAAAAGTATCTTCGAATAATGAAGCATTACAAGAGGGGGATGGAATGAGAAATTAAACAATGAGAGTTAACTAAAAATCAGAATGAGAAAAATAAACCATCATCAGCTTCAAAAATGAGAAAAGATAAATAGGAAGTGAATAAATAGTAACAAACAAAAATAATAGTCCAGAGAGTACAAAATAGAGAAAAATGGAAAAAATGTAAAGAAATTCGCTATTTTGTCACTTAGTATTGTTATTCTGTCATATACATATTTATTTAATTTGCAGTGATAAAATAAAAAGTGAATTAAAAGCATATTCTTTCTCGACCTCTGTAAAAGTTGACTTTAAAATGTTTTTGTCTATATTATTTGTTTTATACGTAATAAAATATTTGTTGTCGAAATTATATAATTTAATAAATTGTTAATCGATGATTATTGAAGCACCAGAAATTCACTTAAGTAACGTCTTTTAATGCTGCAAGTATTGAAGTGTCAAGTAAATGCAAACACTGACATGTAGCTATTCAAGTATGAAGCTATAACGGAGTCTGGCGGCTTAAAGCCAACCCTCGACTGACACATTTTGCACTCACACAGTCTGTCTCTATTAAAAATGAATTAAATATAAAGCGAGCATTTTTCATCGTTAATCTATATTCTCCTGGTCTAGAGGTAGAATTTATAGTTTTTTTTAGTACAAACGACCTTTTTAACAAATAATTCTTCTCTAATACTGAATATTTTAATTGATTTAGTATGAGCTTCTATAATAATTTTGAATAATAATTTTACATAAGTAATACCTTTTTCTTATTTATTATTTACAGACCAATTCATGCTTCTACAAATACACTCTAGGTTTCGTTTTCCGAAAATCATTTTCAAAAGCTAAAAGCTTATTAATCGTTTATTAAACTATAATTTACAGTTTATAATATTCATAACAATACTTTTAACATATTTAAAATAAAATAATAATTTATTATTATCACAATCTTATTTTAAACAAGAAATAGGTTTCATTTAGGCTACTGTTCAACAGAAAACTTAGTTTACAAATGAGATTTACAATTCGTCATAGCAATCTTCAAACCTAAAAGTTTAACATTTCGATGTTGTGATGACTGTTTCTCAGCCGTAACATTATTTAGATTCCATTATTTTACGTCAAACAATTCTACAACAATCATGTATCAATAGTAAGGACTATAAGACAAATAGACTGTTGAAAACAATAAAGTTTTATAATTTCATCATAGAACACTTTTCAAACAAGGAAAACTGTTTAGATATATTTTAGCTTTTGATAAGGAAACAATAATAATAAAATATGTTGTAAATATATTGTTGACAATTTCATCCGTCTGAAAGATATTCTTAGTCTTTTAAGTCTGTAACTCCTGACTATTTGTTACAATGTAATAAATTATACCTCATATCTTGGGCACGAAAAGTAGTTAAATGTGCGTTTGGTCAAAAGAGTTGAATTTTTTCTTGAAAGTTTTTTATGTTATTGATTGATAGCTGAGAGTTTTATACATTGCCTTTATATTTCCACCTAGTGTGTTCAATTTTAAAACCTAAGTTTTAAAGTTGTGGGGATGTATTTGTATTCCCAAAATAGTAAATGAATAGAAAAATATTAAGGTAAATGTAGATGCATTATGAGAGCACTATGTGACTTTTTCGTTATACACATATTTGTAATTATGAGTTGCGTTAACGTTTTTAACCATGCTTCACGTATGATATAACATGTCAACAAATACGTTAATAACTGAAATATTGGCTTAACGCGTTCATTAAATTGTATTTTTAAACATTCTGTATTTCTATAATACGGTTATATTGCTTTGTGAATCTGTCATCATAGAGTAAAACGATTTATGGGTGGCTTTATTATAGACGAAATGATTCTTTCTTTATCAATTGTAGCTACTGGGGCGATTTGTAAACGATATATTATTAATTGTCTGAGTAAAATGTGAATAAAATGCTCTTTGTGTTTTAAAGTGTTGGGGTTTGGAGGAGAATTCAACTGAAATGAGTTATAAAAAAAATTGTATTTCTTTTAAAAGATAAATAACAAAAGAAATAATAAATGATGCAGATACGTGTTCATATTTATATAATAAGATTAAAACTTTATTAATTTATTACACTTTTGCTGTTACTTGCGACGAGACTTTTTGGTAACTAAAGGTTGTTAAATTGTTAACTTAAACTTAGAGGAAGTTTAAGATAACAATTTAATAACCTTTAGTTAACAAAAAGTCTGGTCGCAAGTAATAGCAAAAGTGTAATAAGTAATTAACAACCAACTCGTCATGAACAGCAACAAGATTTTGAAATTTATTATTATTGTTTCTTGTATGTTATCCAGGATTTTATTATCCATGACTCAACGAAACATATGGCTAAAGCTAATAATATTAAACCTGGCGAAAGTAAGTAAAAAAAACCGAGATAAAATGAGAAAAAGCGCATCAACTAACCTACGAAATCTTATAAGTCGGTCGCAATAAAGCTTTTTGAGCTAGACAGACGGCGGTTTTGAAGGTAGGTGTTCGGTAAACCCGAAAAAATAAATGAAAAGATGCAATGCTGCCTTTTCAAAAACGTTACTAGATACTAATATCGTCTAGCCCAATTAAATATAATAGTTAAGTTCGAAAAAGTGTTTTATAAATACGTTTTCAGAATGGAAAAGGAAAACATACAAACAATAATTAGCATATGTCAGATGTTTTTAGAGCTACGTCGTTCTAAAACTAATCTGCACTGGGTTGTACACTTGTATAAAGTGAATAAATGTGTATTATTCGTTAATGACTGCGTTTTTCGTGAATGAATGGGCTAACGTTAGCTAAAACCGACGCATAATCAAATGGTTGTTTTGATATGTATATAAACGGAGATTTTGCTGGGGGAACCTCAGTGGAACAAAAGCTCCGTTAACTTTGTTATTGGCCTAATGTGAAAGTTTGTACATTAATACTAACCCGGCGTGAAACTTTATTTCCGATAATAAATGTCCAAAGTTCATAAATTTCCAAATCCTCTCCCATGATAGTTAATTCAATGCTGATATTACATCACCTTCCTTTGCAGGTAAACTTTTAATGGGCAGGAACTCCTACAGCTTATGAGAAAACAACGTTAAACTGTATGATTTGCTCGTAGTTTCATCACCGGTAGTGTTATTGTTGTAAGCTTTACATGCACCTATTTCATGTACAAAATTTTGCGGAATATGATGATGCATGGGCACCTATAGGAAACGTAATAGAATATCTTTAACAAATGAAGTCTCTAGGTATTGGAGTTGTTTGGGTTTACAGTCTGGATATCTCCAAACTTTCATTTATAGCCTAGCTATGTTTAGACAATTTTGAAAATACTTCACTAAAAATACTTGAACATTTATTAGTAGGGATAGGGCGATTCAGATGCTCGATTCCAGGAATAGTCGATTCTAATGGTGTCGAGTAATTGTCGATACTCGATTCTGCATTGATTAAAGTGCCGATTCCGATTCTTGTTATTTTTATTGTAAAAATAAGTGTGCGATGTAATTTATTTGGAAAATAATTTATAATTAAATATGTTTTATTTACGATTTAGTTTCTTTAAATGAATTATACGGTTAAAGCAAATGCTGATTTGGGATAACAAATTTATTATTACTATTTACGACGCTACAACAAAGATGATCGTAAGCATTTCTGTCAGTTTGGTACTTTTATGCGATATATCTGTCAAGCTTTTAAAAATTTTAAATAAAAAATCTTTACCAAGGTGTTAGCTAAATTATTATTAGAGATTATCATGTAGGCCTATATAACTTAAAAGAATCGAGAGTCGACTTACAAGTGGAGAATCGATTTATGAATTGAGAATCGGAAGAATAATTTTAAAATCGAAATCAGAATACAAAATTTTAGGAATATTCCCCACCCCATTTATAAGTAAGTTACACTTGCCTATAGCAGCAATTACGTTTTTGGTTATTGATGAAGGCTGTTTCGGGAGATGTGATTCATTGTTGTCAACTCAATGGTCAACTAATTTAATAATTATCTTGTAGGTTGCCTCAGCACTAAAGGGGCTGTTCCTATTACAGGGCTATTCCTTCGTATCATTACATTTATCTTTATTTATCTCAGAAGCCGCACGTCATGACTGGTCAAAGTGATTGACATTAATTTGAAGCATTAGTTAAACTATCAACTACAATGTACTGTAGTACTGATAAAATAAATTACATTTGAGTTATACCAAACAGTGTAAAATAAGCAATTTTATATAGTTTTAACTTTTATTTATAGTTAAAAGATTCAAGGTAAAATTATTTTCTCAACGCGTTAGACAAAACAATCTTAATACTCAAAATAATATATTTACAATACAAAATGGTGGTAGCTAGTATCAGGTGTAACACCGCAATAATAACTCATGTAAATGAATATAAAATTGTTTATTGGTTTTTGTAGAACGTTAAAAACACTTTTACTTTTTGAGCAATGTAAATATTGTTGCCAACGTTTTGTAGAAACCTTGACATTAAACAAAACGGAGGACAGCAAATGTTGGATTAGATCCATCTTATCTACCCCAAGGCCCTTAGCGAGTAGTTGCCAACTTTTTGTAGATTCCTTGACATTAAGCTAATCAGAGGACAGCAAATGTTGGATTAGATCCATCTTATCTATCCCCAAGGACCTCAACGAGTAGGTGGCAACGTTTTTTAGATTCCTTGACATTAAACTAATCGGAGGACAGCAAATGTTGAATTAGATCCATCTCATCTATGTCCAAGGATTTCAACGAGTAGTTGCCAACGTTTTGTAGATTTTATGACATTAAAGTAAACGGAGGGCAGCAATGTTGGATTAGATCCATCTTATCTATCACCAAGGCCCTCAACGAGTAATTGGCAACGTTTTGTAGATTCCTTGACATTAAACTAAACGGAAGACAGCGAATATTGGATTAGATCCATCTTATCTACCCCAAGGCCCTTAGCGAGTAGTTGCCGACGTTTTGTAGATTCCTTGACATTAAACTAAACGTAGGAGAGCAAATATCAGATTACATC
Source organism: Prosapia bicincta (assembly GCA_036971475.1). Taxonomy (NCBI): domain Eukaryota; kingdom Metazoa; phylum Arthropoda; class Insecta; order Hemiptera; family Cercopidae; genus Prosapia; species Prosapia bicincta. The sequence continues at coordinate 98,107,182 of JBAIZL010000004.1, read as the reverse complement.
CATCTTGTCTATCGCCAAGGCCCTCAACGAGTAGTTGGAAACGTTTTGTAGATTCTTTGACAATAACCTAAACTTAGGAGAGCAAATATCGGATTACATCCATCTTGTCTATCGCCAAGGCCCTCAACGAGTAGTTGCCAACGTTTTGTAGATTCCTTGACAATAAACTAAACGTAGGAGAGCAAATATCAGATTACATCCATCTTGTCTATCGCCAAGGCCCTCAACGAGTAGTTGGAAACGTTTTGTAGATTCTTTGACAATAACCTAAACTTAGGAGAGCAAATATCGGATTACATCCATCTTGTCTATCGCCAAGGCCCTCAACGAGTAGTTGCCAACGTTTTGTAGATTCCTTGACAATAAACTAAACGTAGGAGAGCAAATATCGGATTACATCTATCTTATCTATCGCCAAGGCCCTCAACGAGTAGTTGCCAACGTTTTTTAGATTCCTTGACATTAAGCTAATCGGAAGACAGCAAATGTTGGATTAGATCCATCTTATCCACCCCAAGGCCCTCAACGTGTAGTTGCCAACGTTTTGTAGACTCCTTGACTTTAAACTAAACGCAGAACAGCAAATATTGGATTGCATCCATCTTATCTATCGCCAAGGCCCTCAACGAGTAGTTGCCAACGTTTTGTAGATTCCTTGACTTTAAACTAAACGCAGAACAGCAATTATTGGATTACATCCATCTTATCTATCGCCAAGGCCCTCAACGAGTAGTTGCCAACGTTTTTTAGATTCCTTGACATTAAACTAATCGCAGAACAGCAAATATTGGATTAGATCCATCTTATCTACCACCAAGGCCCTCAACGAGTAGTTGCCAACGTTTTGTAGATTCCTTGACTTTTTAACTAATTGCAGAACAGCAAATATTGGATTACGTCCATCCTATCTATCGCCAAGGCCCTCAACGAGTAGTTGCCAACGTTTTTTTATTCCTTGACATTAAACTAATCGGAGGACGGCAAATGTTGGATTACATCCATCTTATCTATCGCCAAGGCCCTCAACGAGTAGTTGCCAACGTTTTTTAGATTCCTTGACATTAAACTAATCGCAGAACAGCAAATATTGGATTAGATCCATCTTATCTATCGTCAAGGCCCTCAACGAGTAGTTGCCAACGTTTTGTAGATTCCTTGACTTTTTAACTAATCGCAGAACAGCAAGTATTGGATTACATCCATCTTATCTATCTCCAAGGCCCTCAACGAGTAGTTGCCAACGTTTTTTAGATTCCTTGACATTAAACTAATCGGAGGACAGCAAATGTTGAATTAGATCCCTCTTATCTATGTCCAAGGATTTCAACGTGTAGTTGCCAACGTTTTGTAGATTTCATGACATTAAAGTAAACGGAGGGCAGCAATGTTGGATTACATCCATCTTATCTATCGCCAAGGCCCTCAACGAGTAGTTGCCAACGATTTTTAGATTCCTTGACATTAAACTAATCGGAGGACAGCAAATGTTGAATTAGATCCCTCTTGTCTATGTCCAAGGATTTCAACGTGTAGTTGCCAACGTTTTGTAGATTTCATGACATTAAAGTAAACGGAGGGCAGCAATGTTGGATTAGATCCATCTTATCTATCGCCAAGGCCCTCAACGAGTAGTTGCCAACGTTTGTAGATTCCTTGACTTTTTAACTAATCGCAGAACAGCAAATATTGGATTACATCCATCTTATCTATCGCCAAGGCCCTCAACGAGTAGTTGCCAACGTTTTGTAGATTCCTTGACTTTTTAACTAATCGCAGAACAGCAAATATTGGATTACATCCATCTTATCTATCGCCAAGGCCCTCAACGAGTAGTTGCCAACGTTTTTTAGATTCCTTGACATTAAACTAATCGGAGGACAGCAAATGTTGAATTAGATCCATCTCATCTATGTCCAAGGATTTCAACGAGTAGTTGCCAACGATTTTTAGATTCCTTGACATTAAACTAATCGGAGGACAGCAAATGTTGAATTAGATCCCTCTTATCTATGTCCAAGGATTTCAACGAGTAGTTGCCAACGTTTGTAGATTCCTTGACTTTTTAACTAATCGCAGAACAGCAAATATTGGATTACATCCATCTTATCTATCGCCAAGGCCCTTAACGAGTAGTTGCCAACGTTTTTTAGATTCCTTGACATTAAACTAATCGGAGGACAGCAAATGTTGAATTAGATCCATCTCATCTATGTCCAAGGATTTCAACGAGTAGTTTCCAACGTTTTGTAGATTTTATGACATTAAAGTAAACGGAGGCCAGCAATGTTGGATTATATCCATCTTATCTATCACCAAGGCCCTCAACGAGTAATTGGCAACGTTTTGTAGATTCCTTCACATTAAACTAATCGGAGGACAGCAAATGTTGAATTAGATCCCTCTTATCTATGTCCAAGGATTTCAACGTGTAGTTGCCAACGTTTTGTAGATTTCATGACATTAAAGTAAACGGAGGGCAGCAATGTTGGATTAGATCCATCTTATGTATCACCAAGGCCCTCAACGAGTAGTTGCCAACGTTTTGTAGATTCCTTGACATTTTAACTAATCGCAGAACAGCAAACATTGGATTACATCCATCTTATCTATCGCCAAGGCCCTCAACGAGTAGTTGCCAACGTTTTTTAGATTCCTTGACATTATACTAATCGGAGGACAGCAAATGTTGAATTAGATCCATCTCATCTATGTCCAAGGATTTCAACGAGTAGTTGCCAACGTTTGTAGATTCCTTGACTTTTTAACTAATCGCAGAACAGCAAATATTGGATTACATCCATCTTATCTATCGCCAAGGCCCTTAACGAGTAGTTGCCAACGTTTTTTAGATTCCTTGACATTAAACTAATCGGAGGCAGCAAATGTTGAATTAGATCCATCTCATCTATGTCCAAGGATTTCAACGAGTAGTTTCCAACGTTTTGTAGATTTTATGACATTAAAGTAAACGGAGGGCAGCAATGTTGGATTATATCCATCTTATCTATCACCAAGGCCCTCAACGAGTAATTGGCAACGTTTTGTAGATTCCTTCACATTAAACTAATCGGAGGACAGCAAATGTTGAATTAGATCCCTCTTATCTATGTCCAAGGATTTCAACGTGTAGTTGCCAACGTTTTGTAGATTTCATGACATTAAAGTAAACGGAGGGCAGCAATGTTGGATTAGATCCATCTTATGTATCACCAAGGCCCTCAACGAGTAGTTGCCAACGTTTTGTAGATTCCTTGACTTTTTAACTAATCGCAGAACAGCAATTATTGGATTACATCCATCTTATCTATCGCCAAGGCCCTCAACGAGTAGTTGCCAACGTTTTGTAGATTTTATGACATTAAAGTAAACGGAGGGCAGCAATGTTGGATTATATCAATCGTATCTATCACCAAGGCCCTCAACGAGTAATTGGCAACGTTTTGTAGATTCCTTGACATTAAACTAAACGGAAGACAGCAAATATTGGATTAGATCCATCTTATCTACCCCAAGGCCCTTAGCGAGTAGTTGCCAACGTTTTGTAGATTCCTTGACATTAAACTAAACGGAGGACAGCAAATGTTGGATTAGATCCATCTTATCCACCCCAATGCCCTTAGCGAGTAATTGCAAACGTTTTGTAGATTCCTTGACAATAAACTAAACGTAGGAGAGCAAATATCAGATTACATCCATCTTGTCTATCGCCAAGGCCCTCAACGAGTAGTTGCCAGCGTTTTTTAGATTCCTTGACATTAAACTAATCGGAGGACAGCAAATGTTGAATTAGATCCCTCTTATCTATGTCCAAGGATTTCAACGAGTAGTTGCCAACGTTTTGTAGATTCCTTGACAATAACCTAAACTTAGGAGAGCTCATATCGGATTACATCTATCTTATCCACCCCAAGGCCCTTAGCGAGTAGTTGCCAACGTTTTGTAGATTCCTTGACAATAAACTAAACGTAGGGGAGCAAATATCGGATTACATCTATCTTATCTATCGCCAAGGCCCTCAACGAGTAGTTGCCAACGTTTTGTAGATTCCTTGACAATAAACTAAACGTAGGGGAGCAAATATCGGATTACATCTATCTTATCTATCGCCAAGGCCCTCAACGAGTAGTTGCCAACGTTTTGTAGATTCCTTGACAATAAACTAAACGTAGGGGAGCAAATATCGGATTACATCTATCTTATCTATCGCCAAGGCCCTCAACGAGTAGTTGCCAACGTTTTTTAGATTCCTTGACATTAAACTAATCGGAGGACAGCAAATGTTGAATTAGATCCCTCTTATCTATGTCCAAGGATTTCAACGAGTAGTTGCCAACGTTTTGTAGATTTCATGACATTAAAGTAAACGGAGGGCAGCAATGTTGGATTAGATCCATCTTATCTATCGCCAAGGCCCTCAACGAGTAGTTGCCAACGTTTTGTAGATTCCTTGACAATAAACTAAACGTAGGAGAGCAAATATCGGATTACATCTATCTTATCTATCGCCAAGGCCCTCAACGAGTAGTTGCCAACGTTTTGTAGATTCCTTGACATTAAACTAAACGTAGGAGAGCAAATATCGGATTACATCTATCTTATCCACCCCAAGGCCCTTAGCGAGTAGTTGCCAACGTTTTGTAGATTCCTTGACAATAAACTAAACGGAGGACAGCAAATATCGGATTACATCTATCTTATCTATCGCCAAGGCCCTCAACGAGTAGTTGCCAACGTTTTGTAGATTCCTTGACAATAAACTAAACGTAGGGGAGCAAATATCGGATTACATCTATCTTATCTATCGCCAAGGCCCTCAACGAGTAGTTGCCAACGTTTTTTAGATTCCTTGACATTAAACTAATCGGAGGACAGCAAATGTTGAATTAGATCCCTCTTATCTATGTCCAAGGATTTCAACGAGTAGTTGCCAACGTTTTGTAGATTTCATGACATTAAAGTAAACGGAGGGCAGCAATGTTGGATTAGATCCATCTTATCTATCGCCAAGGCCCTCAACGAGTAGTTGCCAACGTTTTGTAGATTCCTTGACAATAAACTAAACGTAGGAGAGCAAATATCGGATTACATCTATCTTATCTATCGCCAAGGCCCTCAACGAGTAGTTGCCAACGTTTTGTAGATTCCTTGACATTAAACTAAACGTAGGAGAGCAAATATCGGATTACATCTATCTTATCCACCCCAAGGCCCTTAGCGAGTAGTTGCCAACGTTTTGTAGATTCCTTGACAATAAACTAAACGTAGGAGAGCAAATATCGGATTACATCCATCTTATCTATCGCCAAGGCCCTCAACGTGTAGTTGCCAACGTTTTGTAGATTCCTTGACATTAAACTAATCGGAGGTCAGCAAATGTTGAATTAGATCCATCTTATCTATGTCCAAGGATTTCAACGAGTAGTTGCCAACGTTTTGTAGATTTCATGACATTAAAGTAAACGGAAGGCAGCAATGTTGCATTAGATCCATCTTATCTATCACCAAGGCCCTCAACGAGTAGTTGACTCATTATGAAGAGGAATCGCAATTAATTGTGAAATTTGATACGTGTGTTGAATAATTATTTTCATTAAATAATTAAGCGTGTCCCATTCTCATTAAAAAAGACTGGTAACTGTCGCCTTTGATTACAGCTTTAACCCTATCACGACCAGTATATCGAACACTGATTTTATTTATTGGTAATCTCATACAAAATTTAATTGGCAGTCATAACTTTTGAAGTAAGAATGAAATAACTGTAAATAGCTGTGAAGTAATTGTGAGTATAACATTTATTTCTGGTTGAGAACAGAAAAAAACTCAATAAGAGAGTACAATTTATTGGGTAAGGTGATCCGAAAATTCCTTAGGTTATATGATCTACGTTGCAGACATATTATTACCAATAAAACATAACCTAATTAATTTTAACAAATACAATATGCCTGGGTGTAAGTAGGGTACTGTTTATGTAAGATCATAGTTTATATATTACCTTACGTTGATTGTTTATTTCATTTCATACTATATTTTTTTTTTTAATACTCATTTCTAAATTTGCTAATGTTTGAGTTAATCAAATATATTCTTTTAAACTTTAAAGAAAGTTTGTTTTCTATGTTTCAGTTATCCATAAAGCCTTATAATAATTGTATATTACAGAAGTTAAAGGAAAATATTCAAAAGAAATTACTTAAGAAGCACTATTTAAATATTTGTTAAAAAACTATCATCTTCTCAATGGATTCGACTACAAAACATTCTCTATAAAACAGTGTAATACTGTTATATTACCGATAAATTTTGCACAATAAGTTCTGGCAATAAATTTCGTAAGTATCAAACGTTCAATATACGTTGACAACGCAATTCCATCTTTTTTAGTTAAATGTTTCCTGTTCCTTGTTCGACAGCTTTATTATTTATATCGTTTGCAATAGCATCTTGTTTGATTTCGAAATAATTAAAGTGGAACTTCTTATTGCTAACAGAGGTTGGGTGGGCGATAATTATTCGCTGGGAGAAGGGGTAACAAGGGAAAAACGTTTCGGATATTGCAGCGTAAACAATTTTACTCCAAGTAATCGACGTTAGTTAAATAAGAAGAAGAATGATATTTTGAGTCAAATATTGTACTATATACACACAATTGACGATGTTTAAACATCTAAATTTTTGTTCTTTTCAAGTCATTATTAAATAATAATACAAATGGAAGAGCATCAATAAGTGTAGAAAACAAACTAAGAAAGCACTGTTTCTAAAAATAACCGATCCACTTTCTTTAAATAAAATCATTATAAAAAAAATGGCAGTAGGGATATAATTAAGAACTTGTAGACATAACAAAAGTTGCACATACGCTTTATAATATTCCATGTATTTCTTGGATTTACATTAAAATATGTTGAGTACATTGGATTTATGCCATTAATAGAAACACTTCCAAACATCTGTAGCCGTCACATCTTTCAATGTGCTACGTAGTGCGTTGAGGTCATATAAGGTTCGAATTGATGATCCGATTCCAAAATGCGACAATAATCGTAATTACATTACGAATTAGCATATATTTCTACTTATAAAAATTATAATCTACTCAATGACTATTTAACGAAGCGGGTTTATAGCGCAAATAATTTTATTTCAATCACATACTTTACGAAGTATACTGCAGATAGAGCTCTGTTACGTGATTAAGCAACTGTTTCAGCACCAAAGTTATAACGAACTATTTCTTTACCTATAATTGCTACAACTTTGAGTTAAGAAATAAAGTAAATCAGTTATTGTAAATAACAAATACCTCTGTACTATTCAGACTATGTTATAGTCAAATGTCCTGTAGAACGCCTATGAGAGTAGAGGTATATTATATTCTCTCTCTTTCTCTCTCACTCTACCTATATATATATATATATATATATATATATATATATATATATATATATATATATATATATATATAACTAAGTATTGTAGATGTAGCAAACATAAAGATGACATGCGTATATAGTTTTTTGACCCAGGCTTTGTGTATTGAGCACCAGCGGAACATGGTTAACTAGTGTGTAACGAACTTTAGAAGTGAACAGTTGTCTCCAGTCCAAATAAATGTACATCAGTTGCTATTCGTTGAGCCTAATCTTGTAAACATTTCTTCTTTAAGTTATTCTAAATCTATAAAGGCTTGTAACAATAAAATAATTTTTAAAAACCTCCCATGCTTTATAAAACACGTTACGGGCGCAGCCAGTAGGACGCCTCAAGGAAGTTATTGGATATAACGTCCGTTGGTTTTAACCGTTGATTGAGGAACAACTTTGCAGCAGAGTAAATATCTGCAAAAAGGTAATAGACTGTATATCTATTACCAACACGAGAGAAAATCATTACAGAAAAGTTTTATTGATTGTGAATAGTGCAAACATGCTCTAAAATGCACTAAATAGTGAAAAATCATTATCTCTGAATCAACAAAAACAAGTGGAAATAATAAAATTATTTGGTATTTCAAAAAGGTGTTAATATTTGAAATATCAGAAAATAATTTAAATAATCACATGGTTAACTTCGTAAAATTATATTTTGTATCTAAAGTAAAATATAACCTCTATTTTGAAGATGTCTTTTATGAGAGATTTACACCATGTATAGCCAAAAATATTAAACAATCTGAAGTCAATTCAAATTATTAGATTCAATTTCTGAAGAAAATAAAGATTAGCAAAACTAATCATAGAGGAATACAAAAAATTTATGTTCATATTTAACTTTGTTAGAATTAAACGTATGTATTATTGGCCCAACATAAAATTGCACATTCAAAATTTTATCAACCAATGTCAAATATGGTAAAAACCTAAATACGACGGAAACCCTTTAAAACCAGAAATGAATCTTACACCCACGCCAACAAAGCCTCTGCAAGTAGTGCATATCAATAGAATATCATTTTAAAAAAATCGCTTTGTAACTATAGTAGACGGCTTCACTTACTATGCACAGATGTACCGTGTCGGCAATGGGCAAGCAACTGAGATTACTGATAAGCTACTAGATTACTTCGGACACTATGGTGTGTCTGCAGTTATTTTATCCAACAATGGCACGGAATTTAATAATCGAGTGGTAAAAGAAATACTAGATCTGTACAAAATTATAATACATTTTATAAGTACACAAAACCACCAATCAAATGAATTATGTGTAAGGTTTCATTCCACGATAGTATTTCATATAAGACTTTTAATAATCAAATATAGCTCAAAACGGACATTATAATCAAGAAAGTAAAGTGAGCAATAATAGCATATAATAACAACATATACTCGGTTATTAAATTAATGCAGTGTGAAGTTTTGTTTGGTCACATAAATTCGAACACCCTACTGGATGTAGATGTAGGAAACCAGTTTGCAACAACTACGTTTCAAGCCATAGAGAAACAATAACACTGTATGAAAACAATAGAAATCCTAATCAAAAGATATAAGAAAATATATTGGATAAAAGAAACAAAAACAAGGAATCACTTTTAAATATCCCAACTGAAAGTACAAAAAAATAAGGCAAAACAAAAAATAAATATAGCATAGAATAAATATCTTCCGTTATTAGGGAAAGGGAAACAGATAAAATAAAGACTAGACACCATAAAACAATAGGAAAAATACATCTATCAAAAGTTAAAAGAACAAGGAAGTCAAAAAACATAACTAATGCTCAAAATCGTTTTCCAGTTCCCTCCTGTTCGTGCTTGGCACAGCCACCGAGTAAGCAGATATTAGAGACATAGCCAACAACCTCGGAATACGGTGGCCAGCCAAAATAAAATTCTCCTACCATACCTTTGTCCACTATTTTAGTGTAGGAATGTCTACCTTTCTTGCCATTACCATTGTATCACAGTCAGGAGTAGTTATAAAAGTCATTATAAACTCTAAAAATAAAGACATAACCTGGTCGTATGTAAATGAGCACTATCAAGGAACAGTAACCCCATTAAGTACAATTTAGTCAGAGTTGAAAGGATACTCTTTATCTACTTCACAACCAGAAAACTATCAGCATCGTAATGAAAACATAAACATTATAATATGGATCCTTATTAAGTACGTAAGAGATTCTACTGACAACAATTTGTTATGAGAACAAATGTAAAACTTTGCCTGATTATTGCAAATAAATTGGCTTAAGCAGTTTAATGGATTTACTTTAAATTTTACATATGGTGTTTTATTGAACAAGTTTTACATTTAAACACTTTATTACATTATACGACTTACAAAACGTAATAAAATAAAACTCATGAATGTTGTCATTTCAACATTTTTCATAATTAGAGAATGTGTGTGTGTGTGTGTGTGTGAGAGAGAGAGAGAGAGAGAGAGAGAGATGTAGAGTTAAAAAGAGAGAGATCATCCTGAGTTACAACCTTAGGAAACTAACAGATAAGAAAAATAGAAAAATCAGTAAAAGTAAAATATAAAGAAATAATTTAAAAAAATATATATACATATATATTTAGATATGTGTACGTGTGTACGTGTGTGTGTGTGTGTGTGTGTGTGTTGTTTTGTGTGTGTGTGAGTGTGTTTTGTGTGTGTGTGTGTGTGTGTGTGTGTGTGTGTGTGTGTGTGTGTGTGTGTGTGTGTGTGTGTGTGTGTGTGTGTGTATGAGAGAGAGTGTGTGTAAGTTTATATATTATTTTTTTAAATACGTAATAAATGTATTAAAGATGATGTAGGTAAAAATAAAACAACCTTCTCTAGATTTAGAAGAAATTGAGATGAAGGCCAGAACAAACTTAGTCAGAAACTGGTTTTTTTCCTTTGAAACTGTGGCAGGATTGGATCATAATTTCCCCAGTGGTACCATGCCTGATTTTATCGAGGGGAACGGGAAGTTGCAAAAGTTATTTTTTTTCTCCGAATTCGGTGGATCGCCTGAATATATACAGTATTGGCTTGATGTTGAAAAACTTCAGTTATCTTACTTCTTTTTAGTACCCCTCATAAGTACTTTTGTATTATTTTAGTCATTACAAACTAAAAATGTGCTGTTTTTAAATATAAACAAGAACGGTGCTTTTACATTTTGAGAAAGGTTTGGTTATTCATCATATTAGTACTTATCAATAATTGATAAAATATACATTCAGCTTGTAATTCAACGGCTTTACTATTTTTATAGGTTTTCAAAAATAAAATTTCATAAAATATATTATAAATCTGCTATAATCATATCTGCTTAAATATGCCTAAAAATTAATTAAAACCAATTTCTGAAGTTATTAAAAATTAAATAGATTTAAGGAAAGTGTTGTGGGAAGTTGAAGATAATTGCCTGGAAATAAACATATTTCAATAAAGGAAGGATTAGAAAAGACACTCAGGGATACGAGTAGAAACCATGGTTAACCTTCTTACTAAAGTAATAATAATAATAATAAAGCTTCGAAGTTTTGAGAGAAATCATTCCATACATAAAATGAATGGAGTAGTGCCTTAAGCCAAGTAAAAAGTAACTGAACTAAAAAATTATTTTTAAAACTATATAATCGGTAATTATTACTAGTAATCGTTTACTATTTAATGTTTTTTATAAGTCTTTGTTCATTTTAAAAATACGTTCTCTAAAGCTATATAGTAAGCTATAATTTACTGAAACGTTGCTCAAACCGTTGCTTTTTTCACTGCTAAGAACGTGATAGTGAACAGAAGTAGCCGGAAACGGAAGCCATTGTTCAAGGAAATGAATCACTTGTATGAAAAGTTTCGGTAAATGCATAGAATTATGTATAAAGGACAAAACTCAAATAACGAATATGATTTATAAAATCCAGAAAAGATTATAGACATTTTTGAGACGACAATAGCCTCTGGTCATCTACGACCAGATGAAATATTATACGACGATGAAATATTACCAATACAATGTCTCGATTAAAACTAGATGACATCAAAGCAGAACCACAAACATTACATCAATGAAAGTGATTTATTATCATAGAAAACGTTTTACATAACGTTTTACACTTTCCTAGAAAACGTTAGAATAAAATTAGAATTCCAGCAAAGGAATACAATAAAAAACTACTTTGAATATATTCAACAGAATTGAAAATTTGTATTAAAAATCGTTTGTAATACAGTGAAAAGTTAAATTGGTTTCAGAGTATTTAACTCTAAATTTGTCAATAGCGGTCTCCCGAAGTGAGATAAATAGAATCTTGCGGCACGTGTTTACCAGCTCGAAATAAGGTATCGATTTGCAAAATAAATGTCAGTTCAATCTATAACGTTTTTAAACAATATAATAATTTGTACATTATACGGTATAAGTATACAATATTTACTTTAAAGTGTTATACCATTTACTCCAAGATAGTTACTCTTGCAACCACTACTGTCCACAAGTTACTTCACAAGTTATTGTCCACCAAAGTCAGTTAGGAAAATGAATTTACTATTGAGACCGCATTTAAATATTGGTTTGAGAAAAACTTTCGTCTAACTGTCTTTTCAATAAATCAATGCTTGTCACTCTTTTATTAATATATTTCCTTTCAATAAATTGAAAGTGAGTATTTGACGTTATTTATTTATTCAATTGACAAATTAGAGTTCACGATGATTAGAGTACTTCAGATGATTTATTGTGCTTACAAAGATATGTTTAAGGTATACATGTTCCTGAGTAGATGTTACTGAGAAATAAACATCGCTCATTGACAGATTAGGACTGATTATCTGTCTGCCTTTAGAAATTACAAACGAAAAATTGTTATGAATTAATATCTGTATAATGCCTTATATTCCACAATACCATTATGTATACATCATAAATAGGCCTACATTATCCAAATTCATAAAAAACTTTGGATCATTGTTTCAAAATCATTCCGATTTGAGCATTATCCTTGCTCAACGAAACCATATTTCACTATCGCTTTAAATCTGTAACAATACCCTCTAAAACAGTTTTTGGAAAACTATTTATTTATTAAGATTGTATAGATAAATAACCATGCAATTCACTCCAGTATCAAAGCAAAGGTTTCTTTTTACAGCTGTTTTAGGTTTTAAAGTTTCTAAATATTGAACGATTGTCCCAACTTTTGTTTCACGCTATAAGTTTCGTGAACTTTTGTAACATGGAAAAGATACTTAAATATTATATTTCGTATCTTCGTTGCGTGTGTATAGTATTAAATTATGTAATTTTAATTTGTAGATGGAATTTTTCTTGGAAAAGTATATATAGATTATAGCAACAATAACTGTAAGACAATATACTCACAATCTTTCTTCAATGAAGTATATTTATATCTTCAAGGTCTTCGTATGCCAGTCTAGTTTGACTTGTTCTCAGCTTACCAAACTCTTCAATATATTACATTGATGGTCCTCTTCAAGCATTTTGTTATATAAATATTTTTGTTGATGCAATTTATTATATATACATACATCTTAACTGTCTTAATTACTTCACAGCCAATCACCTAATTGTTTTGTTAAATTAAAGGATGTCTCTGATAGTGTCACGTGCAAACGTACAACTCTAACATGTGTTGCCATAAGTTTTGATTGTGACATGTTATCCATCAAGAGTAATTTTGTACTAAGTGTATCAAGCGAAGACGTTAAACCGCAACTGGGCTGACAACGGGATCCGACCATCACTGTCGACCGACAGTGTCTAAAGTTTAAGCGCTTCCCTACACTCTGCGGATATATTAGAGAACTGTTGATGCAAAATATGTTACTGTAAGTTGTCCTGCTGATGAAGAATTTTAATGTGTTCTTTAATCAACTTCATAGCTCACTTTAAATGTTGAAATTACTTAGTTACAGTATTTTCCCATCAGCTGTTCTAAATTCACATACCCAGTGAAGCTTTTTTCACTTACTGGAAGTAGTTGCCTTCTCATATTTTTTGTAATTGAATTATTGTTTTTTAATGAAGACGTCTGACGTACAAAGAATTTATCCATACAAAATTATTTGTAAAAGCGATTAAAAAAATATTAATTAAGTTGAAGTAAATGATCGTGGCCTACATAGACTAATCTACTTTTACAGGGCTATATGTAGGGATGAGCCTTATACAGAACCATCGGTTCTAGCTGGTGTTACTAATATCAAAGGATCTCAAATAGATAATTCTTGAAGATGTTGATGGTGTAACAAACGAAATGTTTTTATCTCTCTTCGGAGAGAAATTTTAATGTCATTGAAATAGTTTTTATAAATTAGGTTAGGCGTATAACTGAACAATGGTCCATTAAATTAGAAAAGACATACAATTGTCCTTCACAATCTGCATTTTCACTTTTTCTTGTATTTTTGTAAATAAATAATTTACCTTGACAATCTTCATTAGTTACACTAGCATGAGGTTTTAGTTTGAATAAAGAATAAAGAATGTAGGGAACTCTTATAAATATAAGAGAGGCAAGTAAAAACAAGCCAAGTTGTATAAATCACCCTGTTTTATAAGTATTCGTGTTATTTTTAAATAAACATTACGCCACAGTTGCTTCATATAGTTATATTCGTGTTATGTTGGGTAAGAGATATATTTTCTATTCAAATCTCTGTTGTCTTTAAAGTTTCCCCCACACAACGTTTCCCAACAACTGAAGACTAAGAGAATTGTTACTACCTAAATAGCGTAACATGGATCAAAATTATTCGTTGAAATACTGTGAAATACTGCTTTAGTTTTTCCCTTACGATAACTCATTTGTTTATACTTTCGAGTTTATTCTAAGAATTTATACTAATTACCTTTAATTAAGACAACAATAGAACTGCAAATGGTTTTAGAACCAGATATACAGATATACGGATATACTTGTAATCCGGTTACATAGAAGTATAAAATACTTACATGTATAAACTTGAAACTTCTGGTCGAAATTTTGCCGGTACTTACATGACCGGCATTTAGTCGAAAATGACGATGTAGGACTATTTATATAAAAAGGAGAATATTTAGGATTTTACAGTTTCTTTGAAGTATATTAACTAGTATTTATGTACTTAATGTATTTAGTGTAGATTTTAGTGCTTCAATACAAAACAGAGTAATAAAACTTTTATTAGTAAATAACAGTTTACATTTCTTAACTTTATTTGCATAATTATAAACAACACAAGTTATTAAGAATAAATCAAACACAAAAATAAATAAATCGGTTTATTAAATTAAACACTTTGCAATACAAAAATGATTTTAAAGTATACTTTACGACTAGTAAAATATGAGACAGAGGACTAAAATAACTCTAATACAGGACGATGTAATAGGGAATTATACAACTTAAGAAACTTCGCTTTACCTCCACAACCAATTTGTGTTCTACTCAACTTTACAGAAGCCTGTTTACCACTCTTATCTGACCAAATAGCCACCAATACTGTTAGGGGTGAAAACACATTTACTCTACCTCCAAATCCTCTGTGGTTTCGATGTGTGAGATAAAAGGATTGTGCTACAAGAGGGAACCGATGCGGTCTGGAAAAGGAAGATTTTTGCTTAAATTAGTTAAGAACCGAAAACGTCCAACCAAAGCCAGCAACATTGTGATATTAGATTTACATATATTATTTGTTGTTTTAATTTCTGAAATATTCTCAAAGAAATTGGCGCAGGTTCTACAGAATTGCACAGTAAAATTCCGTAATCTTTTATGAAATTAAAAATTGAAATTTAGTAAATTTATTTAATAAAAGAATTGTATTGGAAAATTATTCAGAAAACTTCACAGACCTTAGAATTATGAACTAATATAGATTGCTTAAAGCAATTATTCACAGATAAAGCAATTAATCACAGACAAAGCAATTATTTAAAGTTATTGTTACTAATCATTATTATTAAACAAATCAAATTTTAAACAATATTCTATATTTTAAAAAATTAGATGAAAATATTATATATAAAATTCATTTGATTTTATACTTTGATTTGAAATATTTGTAGGTATAAAGCAGTTTATAACTCATTTACTGTTAAGTTAGAATGGACATAACTAATTAGTGGTAAGATCAGTAAAACTATAGATAATAGTAAAATGATATCTATTTATTTCATTATAGTATATTAATTTACAAATAATAAAAAATTGATTATTACAAAAAGTAATGATATTATTATATTTAAACTCCTAAATCCAAATATTGTAGTTTAATTCAATAGATTAATTAATATTAACATTTATTAATACATTGTAATATGATATCTTGTGTATTAAAAATATTGTTTTATATGAGTTGTAACACTGACATTGCTTTAACTAATTTGTTTTCTTTTTAATGTGGGATAATATATATATATATATATATATACATACATAATGTTTTCAACAAATTAGTAAAGAATATATATTTTTAAATTCAAGGTCGTAGTTTTATTGTTTACAAAAACATATGCAACATAAATATTGAAATTTTACTAGTCGCCACATTTTAAAATCCAGCGAAGATTACCATTACAAAAAATAGTTGTCAAGTGGCCTGCATGTGGTATATTGCCCATCGATCCTGTATGCTACTCCAGTCAAATTTCAGGCTCCTCTCTGGCTAAGTACCATCTGCAAAACTCTTTCAGCTTGAATCAAAAAGGTTGAAGGCATATAATTTTAATTAACTTATGAAATACCTCACATTTTAACAGTGCGGTTATTGTTCTATAGCTCAGAGATTTACAAATTGAGTTTTACTAGATTAACATATACTTGGAATGGGATATGATTTGAAAAACGTTTTCCTCGGCGGTAAATATAACGATAGACACACAATCAGTGTCAAGTTTTCTGTGAGTTTTTTAAAATTCCTCGCAATGAGAAATATTTTTGATCGAAATAAGGTTTCTCAGCCTTGTTTAAGTACGATTTCAAAAGACATCTCCATTAGAAATTTTTTTTTTCTTTTTGGTATTTATTACCAGATAATCAATCTTCTTTTCCTTAACTAATATCATGGAGATTTTTTATAATTTGTAAGAGCGCTTTTTAAACAGCTCATTACAGTCAATGTTTGAAGATGAGGTTTAACTAGCAGAAGGATTTCCTCATTTACATGTCTTCATTGTTTACTAGAAAATATAAGCAATTTGCATGTTTACTTGATATCTTATCGGTGAGTATAGGCCTGCCTATTCTTTGTTGAGTGTTATCACCTGGCTCGTCAGAATCTCTCCGCATTAGTTATTTTATTTCCCGGTGAAAGGTAATTGTTATTTTTACATTTTTAAATTCACATATGAAAATATTACTACCCATTGCTATTATTATTACATAAGTTCATATTATTACTATTTTCTATTACTTATACATTACATTGTTTCATTTTTTTTAATTAGTATTTACAGACCTAAAACAAAGTCAATATAAGTTTTATTGTCATTTTAAATAAATGCAAATGTACATTATATTTTCTTGAAATTTGTTAAAAAAATTAATTACATTTTCATCCCTAACCTTGTTGCTATTAAGGTGTTTTTATTTGCGTCTTCAGTGGAGATCTACACATAAAATATAATATTTAAAAAATAGGTTTAAAATCATTTTTGTTCATTTTTTAAACGTTTTTTTGTTTAAAAACGTGGATTGTTTATAAGGTTGTTCGTAACATACAAACTATAACGTGAAAGTTATGTTTTTCATTGTGTTTCTTACAAAAAGAATTTTATTTGTCAGCTTGCCAGATTTATTTTATACTGTAAAGTAGAATAAGAAAAGAAACAGTTGTAAAGTTTAAATAGTTGTCGCATTGCTGTATAAACTCACAATCTTAAATTTACCATTTGGCTCACTTAATTAACCATAACAACTGGCTCACTTAATTAACCCTAACAACTGGCTCACTTAATTAACCATAACAACTGGCTCACTTAATTAACCCTAACAACTGGCTCACTTAATTAACCATAACAACTGGCTCACGTAATTAACCATAACAACTGGCTCACTTAATTAACCCTAAAAACTGGCTCACTTAATTAACCATAACAACTGGCTCACTTAATTAACCCTAACAACTGCCTCACTTAATTAGCCATAACAACTGGCTCACTCTATTAACCCTAACAACTGTGTTCATTACCACTAGAAAAATAAATATAAAGAAACTATGAAACTATGAAGTCTTTTACTAGCGAAAAAGTAGTTTATTTGAAAAATGTTATTAGGTAAAAAATATGAGGAAAGTGAATATGCAATGAAATAATAAATAAGTTAGTTTGATAGAGTACAGAGGGAAATACATATTTGACCAATGATTTTTTTTAAAGTCATAGGATAAAGTTAAAAAAACTGCTGTGAATTCAAATAGTACAATGGGCTAAGGATGTAGCATAAACGTATGAAATAGAAACACGCTTGATAAAAGAGATTTTTAAAAAGGAACTTGTAATTAGTAATATAAAAATTATTAACAGTGAAATATTTTGTTACTTAAAATAAAGTTATAAAAATTGCTTTTACAAGAAGGAAGAAAATAGACATATTAAATTATTTTTTTTAGATTTGTTAACAACAGAACCTATCACTGGAGTTAGAAGAATCAGAAATCGATGAAACTTTAATAAAAAAAAACTTATTTTACAATGAAGACTTTTTTTACAACTGCATGCTTTATTTAAGGATATCAATTAGTAAAATGATAAATTTCAGCAGAAACAACAGTAAAAATTAATATTCCTAAAAGAGCATTTAACTTTGTAAATATAATACAGTATTAAAATTTAATTAATATATAAGAAATACATATAGACTACCTATTACATGAAACTCATTATTTACTAAAACAAAGAAATAGGTATAAGGACTGAAACACACTTAAGTCTTAAGAAAAACAAATTATTTTTATATTGGAAAATTAATTATTATTGTAGGAAGAACAAACATAGTAACAGGAACGCAAGCGTACGCACTTTAGACAATATGATTATGGTTATTATAACTTATTAAAATACGTTCTAAAAACGAAATAAAAATAGTCCTTTACTAGTCCCGCAGTGGAGTATCTGTCAAGGGACGTGAGTAGGTCGAAGGTTGAATCATCCCTCTTTCAGTCATTCCATCCACCCGACAAAAATATCTTTCAAGTTTTGCTTCACAGTTATCCTATTTCACGTCCTTTCTAATGAATGATATTTCAAAATTTGTAATAGGCTTTTTTTAGTTGGTCGTTGAATACTAAACTATTTTCAACGATTTGCGTTAACTCCAATGGTAATATAGAAATAAATTTGAAAGTAATTCTCTGTTTGTCGTACAGGTAAGTTTAACTTTTTACAGCTGCATTTCTAATATGAGTTAAACGAATGCTTTTATAAACTGACTTTTTTGCTTTAAACTAAAGTAAATAGGACGAGTAAAGAGTTTTTGTTGACGGGTAGACTGGCAATCGTTTAAATTAAACATTGTTTGAAAAAAAGCACTTGTCAGAAAAAATTATTTTTAGAAGTTCCATTTTTTAATGGAATATTGGAAAAATAATTCAAATTGGTAATTAATAATTCCAGAAGTACTCTACTAATTTATAAAACAACACTTCAAATAATAATGCAAAATATAATAAATCTCCTCTACTTGTTTTATATTGGAATAGTATTACTAATTGCATCGAATCAAGTTAAGTAGACCGTGCATTGCCTAATCTTCCATGGAAAATGTAAGGGTTTATAAAATATCAATATTACACAGATAAGATAAGATATTATTACACTCCCTTCCTTGTGTAATCAGGCGTCTGGCGTGAGTCCTGGAAAGGGAACATTACGCAAGCACTTTTGTCAGTCTTTGTTTGCAAGTGTAGCTTTGGATTTAATCAATATTATTGGTATTATTTTTAAAACATTTAGAAATTAATCTCTTTTCTTTCTCCTGCATAGGAAATCCAACAAAATATTTTAGAGGGAGAATCAGTATTTGAATTTATTAACACCATATGTTTAACAGGAATTTATTTTACAAATTAATTCTTTTATTATCGAAGCACCTTTTAGCAATACATCTACTTTTGTTTTCTTAAAAAATATCTGTTGTTTTTACTATAACGGTTTAAAAATACATTTTAAAGCACAAGTACCTAAATTTACATGTAGTAGTTTTTATGGAAATAAACGTGACTGTTGAATTGGACCGTAAAAGACCGCATAAGACAAAATAGGAGCGGCGGTATTACTCCAATACGGCTCACTCGACATCCAGCTTAATTTTGAATACAACGACCCGCCCCTTCTCTAAAATTAAAAAAAAATATTATGATATATCTTTTTAGTATCTATTTAAATATCAATTGTAAGGGAAATACATTTTGGTAAATCGTTGGAAGATACAAAGGGCCTTCTATGTTAAATACATACATTGAGTTGGTGAATCGTGAATAATGTTTTTTTTAACGGAACTGTAATTATTCTCACTTAAAGTTCTAAATATGAAAAAAATACCAAAATTTAAATTGACAGAAATCATTTGTTTACATCTTTCTATCAATATATATTTATGTGTAACCTAAAGGATCTTGAATCAAATTTAGTTATGAATTTCTAATTTTACTTTTTAATACTTTGTTTTATTTATTTTGTTCTGTGTAGGCTTACACAGTTCAAGGCCAGGAAAGTGCTATCTATGCTCAGGGAAAAACAACCGCACGGCGGCGTGACAGTATAACTAATTTAATTTAGTTCTACTTAATTATTTATTACAACATAGTAATATCAAAGCTAATATCTCTATGGGAGAGTATCTTAAAGAATAATGTATCCTCTGTTTACATTGTTTTTTATGACTTCATTTTAAAGGAATGCAAATAACCTACCGTTATTTCATATTTTTCGTAATCATTTAACGCAGTTTGAATCTGTATTCCACTTCTTTATTTAATGAGATATAGTAAAGGTTATTGAGAAAGCTATTGCTCAATAACTTGCTGGGCTCTGTTGGTTTTGTGAACCGTCTAGGCTTTTTGTTATTAGATCCAACATGATAAGGTCTATTAGCCTAAAAAATCCTATAAAATCCTCTATCCTTTATTGTCTCTCCTCCTCTACATAACATTTCCTGGTTTCCTGTTCACTTTATCTTCTTATTGCATAATTTTATTTTCTAAGGTGATCACCTATGGACAGTCGTTCACTATTTCTCTTTTCTAGTCTTCCTCACTCTTTCCTAAACTATAGTCATTATTTCAGTTGCTTCTTTATATATCACCATTACTTTTCGGATAAACTCAAAGATAAAACGTTTACTTTTCTGGCTTTAGTCTTCTTTTTTTTGGCAGTGTTGCTCCATTTCATGCTTTCTTAGCAATGTTTGTTTTAGTTTTTTACTACAATTTTTTGTTTTACTTCCTCTTTATAAATAAATAAAGCAGGCTAATAATACATTAGCAAACTAAGAAAAGTAATTAAAATACTGTTTACCTTTATATTCCTTCGGTATCTAAACGTCACTCGCAAATGTAATTGTATGATGTAGCTTAGAAACCTTAACCGGAATATTCAACATGGATTCCTATTTAATTCTTTGGTAATTAAAGTTCAACCAGAACTCAAATCACGATCAAATGAAAATTAAGTGAATAAAATCCTCGTCATTTAAGTAAAAAGTAATACAAAAGAAATGTGCTCATCTACTGAAGAATGACGAAATGTAAAAACAAGGAAAATTCCACAGTAATAGAAACAACCAATTCAAAACTTTATTCCAATATCACTGAACAATTCCGTGCATCAGCGATTTTAATTTTCTCTGATGATTTGAAGCGAAATCCGTCTACGGTTTCATAAAACGAATCGTTATATACACTAACGTTCGTCAGTAAAAATTAAAGTGCGCTCCAATGGTTCAATTGATTCTCAGGAACTAGTTTGTCATCGATTTTTCTACTACAAAGAGTAGGCAACTAAATGAACATTCTTAATATACAGATAAAAAACCATTAAAAGCATCACGTTTTGTATATATATATATATATATATATATATATATATATATATATATATATATATATGTTTGTATGAATGTATCACTTTTATTTACTATGTGATTAATTAACTATAATAAAGTTTAACTATGATAAGTTTAGAATAGTTTAACTATTATAAGAATAATTAACTATGTAATTAATTCCTTATGTGAAATGCTATTAAAGCAACACAAAATGTTACATGTTACTTTCCCTATGTTTCTAGTAAAACAGTTACGACTAAATTAACTGATAAAAAGACCAACTTCAAAAAATAACCCGAAATATAATTTTTTTACTTATTAAAAAGTAAAAAATAATTTTCTAATAACGAAAGTATAATATATCATAAGCTTATTACCTACAAACGTTTGAAGTCGGCGCCGAATGTCATACTTAGACTCACATTTAACATACTGAACGTAAGAAATAAAGGGATTTTACATGATGTTGGAGCTCCTTGGCATGTAGATTAATAAATTAGGACATGCACACAGGCTATTCAATCATTTCTTCCATACACTTGTTTCATAGATAGATAATAAGAAATTAATGATAGAAAAGTATTAAGGAGATATGATCTCTTACCTCTATAAGCATCTACAATTATCCTCCCGCATACTCTCATAATATTAAATACATGAAATATTTGTTTCGAGAAAGACTCTACGGTTCGCTATAGTTAGTAAAAGGTTGGAATTCAATCTTTCAAAAAGATGATTGTTTTGGAAATGTTTAGAACCGATTTGATGGATTACAAAATCATTGACATGATTGTGACGCCGACTTCAAAGTTTTGTGGATAATAGACTTATAATAAATTATGTTTCGTTATCAGAAAAATATTGTTTATAGTTTAGAAATTAAAATTTATATTTCTGGTCCTTTTTTAAGGTCGTTTCTCTTAAAAAACAAAGTATTTGTTTAATTTTTAGAGATATGATCTTTAATTTCTATTTACAATAAAATCGAATTTCGTTTCAGGCTGTCGATTATGTTGGCAAAATTGCCAATATTCATCCACACATGATTCCTATATATATATACCTCATATTGCTTGATCGTTTTTCAAATAATTGGCATGTCGTTAAGGAAAGCATAAAGATACGAGCTTGTCAGATGAATACATAGTGTAATTTATGTTTGATATTCCTTTGACGAATTTTCCTAAACTCCTACCTAATATATCTTATCTTGCAAATATTATGTTATAATTCAATTATCACGTAATGCAATATCTGAGGAAAATATTCAATAATGCTGTCTTAAATAATTATTAGGTAGGAAAAACATTTTGTACTCATAAAATACTATTAAAAAATAAAGTGAAAATTGATTCCAAAGTTATATTTAATGAATTTATCTCTTGATATTTAGGGGAGTAATGAGGTTTTCACCAGAGGATTATTGAATATCTTGATTATGGTAAATGAACTAAATCTGATTTTCAGTGTATTTACTTTGGCTTATCTCATTCGAGTTACATCAAGTTATAGGCCTATATCAATATGGGTAGACCATCGAAGGAGGTGGTTTTTAATAAGGAAATTTTATTCATCAGTATCCGATGATCCTAGTTATAAGCAGATATATTAAGCAAGAAATAAAAAACACCTATTAGTTTTATACTTATTTTTATGTGTTGTAGAATACTACATCAAATAAATGCCGTGATTATTTATTTTACTTAGGCCTATTAATTACCTTATAATTCATGATCACTATTTAGAAAAAAACATTTTCCCTCCAAAACAAATTGTTTAAAATTTAAAAAAGTGTATTATTGTCTCCAAATCAGACAGAGTGGTATGTAACTATAATGGGACCACTCTTTCATTTGCAAGCAAAATCAATTTGATCGGTTAAATACTTCCACGTTATCGTGGAATAAACGGAAACAAAACTTACGGATCGAATTAAAAATCTCATCTTTTTTTAAGTAGTTTGTGATTGTTTATTTTGCTTATTAAATATCTTATAATTCATAATCCTTATTTAAAAAGAAAATAAAAACATTTTCTTTCCAACAATGTTTTTTTTTAATATAAAATAGCGTATTATTGCCCTCAAATCAGACGAATTTGAATCCATATTTAACAAAATCACCGGGAAGGTCTTCTCTTTCATTTAGGCCTACATAAAAATCACTTTGATCGGTTAAGAACTTCCAAAGTTATCGTGGAACAAACAGGGAAAATATACGGATCAAATAAAGAACCTCCTTCTCTTTGGAAATCGGTTAAAACCCAAGAACCATGAAGTAGCTGCTATATAGGTAAATTATGAGTATGTATCCACGAGATACTAAAACTAAATGAGATACAAAACTAAAGTTTTGTTTAGTATACCATTGTCAAATTCAAAATGTAAAATATTTACTTCGAAAAGTGTGTGTCAACTAAATGATCTTGATGGTATTTTATCCAGTCTGATTATTAGAAGAGAAGATGAAATAATAACAAAATATAAGTAGAAGACAGTTCAGAATTTCGTACTTGCATACGGAGAAATGACAAGTTGTCTGCTGTAGCCGCAAGTTATTACATTACTAATTAAGAAATCACAATCTATTCCTGAGACGCTTTTACAGTTAATTTCATAGTTTAGATGGATAACCTTCCAGGCTATCACTGATTGATAATGTTGACTACAATTATGTGAAAACAAATAAAAACATACACAAAACTCACAAATTATTCATTTATTTACTCATACGCGTTTCAATGACCAAGTCATCATCATCAGTGAGTGTTACTACTACAAACTCTAACTTACAACTAGCGTGAAAGCAAGGTTACACTTCCGTATTTATACAGTAGGCGTTGCCACGCCCAATTGTCAAAACAACAGTTACTAACCCTACTTTAAACATGATACAACAAATAGAAATTTTGTACCTAACTCAATAATTACAATTACCTATTATTATACAAAGTTTTCCATGCATCCAATTCACTACAATAACGTGCTTCTCTGGTTCAAAAAAAAAAAAAAAAAAAAAAAAAAACAGAAGCACGTTATTAAGGGATTTACAAGGGGGGAAATGGGTAAAAATAACACACCATCCACCGCTGTGTAATAAAATTAGAAAATCTCTAGGAAAATAAAGTAATTTGAATGTTACAATTGCCACAGCAAATAACCTAAAGAAGTTGTTAAGGAACCATAAAGATGACATACCTAATGAAGAAAAGCCAGGAATCTACTGCCTGAAATGTAGCTAGTGTCCTCTGAAATATATAGGCCAAACAAAAAGAAATATTAAAACTAGGGCTAAAGAACATTTTTCCCACATTAAATATAATAGACCAGAAAATCTGCGATGGCGAAGCATTGTTTAGAGGAAGAGCACGAATTTAAAGTAGACGATGTAACCTTGTTAAAAAACGTTGTTAAGTGTAGTGAATTGGATGCATGGGAAACTTTGTATATTAATAGGAATAAAAATAATATTGTAAACAACGAGTCAGGCCCTATTCCAAATTCTATATTATTGTAATTAGCGTAACAAAAATGGAAAAAAATAAAAAAATGTATTGTAACTTTTAGGTTAAATATTTTGACATAATAATAATGTGTAATATTAATTATCTATTTTGTTTATATGTAATTATGCTGTATGTTACAAATTTTATTGTAATTATTGAGTTAGGTACAAAATGTCTATTTGTTGTATCATGTTTAAAGTAGGGTTAGTAACTGTTGTTTTGACAAGTGGGCGTGGCAACGCCTACTGTATAGATACGGAAGAGTAACCTTGCTTTCACCCTAGTTGTAAGTTAGAGTTTGTAGTACTAACACTCACTGATGATGATGACTTGGTCATTGAAACGCGTATGAGTAAATAAATGAATAATTTGTGAGTTTTATGTATGTTTTTATTTGTTTTTAACATAACCTCACAAGCTAAGCTCAAAGAATATTTGTTTACAATATGTGAACTCGTTTGAGGAACAAGTTATTGATAGTGAGTTGGGATTCGTTATAATTAACGATGCTCTCAATTGAAACTGAAATGTTTTGGTATTAGTTGATAACCATTTAATTTCAGTTCTAAAAATAAATTTTAATCTTTTCAGATATCTTTTGAGAATATGATTGAGAAAACTGTCATAGTTGTTTTGTAACAAATAAAAAGAATGAAATAAAATCTATGAAGTAGGTAACGTTAAAAAAATTTATAACCGTTCCATTCATAGCAAAGCCTCCAAGTAGAATAAGTAGTTACACATAAGCCCTTCAGACATTAATATAGGCTATTGTTTTCAGAGTTATATTTTATATGTCTACCACTGCCATACCTAATGTTTAATGAGATTGGATCTATGATTAGTCTCTAAACCTAAAAACAAGTACAACTGTTTAGGTCTTGTGTATATATGACAACAAAAATTGCCGCCTATTTAAATATGGTGTTTTGTAAAGTTTTCTGTATTTTATTTTGAGAAGTGTGAATAAAAGGGAAGCGCTTCATTGCATGTAAATATAGAAACATAAAATGTTTTATACATTTTCTCTACACTTCAATAAAAGCTTGTATATGGTGGAGGCTATGCACTTTATAACTTTCTACACACACACACACACACACTTACACACACACACACACACACACACACACACACACACACACACACACACACTCACACACACACACACACACACACACACACACACACACAAACACACACACACACACACACAAACACACACACACACACACACACACACACAAACAAACACACACACACACACACACACACACACACACACACACACACACACTGTAACTAACTCTCTTTTAAACACCCCTTTCTTTCAACTAGGCTTATGCCAGATAATGACGGATTTTAATTTTCCGAAACCCACCTAGAGATAAGTTTAAAGCGAGTTTGGTTTACAAGGTATCGTCAGTTGTTAATAGTCATATATATTAGTAAACTGTCACTGCTGAAACACATACAAAGTAAATAAAACACTAAAACATATATCATACCATTCGTTGCGTTCCGGATGTGATTCTAGTTAGGTCGTGCAACATATGAACCTCCTAATAATACCATTGCCATATGGACTCCTGTGTTGTAATTAGGCAGGATCTACCTTTAAAACTAGCCTTTATACTTCACTTAAAAACCAACTAGCTCTTCAGCTAGCTCAATATTTATTAATTTATTGATTCACAAGATTAAGATCTTGTGGTGTTATATTAGGCCTATATTTATTATCATTTACTGATTTATAACTTTAAAACATTTAGGAATGGTTTAGGAACCAATAAATCTACTAGTTTTTATTAATTAACAACACAGGATGTTTATATAAATCAAATAAACTGATTTTTGTATGATACCTTTAATGATTTAAAATCTTTGAAAACTAATAATACAATAAAATATAACAAGAGTATCCTTTTTGCTTTTTACTGTAATGCTTTTTACATTCTCTAATCAAACAGAAAACATTTAAAGCATATTTCACTTTTAATTTCATTTAATTTTCTTGTGGATATAGTTTTTTTTAATAAACAATTTAGTAAACAAAATCTTTATTTTATTCTAATTTTTTTACATTATGAAATAGTTCTTTCTTTAGTTAAATCAATTTATTTCATTTATTAAGTTTGCTAATAATATTTGTATATTTAACTATTTTCTTTTAAAATATTTACCTTTGAAAATCCATATTTATTATTAGTAACACTTATGATAGTGTTTGACCCCTTATAAATTCAACAATATGGCCTACTACTTTATAAAATTGTTCATTTACATTTATTAAACAGTATCATTAAAGGTTTGTGTGATTGACGATGGCTTGGTTTATGGTCGAAACCATTTCACTGATTTGAATTAATTTTTCTATCACATAATTTGTTTGTAATTGAACATATCATCTAACTTCACATAGAATTTACCTAATTTACATTGGAAAACTTCACTTATATTACCTTTTTAAAATTGGCTTATCGCATGACATTGTAAGTATTTTTAACACTGAATCTTTATATTTTCCATATTTACTTTTTTTATATTTGCTCAACAAAATTACATTGAGTGAAGTCATGGCTTATGTTTTTTAAATTTTCATTTTGAAACAAAACTTTGCTAACAGAATTTAATCAAATTTATTGAAAAAATTTGACTTTAAAAAAAGACGCCAATATATATCGCCTCATCTTCGTCCTGCTTTTTTCCTGGGCTCCAGATCTCGTTGGCAATTAAACACCGTCTTGCATCACTTTCCTTAAGATCCTTGGACGTCTAAAACTATTGCGCTAATTACTACAGGACGCTAAAAATTACATACATTATTTAGCTTGAAGTATAGATTGCTGACGTTCGCACACACACACACACACACACAAACACAGACACACACGTAAACACATACACACACCTCCCCCTCCCCCCTCACACACGCAGACAGACAGACACACACACACACACACACACACACACACACACTGCGACGGGCAAAAAACGTTAGTGACGGCCGTTGCAAAAGTAAACCTCTTTCACTTAAAATAACTAAGTGAGAAAAGGAGTAAAATAAAAGAGAAAGGGCTATTAAGGATATTTGGGAGTATTGGTAGTATGTTAGCTAAAAACAAAGAACAAGCAAAGCCAGTTAAAAGGGAAATAGGTCTTAGCTGGGGAATTTTAAAAATACTGTATTTGCAAGGGGAGAACGGTCAAAATCGTATTATAACGGTGATCGACATTCGTATGGATGCAGGAGAGCGAAAGGTTCCAAACATGAAGAATAGCGAAAATGCAGAAAAGGTGCCGTTGAAGAGGAAAACGACCAGAAAAGAAAACGGCAAAAATATTGATTTTTGGTAACGAAATATTCCCAAGCAGAGCGACAAGACAGGATGTGACGCGCGCATCACATGATCAGATATTACGTCACTTTCAGTAAAACCGATTGGATAAACGCTGTGTGAGAAAGATGGGCCTGCCGGGAGTTTTTTACCGGACATGAGGAAATAAGTTAAGCGTGGCTTCGAACAGCAAAGAGGGAAGACGTCAAGTCAGTTGCGCTCCGGTTTGTGCAAATTTAAAATAACATCTTTTAGTTTATCAAATCGTTAAACATAGCTATGCAGGGCTAAGGCGAGAGTGTGTTTCGCTGTGATGTAGTACCGTGAAGTCTCAGGAACCCTTTTGTGGAAAAAACTTCCGCAAAAGTGGCTTCCCAACAACATCAAAATACTGCGTCGTCGCGAGTTTAAGTGGTTTCCGTGACTGTAATAAAATAAAAAATAAAGTCAGTGTTTGCCAAGGAATAGAACAGTGCTTCATAGTGGTGAATTAAAGAGTAAAATTTTCGAAATAAATAAACTTTAAAATTAACAGTGTAAAATCGAAGGCGGAAAAGACTAAAGTTTTATATACCAGGAAAGTGTTTCAAAATTCAAAATTTAAAATTAAAAAGGTGAACGTTAAACGGCAAAAGCAAAGCGAGAGTGCAAATCATGGAAGGCGTAAATATCGAGATCTTGGGTTCGGCATAACAATAGACAACAAAGATCAAAATGGCGTCCTTAAAGAGAGGAAAGCTTTGTTTTCAACGGACGACGCGGTTTCGAAGCGGGACCACCACCCAAGCCAAGCGGAAGGATCCAACATGTCTAACCAGCAGCAAAGGGGGAGTTTCGCAGCCAAAACAACGCAACAGGAGTATGAAGTGTGTAATGACAGGTCAGATTTTATCGTTCTCTCTTTGCAAATAAGTGAAAATTTTAATTTTGAATTTTTAATGGGGAATTGAAAATGAAATTGAATTAAATTAAAAACTTAAATATCAAATTTGAAAATAGTACATGAAAAATAGAAGGTGGCTTTGTTTCTGAGAGGGGACAGTAGTCCGGGGAAGATTAGGTCAAGCCACAAGATGACTGGTTACTAACAGATAACTTTAGAAATTGAATTAAATGTAAAAATGAGTAAAATGGAAATTTGAAGTTAGAATCTTAAAATTTGTTCATAGGCTAAAGAAAGTGAATCCAATTAAGAAATTAAACTTGTTTTTGAGGTAAATAACAGCTGGGGATAAAGATAAAATGTGAAAATAACTTATTCTAAATTAAATATGTAAGTGGTGTCAAAAGGTAAACAAACAAGATGGCCGCCAAATATGTGAATATTTCTGTCCATAAGAGTTGAAGTTCAGATGTTTCTGTTCATAAATAATTACAATTAAATTGTTCTTTTTAAAGCAAATTAGCGTAAATGCATTATTAAAAAAAGGGGTTAAAAGGGTTGCAAAATTAATTATTAACAATTAATTGAAATTAATTTTTGAGAATTGGGATAAGACGAATTAATGATAAATTAATTAAATTATTTTAAAGTGAAGACAAAAGGGGACAGAGTTTTATGTTTTAAAAGGTGTCTTAAATAAAGCCTAAGGTTAAATTATTTTGGGAATTAGAAGACAATATATATGTAAACAAACAGAAATATTTTGGGATTAAATATCCAGTGGGTCTAGCTAAAATAAAAGTAGATTAATTAATTTCAGGTAAGTTCTATGATTTTGAAATTGAGATATTAATTTGTGCCTAGAATAAGAAAATTTTATTATGTGCGTTTGTCATAAAAGGAGGTTTATAAATAAATTTAGAAAATGATAGTAGAGAAAATTGTCTGATTACAAGTTTCCTAATATAAAATTTAACTTGTTTATATGAAAAAGATAGAAAGTAAGTTCTATAAGTGTTAAAGAGTAAAGAATTGTTAAAGGCAAATGAAATTGAAAAGTAAACTTTGATAAATAAATTAAAAATTGATAAAGGAAAATTCTAGTAAATTGAGATTAGAGTTTTCAATACGCCAAGGTACTTCTTCCCCTGGAATGCACACCCAAAAAGGTTAAATCCTCAGCAAGTTAGGTTTTTTAACAAATTAAGTCCAGTGACTGGTTCTCTGACAGATTTTGGCGAGTATTGCATAGCGTTCTAGCTACGGCTACGAATGGCTCGTTTCAAAATTCTTAAATTTTGACGCAGTAGGTGGGGTTGCGCTTAGGATCCAGCCAACAAAGGGTTGGCAGTCAGGTAAGTGAGCGCACGCCGGGTCCGTTGCAACACACACACACACACACACACACACACACACACACACACACACACACACACACACACACACACACACACACACACACACACACACACACACACACACACAAACACACACACAAATACACACACACACACACACACACACACGTACAAACACACACAAAGACACACATACACACACACACACACAAACACATACATGCATACACACACATACCCACATACATTCACACACACAAACATACACGCACAAACTCACATACTCACATACTCAAACACACACACACACACACACACACACTCTCACTCACTCACACACATACGTACACATCTCCACCTCCCACATTAACACACACGAACATAGACACGCACACACACCCATACAGACAGACACACACACACACACCCACAAACCCACCCACCCCACACACACATACTCACACACACACACACACACACACTCTCTCTCACTCACTCACACACATACATACACACCTCCACCTCCCCTATTAACACACACGAACATAGACACGCACACACACCCATACAGACAGACACACACACACACACACACACACACACACACACACACACACATTAGCTTAACGTTGAATGCAGACACCAGCTAAGTGAAATTCGTAGCCCCTTTCTGGTAGTCTATATCACATGACAGGGTAATAAACTAAATAAACTTGTTGGTTGATTTGCGTAAGTTTTTCAACTTTGATTAGTTGAAACGTTATTAATTTGATCTGGCCATAGCCGCTTAAGCCTATTTGAACTTGGTGGAAATGTTGTTAGTTTGAACTTCGTGTATGTTGGTCGGTTAAACTTAGCGTAATGTTGTTTAGTTGAAACGTCAGTCATTTTTTCTAGCCATGTTGTCAGGCTATGTATCGGTTGTCAGGCTATGTATTTCATTCAGGGTTAGGTATCTATTGTCTACCTATGTAGCCTATATGCAGGCTAGGTATGTTGTCAGGCCATGTAGGCTATGGTGAGGCTAGGTATCTGTTGTCAGGGTGTGGGTTACTCTTGCATTACCGTAGATCTGTGTCTATGGATAACCGGCTTAACATAGTATGTGGGTTTACATACATAACACAAAATGTAGGCTAACTATATATATATATTACCCAAGCTATGCATTGGATATTATGTGTTAACTTGTATTCAAGCCTCTCATCGGCTACTATGTGATAAACCATATTCAATCTATGTATCGAATACTATGTGTTAGCCCTAGTCAGGCTATGCATCGGCTACTATGTGTTAACCATTCGCCTAGCTATGCATCAGATACTATGTGTTAACCATTAGCCCTGCTATGCATCGGATACTATGTGTTACCCTTAGTCGGGCTATGCATCGGCTACTATATGTTAACTTGTAGTCAACCTATTCATCAGATACTATGTGATAACCATTAGCCAAACTATGCAATGGATACTATGTGTTAGTTTGTATTCAACCTACTCAACGGATATTATTTGTGTTAAATTATTATGTGTTAGCCCCAGTCAGGCTATGCATCGGATATTATGTGTTAACCCTTAGTCACGCTAACCATTAGTTAACCATTAGCCCAGCTATGCATTGGATACTATATGTAGGTCATTATCCAGGTCGTGCATTGGATATTATGTGTTAACTTGTATTCAAACTTCTCATCGGATATTATGTGTTACCCTGTAGTCAGGCTATCAATCGGATATTATTGGTTAACCCCTAGTCAAGTTATGCTTTGGATACCATGTGTTAACCATTACTCAATCTATGCCTCAGATACTATGTGTTTGCCCTAGTCAGGCTATGCATCGGCTACTATATGTTAACTTGTAGTCAACCTATTCATCAGATACTATGTGTTAACCCGTTAGTCAAGCTACACATCGGATATTATGTGTTAACCATTAGTCAAGCTACACATCGGATATTATGTGTTAACCCGTAGTCAAGCTAACCATTAGTTAACCATTAGCCTAGCTATGCAACGGGTACTACATGATGAACATTAGCCTGGCTATGCACTGGGGATTATGTGTTGGGCCATAGTCAAGCTACTTATCGGATACTATATGTTAACCCATTGTCAGACAATGCATCGGATACTAAATGTTAATGATTAGTCAAGCTATGTATCAGGTACTATGTGGACAACTCGTAGGATACTGTGTGATAACCATGCATTAGCTAAACTATGCATTGGATATAATGTGTTATAATTTGTAGGCCCTTGTCGGCTTAGCATAATATGTATGCAGGCTTACACACATATTTGTTTAACGCAGTATGTAGGCCTAACATAGTATATACGCCTATCTATGATAGCATGCATGTTGGCTTACCATAGTATTTATTTGGTTTACGCGCATATTTATTGAACACACTATATAGGGCAATCACGTATGCTGGCTTAACATAGTATATAAGCCTATGTAGGATAGCATCCATGTTGGTTAGCATAGTATTTATGTGGGTTTACACACATATCTGTTTAGCACAGTATGAAGGCTTAGCATATTATTTATGTTGGTTTACATGCATATTTCTTTAACACACTATATAAGCTATCATTCATCCCGGCTTAACATATTATATAGGCCTATGTGGGTAACGGGGATATTGGCCTAATACAGGATGTATATAGGTGAACCTGCATATTGGTTTAACAGCGTATATATGGCTATGTAGAGTATATTGCATGCTGGTTTAACATAGTACATATGCTAGAATGTTGGCTTAACACTGTATGTATATAGGTTGCGTAACTTTTTTTAAATATATTGTAGTATTTGAGACACAGCCGCGCGGGTTTTAAGCTTGCTATAGTGGTCACCGGCTGTCATTGCGGTTTTAAGATAATGTGTTATCTCTGCATGTTTGCACATGTCAAGCACAGTCACCGGTTATGTATGCCACGCGTATTCCTACAAACGATAAGGCTTTATTGCATTGTTTATTAATTTAGTAGCATAGAAAAATTTTGAGTTTGGCAATCATAGCCCCTTGCCCCGCATCAGCCATATCATTTAGGGTAGAACACTCTAGTTAGGGTGGGCCTAATACCTGCATAGAGTCGCTCGAACGCGGATACGTCATCAAATATATTAATTCTGTACGTGGGCTAGATAGGTTATGCATTGGTAGATGTACCCTATAGTACTCCCCATATTATACGGTTGCCTGCCTGAGGTTCTACCTGATAGACGAGGTGAAACTAGCTCAGATCATAAGGGGTTTGGCCAGTGGTTTACCGACATAGTAGGCGCATGTAGGGATTCATGTATATCGGCTTAGCATAGTATGTATGTAGGCTTACATGCTTATTTGTTTAACACATTATGTGAGCTATCGTATATATTGGCTTAACATAGTATATGAATCTATGTAGGTTTACATGTATATTTGTTTAACATACTATATAAGCCTATCGTGCATGTTGCCTTAACATAGTATATATGCCTTACAGCGACCGTTGCGCGGGTCTACCGAGCCCCTGCAATGTGATAGGTCGATTCCCCGCACAGTCTATTTGAATTTACCGTATTTGTTGGTGGATAGAAATGAGTGTAAATTGGTCGGTTAAACTTAGCGTAAGACTGTGGTTCACTTTTGTTTAGTCGAAACCTTGGTCATTTGATCTAACCTATCATTTTTGATGCTTTCATATATTATTATAAACTACCTCTCACCTAAAGCCTTGCTCTAGCGTGAATTTACCTAAGGCCGTTCTCCAGGGTGCCTTTACTTAAAGCCTGAATCTAGTGTGATTTTAACTCAGGCCTTTCTCCAAGATGGCTCTAACTAAGTGCAGGCTTAGGGACGGCTTTACCTACGTCCACACTCCATGGAGGCTATACCTAAGGCCTAGCCGTTGGGCGGCTTTACCTCAAACACGGCTCCAGGGTGACTTTACCTATGGTCTGACTCCAAGGTAGTTTTACCCAAGACTTGGTGAAGGTACTTGTCTTAGTCGAGAGGCTGTAATTGATATAGCAACCATCTTGGCCCAGCTCTTGGGTAGCTTTACTTAAAGGCTGACTGCTTTACCTAAGGCCTGACTCCAAGGTAGCTTTACCTAAGGCCAGATTCCGGGGTTACTTTACCTAAGGGCATTCTTCGGGTTGGTTTTACCTGAGGCCTGGCTCCTGGGTGGCTTTACCTCGAGCACGATTCCGGGGTCCGTGGTAGCTTTACCTGGTCACCGGCTGCCGTTGCGGTTTTAAGATAATGTTTTATCTCTGCAGGTTTGCACATGTCCAGCACACGGTCACCGGTTATGTAGGCCAAACGTATTGCCCGAAACGATAGGGCTTTGTTGCATTGTTTATTATTTAGTAGCATAGAAAAAGTTTGAGTTTGGCAATCATATACCCCGGGCCCCTCATCACCCAAAACATTTAGGGTAGACCACTATAGTTAGGGTGAGCCTACTGCATGCCTAGAGTCGCTCGAGCGCTGATACGTCATCAGATAACCATTAAATCTTTCCAAAAGTTACCCCCACCACCGGAGCTATTCCAGGGTTACTTTACCTAGGGGCCGGCCTCGAGATGGCTTTACCTGAGGGCTAGGTCCTGGGTGACTTTTACCTAGGACCCGATCATTTTTGGCATTTTCATATATTATTTTAAAACTACCCCTAGTTGAAACCACCCCCGCAACAGTCCATAATGGACTTTATACATACCACATACGGTCATTCGATATATCCGATCGATTTTTGGCAATTTCATATATTATTTAAAAACTACCCCCTGTTAAACCCACCCCCACAGCAGTCCATACTGGACTCTAGACATATCCCGCACGGTCATTTGATCCAAACAATCGATTTTTGGCAATTTCATATTTTATTTTAAAACTACCCCTAGGTGAAACTACCCCCAACCGTAGCGATAACACACTCTAGACTCACCCTATCAGTCAAGACACGTTTTTCCAAAATGTTTTCGAAAACTAAACCCAACCCCGAATCTACGCCTGGAGCTACCCCCGGGGATGGTCCTGAACGTAGCTGAGGACACCCCTGCACCTAGGGGTGGGTTAAGTTAGATGAAATTTGGCTAGCTTAGGTCAGTGGGTTAGAATTTATTTTTTTCGAAAAACTACCCCTACCCCTCTAGACGTGGTCGAACCCACCCCCAAGGCTACGGTCAAGGCCGCGACGACCTCTAGCATCATCCAAAACCACCCCTATAGTCCTAGGTGACGTACAGGGCCAGTTAGGGGTGGGTGTCCCCAAGTGTACTCACTTCTACTTGCAACCATGCCAGATGCCTGGAATACCCACTTCAATAGATTGTTCACATTAAAACTATTTTATTGATAAAGAAGGCTATTAACCTGCTTTAACGATACCTACAGAAGTAACTTGGTAAGCTAGCCGAGTTCTTATTCTGTCAGTGATATTATTAGACTCATTATAAGGGATTACATATCAATATACCATGCAGTAAAATCAGATAGATGGTGTGTTTGGTGGCTATGCAGGAACTGTACATCGATATGGGTCTGGGTAAGAATGTGGGAAAAGTGTTTTTACTATTGGGCTGGGTTTAACTTTAGGCATACAGTGAAAGCTATATTACATTTTTTTAGAAATTATTCCTATAATTTATCGTAATACAGAGGGTACCGGAATAAAACTACTTTCTGATGCTACTTGGGAATTAGCTGCAGTTATTGTTTAAAATAATAAAGTTTGTTGTTACCCATATTGTATCATTAATATGAACTTTCAATATGAAAACATCAATAAGTTGAAAAGTATTTTAATTAAATGAATTACACAATATACCTTGTATAGTCACTAAGTATTAGAATTTGGAGTGTTATCACTAAAAAAGAATACTCTTTCACAATAATAAAAACTGATATCATTAATAGTTTATAATTTTATTCCATAGAAAACCCTACTTGGTATAAGCCAGAATTCATGTAATTTTGAAAAATAGAAACCAAAGTACAAATTGGTTACTACTTTGCACCCTAAAGGAACTTGTCTATTATTTACAACAATGTTTAATGGAGACAT
The DNA here is from genome assembly GCA_036971475.1 of Prosapia bicincta. Taxonomy (NCBI): domain Eukaryota; kingdom Metazoa; phylum Arthropoda; class Insecta; order Hemiptera; family Cercopidae; genus Prosapia; species Prosapia bicincta. The sequence continues at coordinate 98,070,566 of JBAIZL010000004.1, read as the reverse complement.
ATTATTAGCTTTTTACATTCATTTTTATAAGAATTCTATTCTTTGTCAGAATAAATTTAACAGTTCCGTCTACATAAATGTAAATATTACAAGAATTTATATTAAAAATTCTTGTATTGGAATCAACTTAATTATTTTTGATTATTATACAAGAAAACACACTTTATATATGTATATATATATATATATATATATATATATATATATATATATATATATATCGCAATATGTATTCTTGTGTGTTAATAAAGAAATAAGACAAAATACAAATACAAGAATAATTATTTGAATTGTAAATTCAATAATTATTCTTGTATTTGTATTATATATATATTGTAACAGTTGAGCCCTTTTTCCTGAGGTAAGTATTTATCAGGGCTTTATTAAAAAAGTGTGTTAATTACCAATTAACAAATTAATTAACCTTACTTACCAGGGGCTCCTAGTTCTCCGTTTCAGCCAGGCATAATAATGTCTTTCTGTAAACGATCTTCTGATATCTTCGGAAGGTAGAACTAGGTTACTTGGGAAATGAAAATATAAAATTTGTAACGTTCTAGGTTACTTGTGAAACAAGAATTTAAATTTTTAAAACACAAAGTCATACAATTTATTAATCAGTGCCAAATTACAGTAGAATAAAAGACAGCAATGTGTCGAGTAATTACCTTTTAATTACTGCTAATTATTCCATACATTTTAATTACTTATTAACCATTTTATTACTTATTAAATTTATATTTATCGAGAAGATAGTAACTCAAGTTTTCCAATTTTAGAAATGAATATTCAAGGGACAATTTCTACCGTTCATGTGTTAACCGTTTATCAATTAAAATTCAACTTAGTTAACATTAAAATACATTTTCTTTATTGTTATCTAAATCGTACCTGGTTGTGCACATTACTTGTAAAACATTTTAAACACATCATTAATTATTGCACATTGATTTTGTACACTTAACACATCGCTCTAGCAAATCAGCGCTCTTAAACAAAAATGATAATAACTTTTACTCGTTTGAAACACATGAATAATCGCTTCTGACTTCTTCTTTTGTTGCGTTAATAAAACTCGGTACCGGCCTTGACACCTTAAATTTTGAATACTGGAAGTTTGTAAATTTCTAGGTTACGTCCGAAAATGCCATCACGTCCGTCTCGTTCGGAGACTTTTTGAGAAGTGGGCTCGTTACAAGGACACGCCAACGGAATTTCCCACCCTTAGTTATTATTTTGAATTTTTTGATTGGTGCATCGGATCAGGCGATATCAGACCATGCTTACGTCAAACGGGGTGATGTGGATTAATTACCCTAAGTTACTAACTCGTACGATATTTTGCATCTTTACCCGCTAGGGGCGCTACTATCTATGCTAGCTTCACAATGTGCACCAATAAAACAAAAATTTTCTTTTATATTGGGAAGATATAATTAATAAATAAAAATTAAATATATAAATGAATTTATATGTAACACTTATTGTTAAGAGTGTTACATTTTCTCTTGTCGACCTGAAAAGAAAATTTTTGTTCAACTTTACATCTTATTTCTACTTCAACATTTTATACATAGTGTGTGTGTAGTCCCCTTTTACAATTGAACAAAATTTTATACGTACCATAGTAAAAGTATAAATAATCTTCAGCAACGGATGATTTGTTTACTAACTGTCTCCACTATGGAATGCTTGTCGTTCCCCCTTGCTATACAAGGTACTACAACGGAAGCGTATCCGTTTTCTCACACATAGGCTCTTTTACAAAACTACCGGTTTCACAGCGTTCTATTGCAAAGACATTCTATACATTTCACATTTTAAAACTATTAAAATTATTACAAACTTTAATTACTTTCATTACAAATCTGTTTCTTGTGAACATTCTGTTTCACAAACTCTTACGAATACAAATTTATATCTTTTCAATTTTTATATTCTTTACTCTTTCAATTCCTTATTAATTTTCAATCAAATTATGTCTTTATTTAAAAAATCGTACAAATCATTTATTAATTAAATTCTCTTCGAATTGTCTCTTTTTGTGTCAACAAACATAACCTACTAGCTGTATTTATCACAGTCCACTGCCTGGGATCTGCAAAATTGCTTACTTCCTGTAAGACACAAATTTTACCATATTCAAACGACGCTACATGTATTTTCTCAAAAATTCTCTCTCAATTTACAAACTAAGACTGTACCATTGCCTTATAACTTCTCTCCGTTATTTCTACAACATTCGTTCATCTTATACAAAATCCCTGGATTTCAAATCCCATATTTTGAATCCAAATACCTGTTAATCAAATCCCATACTTTGATTTTAAAACCATACAGCTAGTTGTTGACACAACAAGGACTTTATTTACTTCATTATTCTTATAATTTCATTCAAACATTACTATAACAATTTAATAATAAAGTTTTGACTAAGCTCTTGCATTAATAAAATAAGAAATGAATCAAACAGAAACTAGGATTGTACATTCACACATAATTTTTTGGTCAAGTGCTTTAGTCTCTTCGTGTAGTATTATGTATTTTGAGATTTTTGTCGCCTATCTCGTGTAGTAGTGTAATTGCATGTCATTCAACCCTTTCGACACGCAATTATGTAAATGTGTCGTCATGATTTTGTAAAATTGCATATCAAGGCACCTCCCATTTTCCTTATCAACCAATTCCCCTTTTAAAAATTAAACAATAGCTTGAATTTCTTTCAACAATAACTTTTAATACTCTTTTACTCGTCTAATAAATTATCTACCTCTTTCAGGATGTCTCTGTTTCGATTTTAATCAACTTATATGAGCCTTTCTTATATTATTGAGGTTATTACCTTGTTGGAACAGTACAGACACATGATTAAAAAAATTTACAATATTTTATGTGAACCTTCATATTTTATAGCCAATTTACTGTGGAAATTATATTTGAGTTTAAATTATTAACCATAGAACGTTTTATGCTATTTAATGCTACATTAACATTTGGTTTAAGATTAAAATGACAAGAGTTCTTTGAATAATCTTTTACTTAAATTTTCTTTGAATTTGTCTCATATTATGTGAACAATCATAACCTCTCATCTAGCTGTATTAACCTGCTCCCTTCTTGTAAGCCACCTAATTATCATAGTTGCCCCTGCGTACATTGTTTCACAACTATTTGTCTATACAATTTTTACTATCATTTGGAAAACAATTTTAAGCCTGTACCATTGTCTTATAACGTCTTTTTTATCTTATACATCTTCAGTACATCTTGACCCTTTTTGAATTTCAAATCTCATACTTTGAAAATCCACTAACTTTATACTTAAATAAATCCCATACTTTAGTTTAAGAATTATATACAGCTAATTCTTCACAAAAAAAAAAGACTTTATTCAAATCATTACTATTAAATCTTCTTTTAAAATTTTTTATCTTTTTAAAAAAAAATCATTCAGGTCGTCTGACATTTTACAATATAAACTTTCTGCTATTAAAAACTTTACTTGCCATCAAAATTTTTCTTTTTAACCTTAATTTTTGACAATGTTTAAAAACAAATTCTTCTTTTATTATATTTATTGAACCTTCAGTGTCCAATAAAACATTACAATTTATTTGACTATTTAATTCAATGTTTATTGTAAGTAAAATAACAATTTTTATTTTATTTCTTAACTTATCATGGTTTTTAAACATTTCCTTTGAATTTCTCTGAGAAACCTTTATTTATCCAATACATTAAATTAACAGGATCGGCTTTACAATTTTTATCTTTGGCTATCTTTCTTATTACATAGACTGTACTGTCCGTCTAACCTTTACATTTTGAAATTTTTAGTTCGAAAATTAACTCGTCTTTTACCAACTTATTTATTTTTAAATCGCTGGACATTTTATTTATTTGAAAATGACTTTATTACACACTGACGAGTATTTTTAAGGAGGGCTGCACAACTTGAATAATTAACACATGAATGGCATTAATCTTTAGAATTCGTTAGCAGTAATTATCATTCAACCTTTCAATTATTAAATTTTTAGAAAATCAGCAAAGTATGAGACTTACATTTTAGAAAACAACGAAAATTAGCAGTAATTTAAATTTAGCAGAGTAGCGCATTTGTAACGTTCAAGGCCCTTTTAACTGGGGGTAAGTTTTACCTTTATTAAAAATGTGTGTTAATAACTAATTAACATATTAATTAATTACTTACCCTGGCCTCTAGTTCTAACGTCATAACTCAGGCAATCGTAAATCGGCTCACTCAACACGAAAATCCTGAGGCACTGAGACTTCCCGACAACAACCACCTGACAAGACGACTCAAAAGGACAAAACCATTTGAACTCGTTGAACGACAAGAGTGACAACAATGCTCTTCCTCACGCCGGTTGGTTTCCAACATCAAACAAGATACAATAGAAATCAATGGATTCTTTGTAATAAAAGCTAAAATCTAATTATCAAATGTAAATTAATGGTTGGTCAGAAATGACCAGTTTTAATATAAAAAAAAAAAAAAAAAAAAAAAAAAAAAAAAAAAAAAAAAAAAACCCAGGCAATTACTGTCTGTCTATGACGCTCTTCTATCTTAAAGCTAGAACTAGGTTACTTGGGAAATAAGAATTTAAAGCTATAAAAATAAAAAAGCCATACAATTTATTAATCAGTGACAAATTACAGTAGAACAAAAGACAGGAATGTGTCGAGTAATAATCTTGTAATTACTGCTAATTATTCCATACATTTTAATTACTTATTAACCTTTTGTTGCGTTAATAAAATTCGGTACCGGCCTTGACATCTTAAATTTTGAATACTGGAAGCTTGTAAATTTCTAGGTTACGTCCGAAAATGCCATCACGTCCGTCTCGTTCGGAGACTTTTTGAGAAGTGGGCTCGTTGCAAGAACACGCCAACGGAATTTCCCACCCTTGGTTATTATTTTGAATTTTTTGATTGGTGCATCGGATCAGGCGATATCAGACCATGCTTACGTCACATGGGGTGATGTGGGTTAGTTACCCTAAGTTAACTCGTAAGATATTTTGCATTTTTACCCGCTAGAGGCGCTACTATCTATGCTAGCTCCACAATGTGCACCAATAAAACAAAAATTTTCTTTTATATTGAGAAGATATAATTATTAAATAAAAATTAAATATATAAATGAATTTATATGTAACCCTTTATTTTTAAGAGTGTTACAATACATATACATTTAGGCCCACCCTTGGGAAGTTCTATCAACAGAGTCCAAAGAGGAATGTTTCTACAATACATAGAAAAAAAACCAAGATACTGACAAAGAATACACAAGTACCCTATCCAACACAACACGCTGCCTTTAGATCCATAGACTTAAAGAAATTCCAATGACCACAGAAAACATAAACAAAGAACTACACACTTTTAAATATTTGACATACACAAATGAATACAACACTACATTAATATACAAACTATGGTACAATATACAAAAACACATTGACATTTACAATACAGAGATGGAAAACAAATACATCACAGTACCATACATAAACAGAACATGAAATAAAATAGCCACAAATTTCAAAAATATGAAACAGAAGTGCATACAAAACTAATAACATTTTACAATACAAAATACAACACGACACCAACAACAAAAATAAACTACAAGGACCAGACGTACTCAAAATAAACTGCCACAAGTGCAACAAACACTGCATTGGGTAAACAGGTCGCAGCTTTAAAAAAAATCAAGGAACACAAACAGAGCACAAACTATGCATTTTACAATCACATAAAAAAGAAACAGGACACAAATACAGACATTTACCACAAATTAACATAGAAATCTTACATATGAACAAAAAAGGACCACAACTCAACACACCAGAACAATATTAAATTTAAAAACACTCAAAACATAAAGTACAAATATATTAAACAAACAAACCCAATACAAATCACACATACTCTTTGATACTATCGAAATCCTGCCAATTAAACCGTCACTGCTTAACCTAACAACTGCAAGCAGAAAACACTGGTGAAGATCGCCACATAGCAATCGAAAACGTTCAGTAATTTTTTACAAAAATAAAGTTCCGATAGTCATAAACTAATAATAAAGAGTATAATTAGGTTTCACCGGACTGCAAAATTCTAGAGGATATATATATATATATATATATATATATATATATATATATATATATATATTTATATATATATATTAAATTGGTAATACTACATTAGTATGAGCAAGCAAAGCAAAAGTTTAATTGTTTAAAAAGCCGACACACAAATAAAATATAAAAGAAGTTGTATTCTGCAAATAGTAACGGGGATAAGAAATTTGGCAAAGGACACGCAAGGGACAAGTGTAGAGTTTTGTGTTATAATTTACAAACTAAAAATGGACAGGAGAAATCGTCAGATGTGCATATTCACCGTCAAAAAAAGATAATAATGTAAAAGAAAGTTTATTTCAAACTTTCACAAAATTATGCCTAGTTTGAAAACACTAACAAACAATTTTCAAAATTGATCGTAGAAAACAAAATCTCTGCCCTTCATTAGCTAGGAAATTTGCGAATTAAAAAGGGTAATATCGCGCTAGAGAAACTTAGGTGTAGAAAAGCCGGGTGGAGTCTTGCTTCAAAATAAAAATAGGGTCGTCTTCCTTCCACTGAAAAAGTCAGTAAACGCGTGGTGGGTACAAGTTCATATGAATAAAGAAAAGTGTTGTATTTTTCAGTGTATCCAAAGTAAAATCATAAGGAAATTTATTATTAGTATCTCGAGAAGAGTTGTTTGTTCCGTAAAAGGAAGTTTGGTGGGTAATTATAAAAAGGATACAAACATCTATAAGTCTTAAGAATAGTATCTATGAGCAAGAGTGCCGGCTACTGGCTTCAATGTAAAGTGCAGAGAAGGATAAGCACCGAACTAAGAAGCAAAGATTACGCTCAACACCCAGTTGAAGAAATACACGTCACTGCACTTGAGTATATTTTTATTTTTTAAAAAGACTAAACTTTCTGGTCAATAGGAAATATTTTAATAGCTAAGTTCAATAATAAGTTCATTTAAATACAGGAAGTTGATAAATTTAAACATATAAAAAAGAGGTAATTAAATAATTATATCTAAATAACGCAATTTCCAGATTCAAGAACCTACTATCCCCCTGAGAAAAAATTAGGTATATTATTCATTAATACTATTTCACTAAATATGATTATATATTGTTTACCTAAATAATCTATTTAATAAATAACAAACTCATTATAAAGGATATATTTAGGAGGATAAATTCAATTGCTTTGCTTTTACATTTAAATCGATTTAATAATAAGAGGTCAGTATTAAAGTAATTGTAACCACGTTTGGTCGCTTTATTGCCGCTATTAAAATTACTTTGGCACTTTTATAGGATTGAATACGAATGCGTTTAAGGTGGTTCATAGAATAAGGTCAAGTAATTAAATTACAGATAAATAAATTGAGGAAAAGGGAAACTGGTGCTCAACTATTATAAAGAATATAAATACTAATTATCAATACAAAAATAACATATAAAAAAGTAAGAAAAGGAGTAAGGTGAATGTATATATTTCATATGTTATCTCATATATATTTCAAATATAAAAAATATTTCAAAAACATGAATACTTTTAATACTTATATTATTCAAAGCTTTTTGCCGATAACACAGTACCGGCATCTTCAGGAGAATAATTATGTAGCAAAATATTTTTATATAATAAGGTAAAAATATTTAGTTACATAATTATTTTCCTGAAGATGCTGGTACTGTTTTATCGGCGAAAAGCTTTGAATAATACATGTATTAAAAGTATTCTTGTTTTCGAAGTATTTTAATTTATTAACTATATCACAAGAAAACATATCACCATATTTAATATAATATAATATTTAATATATATGTATATATATATATATATATATATATATATATATATATATATATATATATATGTGTGTGTGTGTGTGTGCGTAAATTCAGGTTAACAGTATCAAAAATATAAACTAATCATAATAACTTAAAGAAATAATGGATATATCAAAGTCACTTAGACAGACATCAATTTCCTTATTTCGGGTAACACATAATATTACTTAAACAAATACACTTCATATAATGTTCATAATAATATTCCCCAGAGCAAAGCAATACCATTATTCTGATCAAATAATTATGTTGACAAAGAAAAGGCGAATCGATAGGGCAAAATATAACTAAGTACAAACAATACAAATTAATGGTCTACATTAGTAACTCAAGGATAGTCTTACAGTCAACTAACCGTCGCAATGTGGGACG